>CM051000.1:20063253-20068253 GCA_027704905.1 Muraenolepis orangiensis | reverse complement strand
AAACAAGATACAAGATACAAGATATTTATTGGCCATTTGCAACAAGTACATTGGAATGCTTACTCCCCATTCCCTCCCGCAGAGATGGTTAAGATGAGGTTTTGGGTTAGATGGTTAAGATGAGGTTTTGGGTTAGATGGTTAAGATGAGGTTTTGGGTTAGATGGTTAAGATGAGGTTTTGGGTTAGATGGTTAAGATGAGGTTTTGGGTTAGATGGTTAAGATGAGGTTTTGGGTTAGATGGTTAAGATGAGGTTTTGGGTTAGATGGTTAAGATGAGGTTTTGGGTTAGATGGTTAAGATGAGGTTTTGGGTTAGATGGTTAAGATGAGGTTTTGGGTTAGATGGTTAAGATGAGGTTTTGGGTTAGATGGTTAAGATGAGGTTTTGGGTTAGATGGTTAAGATGAGGTTTTGGGTTAGATGGTTAAGATGAGGTTTTGGGTTAGATGGTTAAGATGAGGTTTTGGGTTAGATGGTTAAGATGAGGTTTTGGGTTAGATGGTTAAGATGAGGTTTTGGGTTAGATGGTTAAGATGAGGTTTTGGGTTAGATGGTTAAGATGAGGTTTTGGGTTAGATGGTTAAGATGAGGTTTTGGGTTAGATGGTTAAGATGAGGTTTTGGGTTAGATGGTTAAGATGAGGTTTTGGGTTAGATGGTTAAGATGAGGTTTGGGTCAGATATGTTTTAGTTGAGGTAATGGGTCAGAAATGTATGTGTGTAGGGTTAGGGTTCGTAGAGGTCCATCTAGGTAAGGGGTTTGATGTTGCCAAGGTCAGAGTAAGGATCTGGGCTTATCAATATCCATGATGGGTGGTGCTATGAGCTTGGAGGCGTTGGTGGTGAGGGTGGTGCTATGAGCTTGGAGGGGTTGGTGGTGAGGATGGTGCTATGAGCTTGGAGGGGTTGGTGGTGAGGGTGGTGCTATGAGCTTGGAGGGGTTGGTGGTGAGGGTGGTGCTATGAGCTTGGAGGGGTTGGTGAGGGTGGTGCTATGAGCTTGGAGGGGTTGGTGGTGAGGGTGGTGCTATGAGCTTGGAGGGGTTGGTGAGGGTGGTGCTATGAGCTTGGAGGGGTTGGTGGTGGTGGTGGTTGGGGGTGGGGGACACTGGACAGCTTGTGTCTGTCGCGAGTGGTTATGTTTCCTGTCCTGATGGCCTGGGAAGGATGCCAGGTGATCTGCCGGGATGCAGATGAGGTGACTCTGAAGGAAGTGTGTGTGTGTGTGTGTGTGTATGTGTGTGTGTGTGTGTGTGTATGTGTGTGTGTGTGTGTGTGTGTGTGTGTGTGTGTGTGTGTGTGTGTGTGTAAGGGGTACATCAGCAGGGGGTGGGGAGGGTCTATCAAGGGTCTACCAGGTACATGCAGATACCTTGCCGCATACACAACTGAATCCAGAATCCCTTTCAGGATCTTTGAATCATCTATTTATTTAGCATGTGGTGTAGTAGATGTATGTGAGGTGTGTGTCACCAAGCCCATGATAACTGTGTTGAGTGTGTAGGGAAAAACGGTGAACCAGTACAACCAAATGACCAGTGCTCCCCGGGGGGTGGAAGGCAGCTTAAAATACCTTCCGTGGTCCGAGGAGATGCCTTTGTGTATAGTAAACTGCGTCGTGGCACGAGCCTTTGGTTTTGTTTCGCTACACTTACCGCAAGGCGCTGTTCTGTGAGGTGAGGTGAGGTGAGGTGAGGTGAGGTGAGGTGAGTGAGGTGAGGTGAGGTGAGGTGAGGTGAGGTGAGGTGAGTGCCAACCGGACAAGGAACACAAACTCCTTAGAAGAAGACACAGACATGGGTCATGAAGTCAGAGAGAAAATAGAGAAAAAGCCTTGCCAGAAAGAGCGTGACAGAATAGCGAGAGAGAGAGAGGGAGAGAGAGAGAGAGAGAGAGAGAGAGAGAGAGAGAGAGAGAGAGAGAGAGAGAGAGAGAGAGAGAGAGAGAGAGAGAGAGAGAGAGAGAAGAGAGAGAGAGAGCAGAGAGCAGAGCCAGAGAGAGAGAGCCAGAGAGCCAGAGAGACGAGAGAGAGAGAGAGAGAGAGCCAGAGAGAGAGAGAGAGAGAGAGAGAGAGAGAGAGAGAGAGAGAGAGCCAGAGAGAGAGAGAGAGAGAGAGAGAGAGAGAGAGAGAGAGAGAGAGAGCCAGAGAGAGAGAGAGAGAGAGAGAGAGAGAGAGAGAGAGCCGAGAGAGAGAGAGAGAGAGAGAGAGAGAGGGTGCCCCACGCCACGTCACAACATAGCATGACACAACCAGCATCTGGTCCTGCTCTAAAAATACCCTCAGCAGGGCAGCTCTGCTCCCCGTCCTTCTGTAACCACCGTAGGGGAGAGTTTCCCACGTCGTGGCACCCTGGCTTCCCTGCCTCTGAGGGGCCCTGAGATTCAAGCGCCCATGGGCCTTGTTCACCTAGCAGTCACCTTGGCTGCGTCTTGGTTCCTTATCGGTTCCAAATGCTAGCCGAAGGGAGGTGGGGGGACGGGGGGGGGGGGGGACTGAATAATAATTCCTTGAGTCTTTTTAAGATTGTGCGGCAGACTTAGTCAGATTGATGTGTTGATGTCTTGATTGAAACAAGAATCAAACTGTACAAAGCACACACATCTTGACGCTGACTTTAGGGTGGCCAAAAAGTATGTAGATCTTCCTGTCACCTCTAATATGATGTTCTCTGTTCTTCTACCTTTGTGTATGTGTGTGTGTGTGTGTGTGTGTGTTTCTGTTTGTATGTGTGTGTGGGTGTGTGTTTGGGTGTGTGTGTGTTTGTGTGCATGTCTGTTTGTATGTGTGTGTCTGTGTGCATGTATGTGTGTGTGTGTGTGTGTGTGTGTGTGTGTGTGTGTGTGTGTGTGTGTGTGTGTGTGCGTGCGTGCGTGCGTGCGTGCGTGCGTGCGTGCGTGCGTGCGTGCGTGCGTGCGTGCGTGCGTGCGTGTGTGTGTCCAGAGACGTAGACCACAGCAGACTGTCTGAGCTGGAGATCATCTCCCAGCCGGTGGAGGAGATGGAGGAGGTGGAGGCCCCGTGTGGAGGGGCGGGGCCCCCGGTCCAGCTGGTGAGCTACGGCTACCGGGACCTGCCGCTCACCGCCCTGGACCTCTCTCTGGCCGGGTCCCAGCTCCTCTCCAACGAGGACGACGAGGACGAGAGTCGAGAGGGGTGAGTCCAAACTGGTCGGGAGTCCAGAGTCCCTCTCCACACACACACACACACACACACACACACACACACACACACACACACACACACGCACGCACACACACACACACACACACACACACACACACACACCTCTGTGCGTGAGTGTGACGTAAGACAGACGAGATGAGCTCCAGTATGAATCATGTCACTGACTGTGTGTCCGGTGCGTCTTTCACCTTTTTGTGGCTTCCTGTAGTGTCCTCCTTCTCTGGGCTCTCTCTTAGTGTCTCCATCACAAAGAGAGGTGGGTAAATAGTTATTTATACAGCAGCCTCTGATGTTTCAATTTCGGGTCGTTTCACTAGCCCAACTCCCCTTGGGCAAGGTCTCAATGACCTGTTCTGATCCCAGGGCTAAAAAGTGTCTACAAAAACAACCCACTCTGAAGTGTGAGGTGGGCGGTGAGTGGAGCCGTCTGAGATCAGAGCTGAGAGTTTGATCAGCATCCACAGGATGTCTCCTCCTCACCGTCATCATCACATCAGTCTCTCCTGATGAAGCACAGTGATGAGACAATTCATCGCGTTTCTCTTCCCTTCAGCTCTTAACGGAATCCAATCTCCGCTCCGCACAGCATTAGTTTGCGAGCTTCAGACGGGTGTGGATCTCGTTACATCCTCTCCTCTCCACGGTGCAGCGTCACTGTTAGAGAGTTAATCTAAGGCGCTCGATCTCTGCGATTTGACCGTGCCTGGTCCGTCAGACCGGCCCAGCGGACGCCGGCAAGCTCCTTACGCCCTCCGGGGTGAGCGGGTTTAGCGTGGTCAGAGTTCAAGTCTAGAATTAAGCAGCGTTTGTGTCTGAGACGTTCACATGAAAACAGTAGTTCGGGAAGTAGAGCAACCGGAAGGTTGCTGGTTGGATTCCCCCCCGGGTCCTCATCCTAGCATCCTAGTGTTCCTGAGCAAAACACCCTAACCCTCACTGCTCCTGACCAGCCGGCTGTCTCCTTGCCTGGCTGACACTGCCATCAGGTGTATGAATGGGTGAATGTGAGGCAATTATTCTGAAACGCTTCTGAAAATGTTACATTGTTATAATGAAGGATCCCCTCCGCTCCCCAACGGTGTATTCTGTGGTTCACCGTATATGAGTGACGTCTTTTCACCATAGAGAGGCGATGGCGGAGGTTATGGAGGAAACTATATCGGAAAAGTACCAAAAAAAAGCCAGCCATCCGTGAAAGAAGCTGAGGCGAGAGGCCTAGGTACCCGGCGATTCTACTTCTGCTGCGTCGTTAGCAGCATGGATGAGTCAAGATGGAGGTGTCAGTCAGGGGCCTCCCGGGACCCGACGCTGCTTCTGCTACTTCTGCTTCTTCTGCTTCTGTTCTGTGGATCTCAGCAGTCTGTGTTTTCTGGATCCTCCTGGATATCGATCTCCTCTCAAAATCATCATCATCATCATCAATCTTCTTTATCATAATAATAATAATAACATGATAAAGGTGATGATCATCACCTTCATCATCATCATCATCATCATCATCATCATCATCATCATCATCGTCATCTTCATCATTATAATCATCACCACCACCATCTTCTTCATCATCACCTTCACCAGCTTCTTGGTCATCTTCTTCATCTTCTTCTCCATCGCCCCCATCTTCTTCTTCTTCTTCTTCTTCTTCTTCATCATCATCATCATCAGCATCATCGTCATCATCATCTCATTCCACAACTCATTTGTTCATCGCCCACCACAAGCTATTTTCTAGTCCAGAATCTCCACACACCGAGCAAACGACCCACCCTAATAAGAACATCATACACCCACCCTGCTCCTCCTCCTCCTCCTCCTC
>CM051000.1:20033253-20058253 GCA_027704905.1 Muraenolepis orangiensis | reverse complement strand
TTTGTCCTTCCTTGGCGTGAGGAGAAGGAGAGGAGACATGTTCCATGCGAGATGCAGCAAGATGGGCCAAGACCTCAACTGTAATCGCATCTGTAGTCGGTTTCCCACCAACGTGGCTTGAGGCTCTACTGGGGGGGAAAAACATGCTCACATGTGGCCGTGTCTACTATCCATGTCGACCTGACTAGTTTCTGTCCGGTGCTCTGAACATTGAAGTGAAGAAATTTGGAGTTAACTAACTACGACTACTTCCAAATGCCTCGGCATCGAATCAGCGACAAGAGTGAATGGATGGGAACGTGAATCTGTGGGCAAAGAAGACCATGTGGAATCTTGACCCATAATCCACCGCACAGGAACAGAACCATTGTGAGAAAGGTTAGGGGTCAGAGTGGACGACCACGGACACATTTGTGAGAGCTTTTTTTAATTAGTGTTTTTTTTAATTGATCTTCATAATTAGAACAGCCCAGCCTTTAACGTAAGGTGGCGGGTTGATAAGCTCGTTGGTCTTTTTCTTCACACTTCCTCCTTCCTCAACTCTCAGAGGAAGAGGGTCATGCGCAGGGCCATGTATTCCACTTCCATTTTGTGTGGAGCTAAGTGGTTCTCTGTGGGGGGCTGAAGTCCGGCAGAGCTTGATTACTCTGAGGAGGAAGCAGGAACAGGAAGTTGTCTTCGAAAGCATCCCGGGAGGTTTTTTTAAATCACTCGCAAGTTCCCCTCCACACCTCACACTCAGCAACTCCTGTGTTGTGTCCAAAAGACCTTAGTTGCTTTTCTTGAGAGACTTGATATTGTCTTCCAACAACATACGATGCTGTATAGTTTACTCCTCAGCCAGACTCGCAGAAGTTTTCACAAACTACACGTCTTCCCTTCGTACGTTCAGGTCTGTAGCTGATACGACTCCGGTAGATTGTGAGATGTTTCAGTTTGATTTCATTCCCCGGATACTGTCGCAGGTAGACTCTCTGGTCTGGCCGCACTGTGCTGATGTGTTGTAATCAATGGTGCGGAAACATGGGAGGAACGGAGAACCCTTCAGATGTAAAATTAATTACCTGCAACCCAACAACATTGGGGGGGGAACTCAGCATATATTTTGTGCTTGCTATGAAGGTTCTTCCACGCTTGCTTTAGCATGACACATTGTGTGTGTGTGTGTGTGTGTGTGTGTGCGTGTGTGTGTGTACATGTGTGCCTGTGTGTGTGTGTGTGTGTGTGTGTGTGTGTGTGTGTGTGTGTGTGTGTGTGTGTGTTGTAGATCCCTCAGGCTACTCATTTGTTTCTGGGGGAAGGATAAGAGTAGACACACCGGTATTCCTGGGTGTGATTGGTCGATTTGTTGTAGGTGAGATTGAATATGCGGGTAATGTAATATAATATGACGGAGCCCTTTACTTTCATCTGCTTTGCCTGTGAGAGTTTCCAAAGGTAACGCTGCGTTTGTTAAAAAATGTACACTTAAATGGACTTTGTACTCTGAGGGCCTCCTGAATGCGGTACAATGACCTTGTGTTCTCTGGCTGCCGATCTTTCTTTAGATGTGACTGACTTCCATCTGATTGGTCGTCTTCATCGTCCCCATTGCGATGAAGTGACTCTTTAAAAACGACGAGGATGTCAGAAATGGTCACTCACACCAGAACAACATCAGCAGAACTCTACAGCCAGAAAGAGAACAACACAAACACCATCACATCTATTTCACTTTTCCAAAAGGCTGTTCCATTTACTCCATTTCACTGTATGTTGTCGCCGTCGTTAGTAGTAGTAGTAGTGGTAGTAGTAGCAGTAGTAGTAGTTGTAGTAGTAGTAGTAGTAGTAGTAGTAGTAGTAGCAGTAGCAGTAGTAGTAGTAGTAGTGTGGTAGTAGTAGTAGTAGTAGCAGTAGTAGTAGTAGTAGTAGTGGTGGTAGTAGTAGTAGTAGTAGTGGTAGTAGTAGTAGTAGTAGTAGTAGTAGTAGTAGTGGTAGTAGTAGTAGTAGTAGTAGTGGTAGTAGTAGTGGTAGTAGTAGTAGTAGTAGTGGTAGTAGTAGTAGTAGTAGTGGTAGTAGTAGTAGTAGTAGTAGTAGTGGTAGTAGTAGTAGTAGTAGTAGTAGTGGTAGTAGTAGTAGTAGTAGTAGTAGTAGTAGTAGTAGTAGTAGTAGTAGTAGTAGTAGTAGTAGTAGTAGTAGTGGTAGTGGTGGTAGTGGTAGTAGTAGTGGTAGTAGTAGTAGTAGTAGTAGTAGTAGTAGTAGTAGTAGTGGTAGTAGTAGTAGTAGTAGTAGTAGTAGTAGTAGTAGTAGTAGTGGTAGTAGTGGTGGTGGTAGTAGTAGTGGTAGTAGTAGTAGTTGTAGTAGTAGTAGTAGTAGTAGTAGTAGTGGTAGTAGTAGTAGTAGTAGTAGTAGTAGTAGTGGTGGTAGTAGTAGTAGTAGTAGTAGTAGTAGTAGTGGTAGTAGTAGTAGTAGTAGTGGTAGTAGTGGTAGTAGTAGTAGTAGTAGTAGTGGTAGTAGTAGTAGTAGTAGTAGTAATAGTAGTAGTAGTGTTAGTAGTAGTAGTAGTAGTGGTAGTAGTAGTGGTAGTAGTAGTAGTAGTAGTTGTAGTAGTAGAAGTAGTAGTAGTAGTAGTAGTAGTAGTAGTGGTGGTGGTGGTGGTGGTAGTAGTAGTAGTAGTGGTAGTAGTAGTAGTAGTAGTGGTAGTAGTAGTAGTAGTAGTAGTAGTAGTAGTAGTAGTAGTAGTAGTAGTTGTAGTAGTGGTGGTGGTAGTAGTAGTAGTAGTAGTAGTAGTAGTAGTAGTAGTAGTAGTGGTGGTGGTGGTGGTGTGGTGGTGGTGGTGGTGGTAGTAGTAGTAGTAGTAGTAGTGGTAGTAGTAGTGGTAGTAGTAGTATTTTGAGTAATATTATATTATTCAATGACTAAATACCGGTATCAAGGTATTTTCATAGAATGAGGAGCTCTTTAGCCTTCAACATCATTGTTATATAGCGTTTCATTTCTTTCATTCAATTCTCATCAAGTGTTATTGATCCTCTTGGCACGCCTAAGCAAGCAGCTGAACTCTGGCCAGTTGGATCAAATACTCTAGTCAAATAGTTTATTGTGGATGAAGATGCTTTACAGATGTTGGGCCAACTGGGGAGCAGCAATTAATGGCAGCCATTCTTATTTTAGTCATAGTCTTTTGGCAAAAATGCAGTTTAGTTTGTGTCATCTGAATTGTTTTAGTTCTAGTCTAGTTTTAGTTTAATAATAATAAAAGCACTTTTCAGGACACCCAAGGCGCTTTACAGACATGGTAAAATTGCAGTAAACATTTTAGTACAGTAAAATCATGTAATAGTAATATAGATTAAAAGAAGACGGAATAAAATAGATACAAAAATTAGAAAATGAAAAGGAGTATAATTAAAATGTAAAAGTCATGGGATGGAGGGGGGGGGGTTGTTTATCAGGGGTAAGCCCGTTTGAAGAGGTGGTCTTGAGAGCCTGTTTGGAGGATGGTAGGGTGGTTGTTTGGAGGATGGGGTGGTTGTTTGGAGGATGGTAGGGTGGTTGTTTGGAGGATGGTAGGGTGGTTGTTTGGAGGATGGTAGGGTGGTTGTTTGGAGGATGGTAGGGTGGTTGTTTGGAGGATGGTAGGGTGGTTGCCTGACGGATGTGGATGGGGAGGGCGTTCCAGAGGGAGGGTGCTTCCACTGAAAAGGCCCTGTCACTCACTCTAGGTCCGGAGCTCGGTCCTCGGGACTATCAAGGGCTGTTTGTGTCAGCAGTTTACTAGATATCATACGATTTTAGTAGACTAAATCTACAGTAGATTTAGTAGATGTGTAGTAAATAAAAGAGTATAGTTATTTGCTCTTGCTCTTACTTTTATCAGTACTTGTATCTGTTTCTATTATAATATGATATTATTCAATGTATGATATTATTTAATCGAATACACTATAGATGTGTCATTTGTAGTGCAGACATGTTGTCACTGCGACCCAGGGTTAGACGGTTCAGTCCAACACATCACTGGCTATTCTCATTCTCAAGCTCTTCATCACCGGGATAGACCGGTGGCTCTGTGAGCGAGCGACAACGTCCGACGATGACCATCTCCGCTCTATCGGCACGCCGGCTATCGATCTGCCCCCCCCCCCCCCCCCCACCACCACCACCTCCTCCAGATTTAATCTGTCACCTGCTGCCCCCTCCCCCGCCCCCGTCCACCACTCCATCAACGGCAACGACAGGAAGCACTGCCAGCTAAATCAACCTGCTTAACACAGTGCCACAGGGAGGAGGAGGATATGGGGAGGAGGAGGAGGAGGATATGGGAAGAAGGAGGAGAGGGAGGAGGAGGAGGAGGAGGAGGAGGAGGAGGAGGAGGAGGAGGAGGAGGAGGAGGAGGAGGAGGAGGAGGAGGAGAGGGAGGAGGAGGAGAGGGAGGAGGAGGAGGAGGAAGAGAGGGAGGAGAGGAGGGAGGAGGAGGAGGAGGAGGAGGAGGAGGAGGAGGAGGAGGAGGAGGAGGAGGAGGAGGAGGAGGAGGAGGAGGAGGAGGAGGAGAGGAGGGAGGAGGAGGAGGAGGAGGAGGAGGAGGAAGAGAGGGAGGAGGAGAGGAGGGAGGAGGAGGAGGGGAGGGAGGAGGATGAGTTTGCAAGGAGGTGGAGGAGGGGTTGCAAGGAGGAGGTGGTATGGTGAAGGTGGGAAGGAGGAGGAAATGGGCGGGGACTCCTCTTCACCCCCACCGCTCCATCAACAGCAGCAGCAAGACACACTGACAGCTAAATAAACCTGCTTAACACAGAGCCGGAGGGAGGAGGAGAGAAAGGGGGGAAGGAGGTGGTGGTGGAGGAGGAGGAGGAGGAGGAAGAGAGGGAGGAGGAGGAGATGGAAAGGAGAAGGAGGGTGGAGGGTAGAGAGGGAGGAGGATGGATTTGCAAGGAGGTGGATGAGGAGGAAGGATTTTGAGGTGGTGTGGAGTTGGAGGTTATGATGGAGGTGATGGGGAAATGGGGAAGGAGGTGCAAAAGTAGGAGGAGGAGGAGGAGGAGGAGGAGGAGGAGGAGGAGGAGGAGGAGGAGGAGGAGGAGGAGGAGGAGGAGGAGGAGGAGGAGGAAAGGATTTCATTGATCAGAGATGAATGGTGACATGTCAAAAAGTCTTAAAAAAAAATTGAAAATAGTGTGAAAAGTCGTGTGTGTGTTGGTGTTTCGTTGTTGCAGGATGGAAAATGCTTTGTGCACAGAGGCATCTAGGTGACCCTGTTTACTGTACTGTGCCGGTGACTCTCCCGTGTGCGCTGTTCTGCTGTTCTGCTGTTCCGCTGTCTGAATCTTATTTCCATAACGCCTGCGTCACCCAACGGTTCCCCACCGGACCGGACCGGGGCCCGTGTGGTCACGACACCGCTATAAACAGACAAATATTGGATATAACGCTAAGCAGAGTTCTTCTCATAGCAGCTTTTGGTGTAGTAGCCAGGCGTCATTCCCAGGCGTGGTTCTCATCTCCCGAAGGAGAACATCTGGAAGGGGATCCTTAGAGTGTATGAGGGAGCGAGAGAGAGAGAGAGAGAGAGAGAGAGAGAGAGCGAGAGAGAGAGAGAGAGAGAGAGAGAGAGAGAGGAGAGAGAGAGAGAGAGAGAGAGAGAGAGAGAAAATGTGTGTCTGCGCTTTACAACTTGATTTGTATTGTATTGTATTTTGTGTGTATTTTGTGTCCGCTGGTGTCTGTAAGTGGACAAGGTGCCTGTGGCGGCCTCACGCACGGGGCTAGGATAGCTAGTTAGCGCGCTCGCCAGCTAGCGTGCTTGCCGGCTAGCATCCAGCAACACTGCAAGCCAAGACGAGATTCCTCACCATCTGGAGCGTGTGCCGACATGCGGCACCCCTCCCCGCCGCCAAGAAAGATGATTGCTAACAGCGTGATTATGCCTTTATTAGATTAGCCGCGCACCGCAGCCCCGTAGCTCCGCACACAGCCGAGGGCGAAGCGGCGGGACGGATGAAGCGATTGCGTCGACATCTGCTGAACGTGTGAGGCCCTTATTGGTGCCACATCACGCTGTGCCGGCCCCCGGGTGGAGGTCCGACGACAACAACAACAACAACCTTTCGCCCGGACGCTAAAGTGACACATCCTTTATGTCCCCTCTTCCCTTCTGTCCTCTCCTCCCCACCTGGGTTGTATCCTTGTTGAGGGTTGTTTTGTTACCTCCGCCAATCGAAGATGGACCGGAGGTTACGTTTTCACCACCTGTTTGTTTGTTTGTCTGTAAGCAAGATAACTCAAAAAGTTATGTACGGAATTGGACTAAAATTGATGGTTAAGTTACTGATGAGTCAAGAAACTGATTTTGGCAATCCGGATCCAGGGTACTTTTTGGTGTGGTGGAGGTATGTGCTCTACTGAGGGTTCTCTAGTTAGTTAGTTTGTTAGTTAGTTAGTTAAATACAACACAGATTACACTGGATGGCACAGTTTGAAATAGAAGCTCTAACAGCGGCTCCGTTTCTGAACGTTTTGAATGGATACATAACAGTGTCTGTGATTTTAAAGACTGTTAAGGAAAATATACCTCTTTATTTTAGGAGATATGTTTTGAGTCGATAAACCGCTAAATCACACCAGTCTGTCAGCCCCTACCACCAGCCACATGCCAGGAGATGAAGACATGATGAGAGAGAGATGGGCAGGATAGAGAGAGAGAGAGAGAGAGAGAGAGAGAGAGAGAGAGAGAGAGAGAGAGAGAGAGAGAGAGAGAGAGAGAGAGAGAGAGAGAGAGAGAGAGAGAGACTCTCTATGCCAAGGCATGGGGCGAAGAAGAGAGCCGGGTCCAAAGCCAACTTTCCACTCCAGCTGGAGAGATGCTGAGAGGCGGGTCACTTTTCCTCAACTCCCACTGGCTGCCACGGCAACCAGTCATGTGACAGACACGCTTGGTTTGAAGAGGCTTAGGGATGGGTTGGTGAAGAACCAAATCATTTTTTGAAAAAAAACGCAGCTTTGTAACGCATGCGTGTCCTAAACCTGGAGACATCCCAAATGCTCCGCCTCGGATGAATGAAGTCCATTGTATCTTGTTTCACGTTTACTTTCTGCATTACAAATAGTACCGCGTTGTCAGCATGGAGTCAATATCACTATCATGACATGACATTCTTCCATACGTAGGGAGTTCACAAAGTCACCGGTAAAGAGCGGGGTTTCAGAGCGGATCGTCCTCTGTGGATGTGTGTACCTGCAGCTGAGCTCTCTCACAGACTGCCCTTCTTCCCCTTACATAAAGGAGCTCCAATTATTATGCCGGTCACAGCTGGGGCGAGTCGGAGCAGCCATCAGCACACAGAGATGTCACTGTCGCGTCCGCTCTCAATGCAGACACTGAACACCAACACCGCCACCACCTCGAACACCACCCACCACTACCACCAGCCACCACCACCACCACCACCATCGCCTCGATGCCTCGGCCCGAACCATCTCCTCCTGAGAGTTAAACAGTTGAGATATTCATTGAGTTTGTCGTTTAACAGACACTTGTCTCCAAAGTGACTTACAGAATGAATTCAGACGCGTCTTTTCAAAGAGCAGGTAGGGCGTCTCGCTGTAGGAGGCTTATAGGTTTTGACATTTGGTATCATGCACGGCACTTATCGCCTAGCTGTCAAACACCCTAGCTACTACGCTATTGTGGAGTGTGTGTGTGTGTGTGGTTGGCTAGTTAAAGCAGCCTCACCTGGCCCCAGTCAGACTGATTAGAGTCTGGGGCTGCTGGGTGAGGCTGCACACCGGGTCCTTAAGGGTAATCAAGGCCCACAGGGGTGGCTTAAACCAGCCACCACCACACACACTCAGGAGGAGCACTAGCATGTACCATCTGCTCTGTTTGCTTAAACACTATAAACTTTACATTAAACTGGAATGCTCCTCAGTCTGTGTCCTTGTTGTCGAGGAGAAGCCCAAAGTAGCCGTTTTAGTGGCATGTGGCAGGGGAGACCACCACAGCTATCTTCCCCCGTGTTTTTACTTTTTATTTTGTAAAGTTTTACTTGCCACCCTCATTCGGCCAAGAAAATCACAACAATAGGCAATATTATATCCGCCATGTTTGTTTGCTGTTTGTCTGTTGATCTGTGTGCAAACCTTAAAAAAGCGGATGAACTTTAATTGGCTCCCCTTAGAGCTTGAATTGGGCTCATGTCTATGTATCTTTGCGGTAACCCGAGCCCCCCATCTCTCTCTCTCTCTCTCTCTCTCTCTCTCTCTCTCTCTCTCTCTCTCTCTCTCTCTCTCTCTCTCTCTCTCTCTCTCTCTCTCTCTCTCTCTCTCTCTCTCTCTCTCTCTCTCCCCCACCCCCCCCCCCCCCCCCCCCAGGTCCAACTGGCTGAGGCCCTGCTGTGGTCGCCGGGTGGCCCTGTGGCAGGTGTGTCTGCTCAGTGCCGGCTTCAACTGCGTCCTGGTGGCCTCTGTTCTCCTGGTGGTTCTCTTCCTGGCCCTGGAGCTGCTCATAGACACCAAGCTCCTACAGTGTGAGTGTCACAGGGGCCCTGGGATACCGTTTGTCGGTTGGTCACGACGAATGCGCTACACACACACATTGCCCTGTCGGTGACAGACGCAAAGTAATATCATAGAAAGTACAACTTTACTTACTAAATGTAGTTACTAACACAACTGTATCGACGGCATTGTGCTACACAACCTTCACCTGTGAACAACCTTCACCCGTGTTCATATATTAAATCATATTGTATATGTATATCTATATATATATATTACATACTGTATACTACAACTAAGTCAAGACTGTCAAAATGGAAGTGTTTTGCGTTACTGCAACACTGCAGTTTTTTATATAGTGGGTACAACTGGGTGTCATCAGCGCAACAACTATTATTATGATTATTATTATTATTATTATTATCCTCAGTGGTGTTTTTACAGTGATTAAACATTTTTGGATCACAAGGGGTGAGCAGTCAGCGCTCACAAATAGCGTACCGAAAAAAAATAACCTCCGGTCCATCTTGGAGGGCAGAGGTAATACATGCGGTCGGTTTACGGTTCATACGACCACAGAGAAACACCGTGTCTTCATGTCTCTCCAGTCGCCAACGCCTTCCAGTTCGCCAGCATCATCCACTGGATCAGCCTCGTCCTCCTCTCCCTCTTCTTCTCAGAGGTAAGGAGGGACGTGTGAATCCCCCCCCCCTGTGTTGAAGTCTAATTTGGGTCTATTTGTCTCATGTCTGTGGAAAACAACAACAATTTGTATTGTTTATTAGTATTTCTGAATGGAGACACAAACCCACACATGGGGGAGGGGGGACGTAGCCATGGTCATATAGTCTTCATGTAAACAAGGCTCCTCTCTGACAATTGAATAGTCTTCTTCTTCTTATTTAACCTTTTGAGCTACTGCTATTACCACTACTACTACTACTACTACTACTACTACTACTACTACCACTACTACTATTACCACTACAACTACTACTACTACTACTACTACTACTACTACTACTACTACTACTACTACTACTACTACCACTACTACTACTACTACTACTACTACTACTACTACTACCACTACTACTATTACCACTACTACTACTACTACTACTACTACTACTACTACTACTCCTACTACTACCACTACTACTATTACCACTACTACTACTACTACTACTACCACTACTACTATTACCACTACTACTACTACTACTACTACTACCACTACTACTACTACTACTACTACCACTACCACTACCACTACTACTACTACTACTACTACCACTACTACCATTACCACTACTGCTACTACTACTACCACTACCACTACCACTACTACTACTACTACTACTACCACTACTACTATTACCACTACTACTACTACTACTACCACTACTACTACTACTGCTACTACTACTACTACTACCACTACTACTACTACTACTACTACTACCACTACCACTACTACTACTACTACTACTACTACCACTACCACTACTACTACTACTACTACCACTACCACTACTACTACTACTACTACTACTACCACTACCACTACTACTACTACTACTACTACTACTACTACTACTACTACTACTACCACCACTACCACTACTACTACTACTACTACTACCACTACCACTACTACTACTACTACTACTACTACTACTACTACTACTACTAGATTCAAGATTCAAGATTCAAGAATTTGATTTGCCATTTGCAACGTACAGTACAAGGGAATGTTTACTCCCCATTCCCTCCTGCAGTATGAAGTTCTAGAGCACAATACTATAAGAATACTATAAACACACAATCAAAAATGTACATAAAAATAACAATAAAGTGATAAAGTGATTGATGGACTACTACTACTACTACTAGAGGGGAGACGTAGCCACCTGGTCATATAGTCTTCATGTAAAACAAGGCTCCGGCTCCAGCTCCCTTTCTCACACAACTGAGCCGATAACCGGTAATCACCAGCGTATCGAGACGCGGTAACAATTACAGACACGACCACGAGGTGTTGCCCTCGCTCTCGGGTGTCAGTGACACGATCCGCGTCAACACACCTCAGCGCTCACCGTCAAAGCGAAGTCATCGGCGTGTGAGAAGAGGGGTGGCCGTCTAGAGTTTCATTTCATGCCCCAATCACAAGATGGTAATCCTTGGCGTTGCCTCTCTTGGCGTTGCCCCCCCCCCCCCCGACAGCAGCAGGGATGTCAGACATGTAGTAATGTGATGGATTAGCCGTGTTGCTGCTTTAAATGTGACCCCCACCCCCTCCACCCCCCCCCCCGTGCTAAGAGGAGTGTAAAACAATGGGTCCCAGCAGACAAAGGTGTCCGGGGGGCAGTCTGGACGATGACACGTTGAAGGATGAGGTCTGAGATCGCGTTACCCATGGTCCCTTCACTCACTCAGCCGCGTCTGAGTGAGGCAGTGTTACGTTCGATTAAACCCTTAATCAAACGTCCCTGGTCACTGTAATCACGGAACGCTTTATTGAAACCCTGTAGGTGCGTCACGATGATTTGCCGGAGTCATAGTGTGAAGGAGACGTACATGTGAATCCTTACAGTTATTTGATGTAACTGTAAGGTAAGGTGGTTGTGATTATTTATCCTAGTTTTACTGACATTCGCCCCTGTTGGCTTCCTTTTCAGACTGTTTTCAGAATTGTAGTGCTCGGGATCTGGGACTACATTGAGAACAAAGTTGAGGTAAAACATTGAAGTTCTGTAAACTGTCACTGTTATACTGAGTTTCCCACCTGGGATTAAGTACCACCTTATCTTATCCAATAGATGAATACAATGTACTTATAGTGATTGTGTTTTATAGTCTTCTTATATTATTGAACGTTTTGAGCTACTGCTATTACCTTTACTATACCTGCTACTACTACTACTACAAATATTATTACTACTACCACTACTACAACGTCTTATTATACTACTACTTATACTACTTCTACCATTAGCACTACTACTGGTACTACTATTACTACTACTACGACTACTACTACTGTTACTATTACTACTACTACTATACCTACTACTACTACTACTACTACTACTACTGCTACTATTACTACTACTACTATATCTACTACTACTACTACTACTACTACTACTACTACTGTTACTATTATTACCATTACTTCTCCTACAACTACTACTACTATCCTAATGCTATAACTACTACTACGACGAAGTGTGTGAACCAAAGTGTGCGTATGTGTGTGCCTGTGTGCTCCACAGGTGTTTGACGGGGCCGTCATCGTGCTGTCTCTGGCCCCCATGGTGGCGTCCACGGTGGCCAACGGTCCCAGCAGCCCCTGGGACGCCATCAGCCTCATCATCACGCTGCGCATCTGGAGGGTGAAGAGCATCATCGACGGTGATTCACCGACTCTCACCCCCACCGCTCGATCACCACCGCTCGATCACTACCGCCTGTTCACTACCGGCTGCTCACTACCCCTCGCTCACTACCCCTCGCTCACTACCGCTAGCTCACTACTGCTCGGTCACTGACGCTCGTTCACTACCGCCCGTTCACTACCCCTCGTTCACTACCGCGCGTTCACTACCCCTCGCTCACTACCCCTCGCTCACTACTGCTAGCTCACTACTGCTCGGTCACTGACGCTCGTTCACTACCCCTCGTTCACTACCGCGCGTTCACTCCAATCCTCACTACGCTTGTTCACTAACGCTCGCTCACTAATACTCGCTCACTACCACTCATTCACTGCCACTCGTTCACTACTGCTCGTTCACTACCCCTCGTTCACTACCGCGCGTTCACTACCCCTCGTTCACTACCGCGCGTTCACTACAATCCTCACTACGCTTGTTCACTAATGCTCGCTCACTAATGCTCGCTCACTACCACTCATTCACTACCGCTCGTTCACTACCGCTCGTTCACTTCCGCTCGTTTACTACCCCTAGCTTGAATTTTTTCGTAACTATTTTTCCAGGGCGCCAAGGACAAAAGTGCTCCAAGAGTATGCTGTTGAAAAAAGAGCCTTGCCGATTGGAAGCGCTTAAAACCATGGAATTAAGGGTTAAGGTTGGGGTTAGTTTTACATTTTTCATGGTTCAATAAAGTTCTCATTGGAGAACTTCTGACACCGGCAGTCCTACTATGTTATAGCAGAACATCTGAGGGGAGGGACAGCACAGTGCACAAGGACAGACAAACAGGGGCGAAAACATAAGCTCCTCCCATCTTTGATGGCGTATTATATATATATATATATATATATAATGTGGTATATGTGGTGATGTCTTATATCACAATGCGCTGTATACATGTCTTAGCAAGGACGGAGCCCAAGAGGGAATGGAACCCCCTGACTGTCGTGTTAATGCAGCGCTGTGCCAGCTAGAGCTATGAGTGAGTGTACTTCTTCCCACCGTCGTATACCATAATAACAAGGTGCTCTGCGTGGCCGCCATTCATCCAGGGGACGACTCGGCAGCCAAAATTCCATTAGGAGCCTCAGACGTGGGACCTAATGGAAAGCAGACAAGGCCACAGGCCCGTGAAGATGTACCGCTCAGCCTCACCCCTGATCATACACATTATTTACTATTCACAACAATAGGGCCATCGGTCAGCGGTGGCCGTCCCCACCCCCCCTCCACTGCTCTATCTGGTGCTGCTATTGATCTTAAGGAAGGGGGGAGGTTAAGCAGATACAGAGGTGAATACAGTGGCTGTTCTGTGCTATGCTAATGCTAAGGATGGATCGATCTCTCCCGGGGGTCACCCTCACCGCGGGGCCCCTCACGATGCATACGAAATCAGCCACGACACCCGGGCCACACGGCCTAGGCCCTGGAGGAGGAGGAGGAGGAGGAGGAGGAGGAGGAGGAGGAGGAGGAGGAGGAGGAGGAGGAGGAGGAGGAGGAGGAGGAGGAGGAGGAGGAGGGGGAGGAGGAGGGGGAGGAGGAGGAGGAGGAGGAGGAGGAGGAGGGGGAGGAGGAGGGGGAGGAGGAGGAGGAGGAGGAGGAGGGGGAGGAGGAGGAGGAGGACAGAGTAGCTTTTATACAGGAGAGGATTAGTTTTCCACTTAAAGAAGAGGATTTGTTTTTTTACCTGGAGTGGATTAGTTTTACACCTTTTACACCTGTACTTTTTGTACTCCAAAATGTCCCTCTTAAAGAAAACATGGATCCCCAGTGCTTCCTGTGTGTAGTCCCACACTAATGTCCAACTGCAGAAAGCAAGACATCTTGGTCTCATCGTGCTCCTTCCACAATCCTGTCACACACGTCTTTAATTCCAGTCTCCAGTTTCTGCATTCATTTACACTATTTTGCATAATTTTTTCAATTCACATTTGTCAACCAAAATGATAAATGCCTCACTGACTTTATATCAATTAATTTAGCAGTCAGAGATTACCGCGTGGTTCTGACCGACCTCAGTGACGAGACAAATACTAATAAGTTAATACAGTTTCTCTGAGTGAGACCGTTTGAAAACAACGTTGTTTGATTTTGAGGCAAACCAGATGACTTATTTTTCTGATTTGCAGCCTCTTTTGACTCCTGACTTGCAGGAGTCCTATGGTTGATCCAAGATTATAAAGTTAAAAAAACACAACACAACACAACAGCGTCCAAAAGAGCCTCGGTGAACACAACTATGAACTGCATGGGAAGCCGACAGTGGCAGTGCAATTACACAGCGATCCTCACTGCAAGTTGACCCAGATAAAGTACAGTACACACACACACACACACACACACACACACACACACACACATACATACATACATACTGTACATGGGACTTTAAGCTGATTTGGTCAGAAACACACCAGCACCAAACCAGACCATGTAGTATTAGGGCAGGCATAAAGTACAATTATATTTAAACAGATGTTTCTCTTCCTCCCCCTCCCTCACTCCTCCTTCTCCTCTTACTTTCCTCTTCCTTTCTCCTCCTCCTCTTCCTCTCTCCTTCTCCTCCTTCTCCTCCCCCTCCCTCCCCATCTCCCCCTCCCTCCCTCCCTCCTCTCCTTTTCTACTCCACCTCCTCCTCCTCCCCCCTCCCTTCCTCCACCCCCTCCCTCCTCATCTCCCCCTCCCTTCCTCCTCCCCCTCCCTCCCCATCTCCCCCTCCCTCCCTCCCTCCTCTCCTTTTCTACTCCACCTCCTCTTCCTCCCTTCCCTTTCCTCCCACCCCGCCCTTCTCCTCCTCCCCCCCTCCTTCCAATCCCTCCCTTCTTCCTCCTCTTCTTCCTCCTCTATTTCCTCCCCCTCCCTCCTCTTCCCCCTCCCCCTCTCCCCTCCCTCCCTTCTTCTCCTCCTCCCTTCCCCCCTCCCTCCCTTCCTCTCCTTCTCCCTCCCCCCCTCCCCCTAGCCTATGTGTTGCAGGTAAAGGTGGAGATGGAGCTGGAGGTGCAGCAGTGTGAGAAGACCAGAGCTCTGAGGGAGGAGCAGCTAGAGCGCCTCACCCAGATCTGTCAGGAGCAGGCTGTGAGTCAACACACACACACACACACGCACACACACACACACACACACACACACACACACACACACACACACACACACACACACACACACACACACACACACACACACACACACACACACACACACACACACACACACACACACACACACACACGCGGTACAGTACGGCTACTGGGACTTGTACTTTCCTTACTAGGGAGGAAGGAAGGGAGTAGTGGTAGTAGTATTAGTGTTAGTGGTAGTATTGGTTATAGTAGTGGTACGGTAGTGGTAGCACTGGTTATAGTAGTGGTACGGTAGTGGTAGTACTGGTCGTAGTAATAGTAGCCTAGTAGTTGAATTGAAACAATACATTCACATTTACACTATTCATTGCATTTGTCTTTTATCCAACGCGATATACAAATTAGGCCGATCAAAAAACTCATTAAAGCTTGCAATCCAAACGGTAGTAGCCACACAAAATAATACCGCACGACCAAACGAGATGTAATTTCCTTTCTCACCAGACGAGGGCAGCAACACACTGCGTATTTATATTATTGTATCCCTTTTTACTTTGCATCAGGCCGTGCATTGGATGAAAAAGCACCATCGAATACGTTTGTATACATACAACACACAACATTAATAAAAAATAAGAATAATTGAATACAAATATTAATACACATACAAGATCAATTTCAGAATCAACCACCAACAAACAAAACAACATTCAACAGTTTGTAAAATGTAAAATGTAAAATGCCTTCTTGGGTTTTAATGTCAAGAGAGGCTCATCATTTCTCACTCAAGACCTTAATGTTGAATTAGACTGAGGTCAACCTTATCATACGGTACATCCATGGTGCCAAGCTGTGTGTCGAAAGGTGACGTTGCACCGCAACACAATTTGACACTTATGGTAAATCAGCGCTTCACAGCCGATCAGTAACCCAAGTCTTAATGTTTATCAATACCCACTGCTGGGTCTGGAGAAAGCATTGATCTCACTTCCAGAACAGATGTGATACTTCTCTGGGTCAATGTCAATGGACACCATTCTAGGTGTATATGTAGGAGCTATGAATTGCGCTGCGCTATATATATTCACAATAAGGTGTGTGTGTGTGTGTGTGTGTGTGCGTGTGTGTGTGTGTGTGTATGCTAACAATTTTGTTCATCAATGTTATTTCTCCTCTCCTCCCTCCCCTCCCCTCTTCACCCTCTCATATCTTTCCTCCTCCCTACAATCCATTATTCCCCTTTTATTTACCTTTCCATCTCTCTCTCTCTCTCTCTCTCTCTCTCTCTCTCTCTCTCTCTCTCTCCTCTCCCTCTCCCTCTCTCTCTCTCTCTCTCTCTCTCTCTCTCTCTCTCTCTCTCTCTCTCTTCTGCTCCTTTGTCTCTCGCCCTGATTTCTTTCAACCTCTCTTTCTCTTTTCTCTTCCTCCTGTTATCACGGTTTGTGTTTGTTTACTCTTCCAAACCCCTTCCTTCCTCTTCCCTCCTCAAAACACACACACACACACACACACACACACACACACACACACACACACACACACACACACACACACACACACACACACACACACACACACACACACACACACACACACACACACACTGGTGGTCCAGTTTGAGATCCGTCAGCTGCGGGCCCATCTGGCCCAGCAGGAGGTGGACCTGGCGGCCGGGAGGGACGCCGCCCTGCAGGCCCGCCATCACGCCTGCCGGGGGGCCAAGAAGAACTGCTTCCAGCAGGGCCCGGAGGGTCCCAGGGAGGCTGAGGACCAGGGGGGCCGCAGGAGCCTCGCCGACCCCCTGCTCCCCCCCACAGGTAACACGGCGCCGCGTCAGTCTGGGTAACCTGGAGGGGGTGACCCGGAGTTTGGATGAGGATTTAGATGTGTTACCTCCGCCATGGAAGATGGGAGGAGGTTATGTTGTCACCCCTGTTTGTCTGTCTTGTTGTTGTTTGTTTGTCTGTTTGCAAGATAACTTAATAAAAAGTGATGTATGGAATTAGGCAAAACTACAAAAAGGAACATTTTGACGCAGATCCGGATCCAAATCCGGATCCAGGGGACTGTTCGTTGTGGCGGAGGAATGCGCTTTACTGAGGGTCCTCTAGTTTTTTATTTGTATCACAAACGGCATAGTAACATGTATTTGATTAGCTGTGAAATAACTTTATTCAGATATATGCCTTTAAGGGCGCCCAATGCAAACATATACTTATTTTGGCCGACCATAGTTGGGTTAATGACACCCATTTGATTCTTGTGCTGTTAAATTGTAATTGGGTCTATTTAATAAAAATAGACTGTACAAATGATAATCGAACATCTGGCTTAATTTCTAAATCTCTGCGGCCTGGTGGCCAATGGTCACTGAACCAACTGCTCTAAACGACGCAAAGAAAGGTGTGAATTTATTAACATTTATATAATCAAATGGACCCAATCACCAACCTAATAACAAGAAACAAACTCCAGAAAATGTAGTTTTTTATCAGTCTTCTCCCCAGGCCTGTGTGTGTTTGTGTGTGTGTGTGTGTGTGTGTGTGTGTGTGTGTGTGTGTGTGTGTGTGTGTGTGTGTGTGTGTGTGTGTGTGTGTGTGTGTTTATGTGTGTGTGTGTGTGTGTGTGTATGTGTGTGCTTGCGTGTGTGTGTGCGTGCGTGTTTTTGTGTGTGTGTGTGTGTGTGTGTGTGTGTGTGTATGTGCGTGCGTGCGTGTGTGTTTGTGTGTGTGCGTGCGTGCGTGTGTGTGTGTGTTTGTGTGTGTGTGTGTGTGTGTGTGTGTACTATACTATGTACATAATAACCCAGGACAAAAACCCTCCCGTCAGATGTAGCGTCAGGTGATCTGGACGAACAGGACAGACCAGAGCTGTGTTGAGCTAATCTGTGAGCTGGTAGCCCCCTGAAGCAACTCTGGACTTTTAAGTTCACCCCTTCCCCTCTCGCTCGCTCGCACGCACACACACACACACACACACACACACACACACACACACACACGCGCGCGCGCGCAAACACACACACGCACACGCGCGCGCAAACACACACACGCACACACACACACCATCTGACCGCAGGCACTGTCAGATCAATACGAGGGCAGAAAAAGCTTTTAGGATGCGGTGGATCCCAGGGTAAAACAAGCATGATCTCCCACACCATCTTGCTTAGCCCCCCCCACCCCCCTCCCCAACCACCCCCACCCACCACCCCCATCACCAGCACCACCACTACCACCACCACCGTAGCCGCCACCAGCACACCCCCAGTGCACAGCTCACACTAAGTGGGGTTGTTTCAGGTACAGAGTGCTCCTGGTGCATTGGGGGGGTCTTGTCGTGAGGGGGGGGGGGGGGTGGGGTGGGGGAGAGTGGGGGAGGAAGGGGTGGGGGAGACTGTGAACATCTGGTCTCTCCGGCACCTGGAGGAACACCCCCTCCTCCTCCAATATGGAGGAACACCTCCTCCTCCTCCAACCTGGAGGCTGTATCTCTCTCTGCTGCTGTTGCAACACGACTGGCCACCCACCCAAAGGATGCTGGGGTTGAACAAAAAATCTGGTGTCTCTGAGGGGAGAGACTGGTCAGCTTAAGGAGGGATAAAGGGGGAGGGTTCAAGGGACCAGCACTTAAGGCTGAGGACCCGGGGCTCGTGAAGTAGTGGTTTAAGAAGTCTCTCTCTCTCTCTCTCTCTCTCTCTCTCTCTCTCTCTCTCTCTCTCTCTCTCTCTCTCTCTCTCTCTCTCTCTCTTTATCCATCTCTCTCAACTCTCCCTCTCTCCCGCTCTGTTTCTCTCACTCTCTCTGGCTCTATCACGCTCACTCTCAGCTCTGTCTCTCTCTGTCTCAGCTCTCTCTCTACCCCTATCTCTCTCTCTCTCTCTCTCTCTCTCTCTCTCTCTCTCTCTCTCTCTCTCTCTCTCTCTCTCTCTCTCTCTCTCTCTCTCTCTCTCTCTCTCTCTCTCTCTCTCTCTCTCCATCTCTCCATCCACTGTGAAGTATAAGTAGTAGTAGTAGTAGAACAAAGTGTGGACTTGAATGACGGAGACCAGTGATTTGGGTCACCTCTTAAGCGTTGTCTTATGAGCGTCCAGCGGCTCTGACCTCGGCTTCAGCCCAGATCCTCGTTAATTAAACATTAGCACAGAGAGCGGCCAAGCGGGGGACTTTATATATATGTCAGGTTTTAGGGCCCCGGTCCAGCTCTCCACAGCCAACATTCATGTGAACACAATTGAATCCCAATATATTTCATCATATTACATCGTGTCGTCAAAATTCCTTCTAAGGAAAGAGCCCATAAACCTTTTGTTGAAGGGGCCTTTTTTTTATTGTACAAAGTCACATGTTTTTGTGACTTTGTTGAAAATCTAAATCTCCCATCCAGATATGATGACTAAGAAGTTAAAATTGTCACCAATGTTACGTTACACTGTCATACCTTTTGACTGGACTTACTGCTCTCATTCCAGTTACTGCCACTGTTCTACACTGTACTTTATGTACATGATGCTGCTGCTGCAAGACTGGCACTTTAAAATGCTGTTTGCACCTTTGGCCATGTCTATATGTATGCATCTTCCATCAGTCACTTTTTCTTGTGTATAGCATTTTTATAGTATAGTGCTGTTTATAGATTATAGTATATTATATTTAAGGTAGTATATTATATTATTTAGTGTATATATATATATATATATATATATATATATATATATATATATATTATATAGTGTTGTTTGTAGTATAGTATTGCATAGTTTAGTATAGCATAGAATGGTATTGTTGTTGAAAGAATGTGGAAGGAAAGGGGGAGTAAGCATTCCATTGTACTTGTTGCACACGGCAAATGAAAACATCTTAAATCCTGAATTTGAAACTAAGAGGGAGGTCCTCCCCGAGTCCCAGCGATGGCAGGTCACCTGAAGGGGACAAAACACCGAGCGTCTCCTCGGGCCCCTGGGGCCCCCTCGTGGGTTATTTATGGAGGGGCCGATTGTCTCCCCGCCTTGTTCCAGTGAGTGCAACGCTTCCCCTGCCCAAGCCGTGGCTCCGGGATTAATATTTAAAAATGAAAAATAAATGAAATTACCCGTCGGAGTCTACTGCCGGTCCCCAGGGGTGGTGGTGGTGGTGGTGGTGGGGGTGAGCTGGGTAGGAGGGGAGGCGGGGGTAGTGGTAGTGGGGGTGGGGAAGTGGGGGGGGGGGGGGTAGCAGCACTCAGGGTTCTGTGGGTGCTCAGTCAGCCAGAGGGGGGCCTAGGAGCTGAGGACCAATGAAGCGAGAGCAGCGGGAGAGTAGTAGTGGGGGCCGGATCGTAAGGCTTTCACCGCACTGCATTTTAAAGGCAGTCAGACCGGAGGGATAGCCCTGGACAAAGAGCTCCTTACTCTCCATCTCCATCTCTCTCTCTCTCTCTCTCTCTCTCTCTCTCTCTCTCTCTCTCTCTCTCTCTCTCTCTCTCTCTCTCTCTATATATATATATATATATATATATATATATATATATATATATGATAAACTGGGGCAAAGTACAGCATGAATTGTGGAACATGCATCATGGCCCCAGGCCTGACATGGAGTCCTTGTTTGGCCTTGTATCGACAAAAGGATTCCTGTGCAATGCACAGGTCTGCAACAATGCAGAACCTCCCTTAAATAAATGAACTGTATAATATCTGAGAAGATCATGTGATGACATTACAATTTTCAATTGATTATCTATCCATCTGCTTGACCATACACTTCATGATATGTTTGACAGATCCAGTTGTGCGTGATGACATGAACAACTACATCAGTCAGTACTACAGCGAGACAAGCACGGGTAAGGCCCCTACCCTGATGTCTAGACATCCTGATTTCTAGATACCCTGACATCTATACACCTTGATTTCTAAATACCTTGATGTCTAGACACCTTGATGTCTAGACACATTCTGGTCAGAAAGTGCTGTGTCTAGATAACCAGATTTAGAAAATACCCTGATTTTGAAATACCCTTACAGGATACATGTACAATGTTGTTCCAGATGCTGCCACCACTGTCCCTGGCGCCCGGGTCATCACCACGGCGGCCATTGACGTGCATCTCCCCGCCACCAACGCCAACCTCATCCTCTCCAACCCCCTGCTAGCCATGGAGCGACAGAGCAGCAGCGCTGCTAGCGAGGTGGTCTCCGCCGGCGTGCCCCGCTCCAGCGGCAGCCTGACCCTGCGGCCCAACAGCCTGAACAGCCACACCCCGGGCTTTGCAGACCCCGACGGCAGCACGGCCTGGACGGCCCGGAGCTTCAGTCTCAACTACGGCTCCCGGCACTCCCGCCGCACCGTTCCCTCCTCCTCTTCCTCCTCCTCCTCCTCCTCCTCCTGCAAGGACCCCAGTGCGGTGATGCAAGAGCTGCTCTGCTCCCTGTCCGAGGACGCCTGCCTGGGCCAGAAAGGCCTGGCCGTGAACCCAGTGAACCTCAAGCCGCCCAGCCCCGCCGGGTCAGCCGGTGCCAGCCCCGAGCTGCAGCACAGGATCAACGTGTACAACCGCAGGAACCAGGAGGGTCAGGGGCGGGGTCAGGGGCGGGGCCAGGGCTGTGTCCTCCTTCAGACTAAACCCCTCATCCACCTGCAGGGCGGCGGCGGGGAGCCTTCGCTGGATGAGAAGTACCGCCTCCTGGGTTCCGGCGACATGCCTTTGGGACACATGCCGGACTCGTAGGCTCCAGGATACAGAGACTTGACCGGTATTCGACCAACTTTGGGCCTAAGTTCAATCCATATCAATCCAAGGTAAACAGGTGACGTTGACCGGTCTTTTTTTTGTCGCTGTAGAATCCAATCGACAGCCAACCCTTGAGGTAAGCTTAGACATATCTCTTCCCGCAAACCTTCTCCTCTTGATCCAGAGGATGAACCGCATTGACAACTTTATGAACTACAAGCTCTGCTTTTTTTCTATATTTCTTGACCCCCTATATTTCTTTGCCCTCGAAGCATTTCAGAAAACACAAAGGCCTTGACATAGCACAACTACAACTACTACAAGTTCCCCCTGAGAGGGGAAACCAACGTGTCACAGGAGACACGTACACTATCAGGAATCCTCTGTTTTTACAAGTCACAAAAAGTATTAAAACCAGCAAACGGGACATGTTCAACTCTTAGCTGAACATGACCTCGAAAATGACTCAAGTTCTTCAACCACAGCCTGTGTTGCAAGCAGTGACCTTTCTTTCTTTCTGTCTGTCTTTCTTTTTTCTTTCTCTTTCTTTCTAACTTCCATTCTTTCTTTCGTTCTTTTGTTTCTTATTTTCTTCTTTCTTTCAGATTCTGCTCTATTTTGTATTAATACCTTTTAACACGTATTGTGCCGTTTCTCTCTTCTTCAAATTGCCACAGGGTACGTTACAAAAACTAGTCCTAGCCATGCTAACGAGGGCCTCTCTGACCTTTGCCTTCTGGAAAGGACATAGCGGCCAGTAAGCTCCGCCCATGGCGGGATGTCAGAGAGCGGGTGAGCCAAGCTAACCACGGTGCCAAATCATCCAATGGTTGGGAGTTGCAAGCACGCAATCTTATCTAAACAAGATGGGACGGTAATGTAATTCCGCTGTTTTCACATGACAGAAAAGAGCACAGATCCCTTTCTCAGTCGGCGTCGCGTGAAGCCCTGTCAAAGATGGCAAACTGTTTTGAGGCGAAAGTGACCGACCATCACAGACCCGCAGCGCACTGCGACTGAACCCATCTTCACCGTGACACAGTAGAGCGTTCCACACTAATTGGCCTCGCTGTTTGGCAGTGATGTTTTATCAGTAACTTTCGATGAAGATCTTTCAAAGTGCTTGTCGGCCAATAAGAAGAGTAGGGGGCGGATGCTAGGTGCTACAACGCACCACCGCTGTTTTGTACGGTTATTTCTCGGTTTGATTTAACACAGTTAAGAGGTTGTTATGTTCGGTGGGTGTATGTATCAGTTGGATTATTATTAAAGTGGTTATTAGATTGGAAAGCTTGTAGCATGAACCTTTAAAAGATTTGCGCTCTGAATGGCAATCTAATCCTTTGCACTTTAATGTTTACAGACAGACGTGTCAATTTTACGATGGAGTAATCTGTGGCCAAATGCAGCTGTTGTCATTTAAATAATAAACAAAAAGACTTCTGGTTTACTGACAAAAGCTATCTTCTGTTATTTCAGCCGTAGTTCAGCTGTCCAGAAAAGGTTATGAAATTGTGAACTGAATATCAAAAATCGGTCAATGATTATAAATGGTTAAGTTCTTCATCAGACATATACCCCCACCCCCACAACACAATACGTTATGACAATACATCACACTTGGAAGTGTTTGCCTATTTGCATACCACACTGAAACATGTTAATTATTTAGAGTAATTAACGATGACGAACCTGTCAAAACAACAGCTAATTGTGTGAACTTGTGCTAATTGTGAAAACACTCCAATCATAAATTTTACAGATAAACTATTGTACCATTTTGTTGCGTGTCAAACGAGAATGTTAATGCATAAAAAATGTCAATGAGATGGAGAATTGCAAATAAATATTACAGATTCTAAATTGAATATCAACACATTTAAAAAGCAAAAATCTGAACGTTTAATTCAGCCTGATATGAAGGTAATCAGAATTTTTAGAAGTAAATTCATTTCACATAAAAGTTATTTATACACAGTCAGTTTTTCATCTGCCTAATCTAAGACGTTAATTGGTTTGTATAAAAAATGGCTTCCTCACTTCCTCACAAATCGGTTTCCATTGGGCCAGCCAACCTTTAAAATTAAATGATTTCGAAGAAGAAAAGATAATTATTAATACTCTCAAACAATATTTTTTTCATCTGCCGAATCTTGACAAAATGATTCTTTCTGTTTTTCTTTAATAAAAATATATAAAAAATGGCTTCCTCACTTCCTCACAAAACGGTTTCCATTGGGCCAGCCAACCTTTAAAATTAAATGATTTCGCAGAAGAAAAGATAATTATTAATATAGTCAAACAATATTTTTTTCATCTGCCGAATCTTGACGAAATAATTCTTTCTGTTGTTTCTTCTTTAATTAAAAATAAAAGAATGGCTTCCTCACTTCCTCAGAAAAACGTTTTTTTCTGTTGGGCCAGCTAACATTTGAAGTGAAATAATCTCACATAAAAAAAGATAAACATTAATACACTCAAACATGATGTGTTTTTTAACGGTTGTTTTTCCCCCCGATAATTAGTTTAAAGAATGGCTTCCCTGTCGGTTCTGCCCCAACAGTCAACCGTGTTAATTGTGCTGCAGCAGCCGCCGCGTGGGGAGCGATCATCAGCGTAACGCGATCCCAACCCGCCGATGAATCTGAAACCGTCCGTCCACCGCGATACACCGACAACTCAGACGCAGTTTACCAGCACACCGACACGTCGTAGCATGCCAGCGCCGCATGAATAAGTGATCGGTAGCGGACTAGTCTTTCACCCGCGCACAATGGAGAGGCGGCCTTCAATGCGTGTGCCAGACCTTAGCTTTGGCACTGTATCCTCTACTGCCATTACTGTTTAGAGACAAGTGTATGGGGTGCCACGGCGCTAAATTAAACCCTACCGGAGGCAACAAAGCATGTGAATAGAATCAAAATGTAATCGATGTGAAAACAAACACGGGCCGACCAAGTGCCATAGCAATGACTCAGGAGGAACTGCTTTTTTTCGGTTTTCTTTTTTTCCTAACCTAGTTTTTTTATCACTTGTGTTCCCTTTAACAGATTTATAAAAGTTAATAAGGCCAAATCATTTAAAATTATCCCCCATTTTACAAATATTTATCAGGGCGTGTTTAACAGTTGGACAGTTAATGACACTCAGCACCTCTAGTAGCACATGCGCTAGCTAGCTTAATGGCTTCTGGGTTCCCTCCAGTGAAGCGGTTAGCCAGCTCCTGTCACCTTCATACGAGGTGGAGGCGGGTGAGGAAACAGTGACCATTAGACACCAGTCTTAATTATTAAC
>CM051000.1:20018253-20028253 GCA_027704905.1 Muraenolepis orangiensis | reverse complement strand
CAATTGTAATGTCATCAACTCTGACAGTTATTTGCCAATGTCTCGTTGGTGCCGTTTTGAGAGCTTCTGGTCATCAGTTCTGAAGACATGTGTTCGATTCCCTGCGGTTCCCTGAGGTTGGTGTTGTGAATTTGTGGAGAGCGTTCTCTATGAGAAACATAACAATGTCCTGTTAATAGTGATGTCTATTTATCCCTCCCTCTTATCAGAGAACCTGTCTCTGTGGTGCTGTTGTCAGTAATATTTGTCAACAGCTTTGTAGACATTGGTTCAAGTCCCGCTAATAACACTCTCCTTGGAAACCACAGTACTTTTTGTCAAACAATGTCATGTGAATTGTAATGTCATAAACTCAGAGTGTCTCAGTGTCTTAACAAGTGTCTCGTTGGCGTAGTTGTGAGAGCTGCAGGTTAGCAGTTCTGGAGACCTAGGTTCCCGCTGATGTTGGTGTTGTGAACAGTGATGTGGTAAATATATGTTTGAACGATGACAATTGGTTAAGTATCACAACTTTGTTCAGGTTGAGTGTGAAACATAGTATTCTTTGTGCGTGTATGGTGATGGATATTGTTTAGTGTTTTCTTTAAAACAATATTTATAGTCATAAAACACTTTACAATTGACATTACAATTCACATGACATTGATCATTTCCAAACCTTTGAGGTTACATTAGGTGCCCAAGGAGAGAACATTCAGCAGATCTGTGAACCCGGGTCTCCAGTGCTGAGCAGCTAAGATCACTCTATTGTACCACAGAACCTAACCCCCGGCCCGGGGGAGAGAGATCGGTTGAGATTGGTGGAGATTCAAAAGTAAACAGCTTCCATGACACAGCCATTGCAGTACTTAAACCCAGATCTTCTGAGCCTTTAACCGAAAGCTCTCTCCACTGAACCACAGAGATCCAGGTTATGAACAGGTCCGAGGGTATATTTGACATTTCACTTATTTTTCCAAAATAAATACATTGCCAAGAAGACCAACCTCAGTGGGACTTGAACCCGTACTGCCAGGGTTAATAGTCACTAGCTCATTCCAATAGGCCACTGGCTGTGTCATGGTTGGCAGTTAAATATTACATTACAATGCACATGATATTGCTGTGTTTCCAAAGGTAAAATGTTTCCTTGAAACTGCCATTGCAGTTGCAGTACTTGAACCCGGGTCTTCTTGTTAAACACCATGCATGACACAAATCAAAATATGAAGAAGCATGTTGGTTTTTCCACATTCAGTTATCTTGTATATCAGCACTTTAATATCCATATTTAGAATCTACCCTTTGAAAGGACAGCTGCCTAAAAAGCACCATCTTTGAAATGACAATGTGGCGTATGACACACACACACACGCGCGCGCGCACACACACACACACACACACACACACACACACTATATATATATAGCTCACACACACTGTACATATGACACACACAGCGCACACATATATATAACACACACACACCGTACATATAACACACACACACTAAACATAACACACACACACCTCACACACACACACACACGCACACACGCACACACACACACACACACACGTACACACACACACTTACACACGTACACACACACACACACACACACACCCACAGGGCACATCTGCTGGGTCATGCCCCTGCTGGCCTGTTAATGTAATAACATGATGCTGATGGGTCCTGCAGGCCAAGCCAGCTTGGGAGAACACCAGCACTTCACACCACACCAGCTGCTCACTCAGAGGCCCTCATTAGCCACTCGCTATACATGGGAATTTAGAGGAATCGTATTGTGATTGTGAGTGATGCAAGAGAGAGAGAGAGAGGTGGACTAAAACATCGCTCTTGACAACCAGAGCGCGCTAGTGTTGGGTCTCGGTATGACTTGGAGTTTCTTTGGTTTCTTATGGGTCGGTTAATGATATGATATGGTTCTTCGTATATATATATATTCCCTCCAAGTGTTGTCATGGAATGGCTGCTATTCCGAAATGAAATCATTCATTATATATGTATTCGTATAGAAGTCGACGGGACAAGTCTCTCCAATTAAACACATCCGATGAAAACATGAGGTAAGCTAATTGGATGCAATTGAATGCAATTAAGCAAGTGTTTTGACTAGGCTGATTACACCCATCCCAGTGAGCCTCGGTCTCTTGTTGGAGCTTAATTAACTAAAACAAGGGGGGTATTTGTAAGATAAAAGAGTCCACTGACAGTTACACTAATACAGTGATAATGGCTTACCGCATAGTACTCTGGCTTCACGACCAGAGCGTGTGCCCCGAGGCAGCAATCAAAAAGTAATACTAATTATCATGTGAATACTGCATTAAGTCCGCAGGATAATTAATTATGCATCCGCAACATTCTTACGCTCTCACAATGGGCGGGCTCGTTTTCACGTGTGACCTTAAACTGCATGTGTAACAGTTACCCAGCCGTGGGTTCTCGATGGAGAACCTCCGCAGCCGTGGGTTCTCGATGGGGAACCTCCGCAGCGTGCACATCAATCCTCCGACCTGCGTTGAGTCATTGAGTCATTTAGCATGGTAAGGACCGCTGCCTCTAGAAACACCGCGACGTTACCGCGACGTACCTTAATGCAGACTCGGGGAATAAGTACATCTCTACTTATCTCTACTAGTACATCTCTACTTATCGAAGCTCTACGTTCATATCTGTTGTTATGCACTCGTCGCCACTGCATCACCGGAGGTCCCTGTTCCTGTCGTCCCGTTTCCTGTGGAAAGAACGCAAGATGAAATCCACTATGGTCCCTTCAGCCTCATAAATATAAATATTCAGGTTGGGGTTTGTAATTCAAGATTCAAGACTCAAGATGAATTAGTACAATGGGAATGCTTACTCCCCATTCCCTCCACACATTCTTATAAATCACTGTAGACAATAAAAATAACAATAAAGTTACTGATGGATGATGAGTTGAATTTAGCAAAAAGCATTTAAAAGGCATTTTAAAGTGCCAGTAGTGCAGCAGCATCATGAATATAGCAAGTACAGAAAAGTACAGAGCATAACAGTGCAGTAACTGTTATGAGTCCAGAAAGTCCAGCTAAATAAAAGTAATAGGAGCAGGTTTAATGGGGTTTGGTTTTTACGGTTAGTTTGGTTGGATTTTATGGTCACATGGTATTAGTTTTAGGGTTAGAGTCTATAGTTTGGTTTCAGGGTTAGTGTTAGGGTCTGGTCTTAGGGTTTCTTATTAAGCTTCAGTTTATCGATAGTTTGTGTGTGTATGTGCGAGAGTAAGGGTTATGTTATAGGATTTAGTTTTCGGTCCTAGGGTTACTATCAAGATTAGGTTTCGGGGTTGGGGTTACTTTTTGCTAATTACTTTTTGGGGGATACCTTTTTGAGGATTAATTGGAAAAAATAAAGTGTCCTTAAAGGGGTAAGGGGTCAGGGTTAGGGTTAGGAATTCCCTATAAGGGCTCTTTTTTAAGGTTTGGTTTTGGCTTTTAGGGTTTGGTACTGAGGTTAGGGTTAGGTCAGGGTTAGGGTTGGGTTGGGGTTAGGCTTAAGGGTTGGGGTTAGGTTTAGGGTTAGGGTAGGGTTTAGGGTTGGTGAAGGGTTTAGTGTTGGGGATTTGGGCTGGGGTTAGGGTTAGGGTTGGGGTTGGGTTTGGGGTAAGGATTGGGGCTGGGGTTAGGGCTTGGGTTAGGGTTGGGGTTAGGGTTTGGGTTGGGGTTAAGGTTGAGCTTAGGGGTTAGGCTTAAGGTTAGGTTAGGTTAGATTAAGGTTGGGTTTAGAATTAGGGTTAGGGTTTCCTATTAGATGATATACGGTTAGATTTAAGATATATTTAAGATTTAGGATTTTTTTTTTTTTTCTCGGGTTTGGCGGTAGGGTTAGAGTCTCCTCAGTACATACATATATCAATATATTTCGCTATCATGTAAATATGTACATTTGTACATTTTGTCTTGTATTTTCGAATTTGTAATTTTGCATATTTTTGGAGCTGGTGATAACATTACACTGTACATTGTACACTGTACCTTATACATGTGACAACAAAACGAATCTTATCTAGACAGACAGACAGACAGACAGACAGACAAACAAACAGGGGTGAAAACATAACCTCCAGTGCATCTTGGAGTTGTTGAGATCATCACCTCCTCCTCCTCCTTATTGGCCAACATGTTTGTTAGGTAGGAGCTGTGCAGTGTCTTCAATTGAACATAATAAAGATTTTACTGGCATGACTTGATTTAAGTAAGATCTCTATGTTTATCAAATAAAATCGAAACATTTATTACAAATCATATTTAAATACTTATTTTGCAGAATACATGTTCTCAATTGAAGCCCATGACCATCCTCTTCCTCTTAAAATAATTGGTTTGAATTGAGTCCTTACCTCCTTACACCGTGTACCGCACAACACCAAAACCAAAACCAAAAAAATAATAATAATATTAATAATAAAAATAATAATAATATATAAAAGATATATTAAAAAAAAAAATTAAAACAATAAATTAAAACATGTACATTCAACACATGTACATATCATTTATCAGTCACTTTGCTGCTCTTTTTTTGTAAATTGTTATTGTATATATTATTTATATTTTTGATGGTATTGTTTTGGAGATGTTTCCTGCGGGAGGGAATGGGGAGTAAGCATTCATAATGTACCTGTTGCAATTGGCCAATACAAATATCTTGTATCTTGTATCTTGTACCAGGAACAACAACCACACGTCCTTCGCTCTGCATGCTTCTAGGTGGCTGAAGACAGAACGTCCTCATGGATGGGGATATCGTTTGATTCTGTTGGTCCCGACAAAAACCCAAAGACATTCCTACCGACTGACTGGCCGGGCTTCAACCAAAATCAATCTTTGGGACTTCTAAGAAATGGAAGCCGTAGTAAATTACTCACGTGGGTCTTACAATACGGGCAGGGTGCCAGGGACCTCTTAAACATTTAAGTGGGACCAGTAAGTCCAGTTCAGTAATGCAATCCAGCGAGGCCCTGTCTGAATTCCAAACAGGAACAATATTAGTCCTGCCAAAAGTTGAAACTTTGGCTGCTGGTCATTTTGTACATATGCCTCCAAATCAAATAATATATGTCTAGAGAGATCGGTTGATGCTTAATGGTTACTGGGGTGTTCCATTTAAAAGTGATCGGATACACTTAATGATTATGTGACACTTTACACATCTGTAATGTGTACATAAGTACATAAACATATACATAAGGTATCATAAGTACATATACATATAAATAAGGTATCATAAGTACATATACATATACATAAAGTATCATAAGTACATACACATATACATTAAGTATCCATATACATATCTGAACCCAGAACAGAACATTTTTGGTCCTAGTGAAAAGTTGAAGCAGCTTGGCTGATTTCATCTGCACACAGGGGCGTTTCTAGGGACTCTGGGGGCCCGAAATTACAGAGCGTTTATTACAGAGCTTTGAAATTACAGAGCAGCAATCGAACATCATGAGCGGAGGGGGGGGGTCTCCCGTCCTCGGGGGGCCCCCCCTTCCATCTCGGAGGCCCCAGGCAATTGCCTACTTTGCCTACCCCGTTGCGACGCCCCTGTCTGCACATATACATCTAAATGAAATGCTATACATATGTTGCAATCATTAACAGGTTCTCAGCGCAAACACTGCATACACTCTCTCTCTCTGAACCAGCGTTTGAATATGTATATATGAATGAGATCTTGATTGAACCCTTAACCCTTAACCCTCCCTGCTTATGGGATAACGGTGAATTAGCCACGTATGGAGTATAATGTATGCTAGGAGGCATCGTGGGTATGGAGCAGGGCATGGCGGTGTCACGAATAAGCTACAGAACCACAGTTTGGCCGAGGCGTCCATTAAAGATTCAGGGTTGATGATTAAAGCATGCTGCAGCGGTCAGTGAGTCAGAGACACGCAGACAGACAGGCAGGTGGACAGACTAGAGAATATTTAAATGTTCTTCTGGAAGAAACAATAGTGATAGTGATGCAGGCAGACAGACAGACAGACGGGCGGACAGACAGACAGACAGACAGACGTGCGGACAGACAGACAGTCTTATAAAAGTGTCCATCTGATAGAAACTAACGGCAGACAAACAAACGGCAAGCGGACAAACAGACAGACAAACAAACAAACATGCATCATTAACCACTAAAGTCTCTCCCCGCTCCAACATGGCTTGCCGACGAACCCTTGAGCAAGGCATTATCCTCAAATCCCATTGGCAGGAAAGCAACAACAACAACAACAACAACCACCACCACCACACAACACCACCACCACAACAACAACATCAACAACAACAACAGGCAGTGGCAGGCAGAGCCGTGTCTCCGGTCTCTCCCTGAGCACGTTGTTGCTGTTTACTCCGCCCCATGCCAAATTTGTCAAAACAAAACCAAACCCCCCAAAAAAAAACATGCGTACAGCAGGGTAAATTGTCCTGACAAAGGTGTCTTGGGGTTTGACCCGACGGTGTGTGTGAAACAGAAGCCTCCTCCTCCTCCTCCTCCCAGGCAGTGGGCCTGGGAAGGGGTATTCTGCACAGAGAAAGCACAGTATTGGGTGAACACGGCCAGCGGAGCACAAAGACTCCCGTGTGTGAGGTCAGAAAGGGAGAGAGGATAAAAGGTGCATTAATGGAAGTAATGAGCTCTCTGAGGGGAACCGTAGACCGGACTTAAGTATTTTTACAATTTACATTCGGATTAGTCCCGTTTCACAGGGGAACTTAGAGAAATCCGGGGGGGATTTTAAAAGGTACGGCTCTCGGGGAAGGTTTGAATCGGCAGAGGACGACGACACTAAACCTGTTTTACATGGCTAATGCCTCGGATGCCTCGCTCAGCCTTCTGGGCGGAATTGAAGTCTATTAGGGAACTTTAGCTTTTTTTTTTTTAGCTGTTTTTTTTTTGGTCCGGTGACGTTTCTCTCTCTCCCCTGGCATTAAAGGCCGCAAAGTCGCGGTCCATTGAACTTGAGTTATAATACCATGAGATATTGTTTAATGCACCCTAACTCGATTAGAAGGCCATTAGACGTGAGGGTTGACGGTTCTATTCCAGAATGAGTGATCACCCGAGTGGTAATTGAGGTGAGTGCAGTTTGCGGAAGATCTTGTCCTTCTCAAATGGCAGAAGGGGGGGAAAAAAAAGCCTTTGGTTGCATTAAGACCAAAATCCTCCGCACTGACAAATGTGTTAAACACTTAACTGTACGTGACTACGTTAATCAAATAATCCGTATGCTCACCCTGGACTTTTGGACATTTTGGTTGTAGTGAACGTATCAAGTATCGTATGAATTCACCTCAAAATATAACTATTCTATTTCTATTGGAATTCCATAGGAATTCCATACAAGTCACATTTCACGAGTGAAGCATTTAAAGATCGTTCAGTTCCGTAGTCTTTTAAATATTAAGATGCCTAAATAAATCAGATTGATCTCTGAACTTCCTTAGTGTGACGTCAGTTTCCGCCAAGCTGGAAATTAGTCTTGATGAGGAAAGAAGAGTGTCGAGGAGATTGAGGAAGATTCTATGATCTAATTAGTGAATGCATGGTGGTGACCACTAATGACCTCATCACTATACAGCACGCTAATCAATAATCAAATACATTGTCTTCATGTCCTCATTGTCGTCATTTTCGAGGAATGAAGAGAGAGAGAGAGAGAGAGAGAGAGAGAGAGAGAGAGAGAGAGAGAGAGAGAGAGAGAGAGAGAGAGAGAGAGAGAGAGAGAGAGAGAGAGAGAGAGAGAGGAAAGAGCTTAGAGTTTTCTCTTCAAAAGCATCCCTTCCCATGTCACCATTCATTTTCAATAATACACACAGTAATAAGCATTGTAACTGGAGTCGTTTACCTGTGCTGCGGTGTTATTTACAGCTTGTCACACATGACCTCTTTGTGTATGGATGATTGAGAGCCTTAGCTGTCTGTGGGTAACAACATACGGCTGTTGGAACCATGTGCGGGCCCACACATATACTTGGTCAAACCATGTGGATGTACACATGGTTTCCTTATAGTATGTTTACAACGTCATCACAATTAGCTTTCTTCTGAAGTAGTGTTCTAAAAATAATATTAGAACCACATTTTTATATTATGGGATGAGAGAGAGAGAGAGAGAGAGAGAGAGAGAGAGAGAGAGAGAGAGAGAGAGAGAGAGGAGAGAGAGAGAGAGAGAGAGAGAGAGAGAGAGAGAGAGAGAGAGAGAGAGAGAGAGAGAGAGACACGATACAAGATACAAGATATTTTTATTGGCCAATTGCAACAGGTACATTGGAACGCTTACTCCCCATTTCCTTCATCTCCAATACAATACCATAAAAATAATATATATAATAAAAATAAACAGAAAAAGAACAAATGTGTTGAATGTACATGTTTTTTGTTTTTTTACAAAAATCTTTAAAAGCATTTAAAGGGCCAGTAGTGCAGCAGCATCATGAATACAGTGCAGTACAGTGCAGTAACTGTGATGAGTCCAGAAAGTCCAGAAAAGTATGATAGTGTAATGTTAATGACAATGTTATGATGGTGGCAGAACTCCTAGCAGTTCAGTAGGCCACTGCCTGTGGATAAAAACCATCCTTAAACCTGGTAGTCCTTGTACGGATGCTGCGCAACCGGCGACCAGACGGTAGGGGGGAGAAGAGATGGTGCCCAGGGTGGTTGCAGTCCTTTATGATGGACATGGCCTTCTTCCGACCTCTGGTCCTACAGATATCCTGTAGAGAGAGAGAGAGAGAGAGAGAGAGAGAGAGAGAGAGAGAGAGAGAGAGGAGAGAGAGAGAGAGAGAGAGAGAGAGAGAGAGAGAGAGAGAGAGAGAGAGAGAGAGAGAGAGGTCAAAAATGAAATAATATATTAAGTGTTTATGGGATTTTTAGAACCACTGAGTTAATGTTCCCCTTGGATCTTTGGCTCTGTCCTGTTCTTCACTGTTTAGCTGGAATGTGGAATGCGGCTGGAATTGTCTTAATCATGATTGTAAATAAATAGATCTAATAGAATGATGAAATGGATGGATAAGAGGATGAATGGATGGGTGGCTGTCCTTTTTGTTTTTGTAATTTGTTTCTCAAGAAAGCAATGTTATTGCAATGTTAATGTTCCAGAAAAATCTGCGAAATATCAAAGCGCCGTGAAAAATGTAGTTGTCCTGTTTCTCCAGTAGATGGCGTTGTTCTCGAATACATTACCAGAAGGCGCTAGGCGAAACGTCAAGTGTCAAAAACCCGTAAGCTTTAAAAAAAAATATTATTAAACGAAACTAGTGCTTAAACCATTTTAAATCAATATCCATAGTTATTCCACGACGCGCAAATGACGATATGCATGTCTGACTCCTACACCTACTTCTACTGCGTTAATACTGAACATGTTGCTCACCATTTTGGTTCCAAATTATGTTCTTCTGTTAAGAAAACGTTTTAAGGTAATTCAGAAAGACAAAAATATTTCACATGAATGAATCAGCACAATAAGCACAAACACACACACACATACACATATATATTACATATAAAAAAATGCATTAATTCTTGCCGCCTTGGAGAAAAAGCCTGCAGGACAGCACAGCGACTCAAGACTTTACGCACGATGACGCATGACGTCAGAGCGGTGTGTGTGTGTAAGACTACGGGACAGCCTACTTGCCCCCCCCCTCCTCCAACCTCCCCCCTCCTTCCCCCCCATCCACCCACACACCCCCCACCTTCTCCAACCCCGGGGTCCGGACAGACACAAGTTATTATCAGGCAGGCAGGCAGGGGCCAGTCGGATTCTCACCTCCGTTCTGCACCGACCGCTCTCCCGTCACTCGTTCTGTATGGTGGATATTATCTTCAACTCTTCTTTCTTGGGTGATATGGGGGATCATTCCAAAAGTAAGTCTCTCTCTCTGTCTCTCTCTCTCTCTCTGCGTCTCTCTCTCTCTCACTCTGAGTCTCTCTCTCGCT
>CM051000.1:20000753-20013253 GCA_027704905.1 Muraenolepis orangiensis | reverse complement strand
CCTCCCAGTTACCGGACACCCCCAACAGTATGGTACCCAGCCCGGTGGAGACGTGAGAGAGACCCGGAACCCTCTCCCCCCCGTCCCGTCCCGTCCTCCCCCCGTCCCGTCCCGTTCCGTCCTCCCGTCCCGTCCCGTCCCGTCCCGTCCCGTCCCGTTCCGCCCCGTCCCGTCCCACCTATGAACACCCCTGCGAACACACCCAGCAGCAGCAGCATGCTCCCCGGGACACCCACCCACCAACCCTCCCTCCCCCGGCCTGCATGTTACAAACTCCCCCCCCCGTTCCCCACTCCCCCCCCCCCCCCACCCCCAAAGAAAAAGATGAAGAATATGATGATGAGGAAGAAGAAGAAGAAGAAGAAGCGATCAAACCATATTTTGTGGCTTTTTGTTTTTGGGTGGGTGGTGGTGGTGGTGGTGGTTGTTGGGGGTGGGGTTGGTGGTTCCGGTGTGGGACGGAAGATCCACACACACACATCCACAAGTCCGGGACATTTTGTGTTTTTTTCTTACCGTCATTCCGTCCGTCCGTCCGTTTTTTGGACGGAGCAAAAGCACCAAAGCGAACTGAACCGTGGATGCATGAGTATATATATATAGAGGACCTTCTCGGTGGATATATACACACAGTACAACCTACACGCTCTCCTCCTCTCCTCTCCTCGACTATACACACATGGGACAGACCCCCCCCCCCGGGCCGGATGGACCTCCCGCAGGGTTAGGGCTCGTCTTCTTCTTCTTTTGGGGGGGGGGGGGGTGTGGGGGGTCCCATCCCATCCATTCTTTGAGTTCACACACGACTCAACAACAGATCTCTGTCTTAAAAGGTGCTGGGAAGCATGTTGTCCAGAGAGACCATTTTTTATTTTTTTTATTATTATTCTGTTGTTTTAAACATGTTTATGTACAAATATTTGATCAAATGGTCGCGCGGCAGAGATCGATGGGCTTTTATGAGCTTCTCGAACAAAAAAAAAGTAAGTTATTGTTATATTATTTATTGCCATGGGGAAAACGATTCTTAAAAAAAAAGAATATTTACTGATTATTACAATAAACAGATGAATACATGACGATGACCGGATAAGGAATAATTGACGCTCTATCTACTATCGATCTAACTATTATTTATATTTACTTTATTTTCAAGAAGTGTTTCACAATCCAAATCTCCAAAGTTGTGATGGATTATTTAGATGAAAAACAATGATAATTCCGTTCAAATATACTTTATGCTTGATATAAACACGTACATGTATCAGGTGAAACGGCAGTATAAACCCCAGGCCAGGCCTCTATAGGTGTATTGCAGGCATAATGTGGACCAGAGAGAGAAAGTATTTCGAAAATGCTTCGTTGTCGTTTAGTCGCTGGTTAGGAATCCGGGCCTTCAGCGGTCAGTGTCCTGCACCGACTATGTACGCTTTATCCCTCCTTTACTTTCAACCAAATCCAGTTGGTTTCGCTTCTCAAGGCCCTGCAGGCTGTCTCCTTATCGCCCTATCCCCCCCCTCGAGTGATGTTGGAGGATAATAGGACGCTAGGATGGGTCATTCTTCTCTTCCTCCCCGGGACGAATATCTTAGTTGCGAATTGCTCGCTGCTTCTAGTCTTGTTTCACTGGTTAAGTCACAAGCTGCATAGTCTAGACACCGCCGAGTGGAGGATCGGCGACCTCCTTATCTGGTCCTGGCATCACCTGCAGACGATACATTGAATGAAACCACAACACAGAACCCCCCTCACCCCCTCCGTAAGGTAGGCCTAGGGGGGGGGGGGGTTATAGTCCGAGCGGAGAGGGTCATTCTTCAGCCCTCTTGGTTTATTTTCCTTTTGGGTCACTCCATTGGCCTCATGGACGACGGCTCCGGACAAATGAATTGACCTCTTTCTCAGCGTCGGGCCGCTGGAAACACGACGTGCTGGTCGTCAACCCCCAAAAACCAAGCCAAGCCCACAAGGCAGAAGTGCATATATATATATCTATATATATATAGATATATATATCTATATATATGTATATATATATAGATATATCTATATATATGTATATATATATAGATATATATATATATAGATTTAGATATAGATATATATAGATATATATCTGCAGATAAGCATATATATATATATACATATATATAGATATATATATATAGATATATATATAGATATATATATCTATATATATATATCTATATATAGATATATACATATCTATATATGTATATATATATATCTGCAGATAAGCAAATGCACTGAAGCCTAAGGAGCCTATATGTATGTATTGTAGATATACTCTAACGTAGAACGTATAGTCATATAGATAACGTTAACGTGCATCTCTATTTCAATTCTATCGCAAATCGGTTGTATGAATGACAATAGACGCAATTCATTTCCAATGGAGCAATTTGAAGCGAATTCCAGTAGATTACAGATAAGGATAACAAAGAAAACAATGTTATTCACCCATTGCTAAACAAACACAAAAAAAAATTCCCATTGGGCGTAACGTATTTATATCATGAAGTGTCCCGATAGGAAATAATCTTCCAGAACATCATATAGTAATAACACTGTGGTCCAGATCCACATCCCACACACACATGACACACTGACACGTGTCAGACATGCAGGGCAGTATAAGATCATTTAGGTTGAACAAAGTCAATATGCGGCAATAATATTAATAATAATTGAGTTTGGCAAACAATAATGAAATAATAATAATAATAATAATAATAATAACTCAATAATAATCCAAATAAATATAAACATATTTGAAAGATAAAAAAAAAAATTGTAATAAAATAAATAGAAATACACATAACACAGTTAGGAAATTAATATATAATATCAACTTTAAATTTCCAAAAACACACCAACGAACGTTTTCACAAAATCACATGAAAATCGTGATGGTCGATTAAACAAATAATAACAATATAATAATAATATTATAAAATTCGTAATAATGACAAAAACAACAAAACAATAATAATAATAATAATAATAATAATATTGAGAAAAATAATTGGCCTAATATACGTATACAATTACTTACAATATTAATTGAAGTGAATTCGATCCAAACCCCCCAAAAAATAGACCCAATCCTGCTCGACCACAGACGTGTGTCTGGACAGTGTAAGTCACGTGGAGGTGGTAACAGTGACAACACGTGTGTAGCTCACCCCGCGCTCCAGCCTCTCTATATCTATAAGACCAGCAGCATCAACATCTCCTATATGATAACATAGGATATTACATCTGACTCCATCGACTTATTCGATATCAATAAACAACAGCACACATGAAATAAACACATTAACATACGCTCCAATGTTTTTCTCCTTTAGCCTATCATATATTATATAACGTGTCCCTAAATTAGGCCTTTATTAATTCAATTGAATTAACAATTACATTCACAAATTGTAATAATGTCAACTGCATATGAATGGATCTGAAAATATTTTTTTTAGGATGGATGATGACGTCATGTGGCTATATACCCTCAACCGAGAGTTTTATTTTTAAAAAAAAGCAACGTAGGCTTATTAATGATGAACGGGAACCCTCCGGTTAAAGGTGGGATGTAACACACTAATTGTTGGATGTGATAAGTAATTAGATAAGGCCGCTTTGCCTTTATCTAATTACTTAGAGGAGGGGGGAAACCCCCGCCATCACAATCACAATGGCCACTGATTGCTTTAGAGGGGACCTATAAGTGAAACAAGTTCTGACTTGAAGAACGACTATACCAAGAAATGGATAGTCGGATTGTTTTCATTTCATTAATTTATTAAGACCATGGTTTACGTTGACAAAGACACGCGGGGCCTTTACGGGGGATATCTATTCAAACGTTTGAAATTCTTAGTAACAAATAGGGAAATCGTCAAAGAACAAGGCTGGTGTCATTTGAATGATCTCTCTCTCGCCTGCTGATATCCCCCCGAAACCAATACAGGGAGGGAGAGATACAGGGAGGGAGATACAGGGAGGGAGAGATACAGGGAGAGAGAGATACAGGGAGGGAGATACAGGGAGGGAGATACAGGGAGGGAGGGAGATACAGGGAGGGAGATACAGGGAGGGAGATACAGGGAGGGAGAGATACAGGGAGGGAGATACAGGGAGGGAGATACAGGGAGAAAGAGATACAGGGAGGGAGATACAGGGAGGGAGATACAGGGAGGGAGATACAGAGAGGGAGATACAGGGAGGGAGAGATACAGGGAGGGAGATACAGGGAGGGAGATACAGGGAGGGAGATACAGGGAGAGAGAGATACAGGGAGGGAGATACAGGGAGGGAGATACAGGGAGGGAGATACAGGGAGGGAGATACAGGGAGAGAGAGATACAGGGAGAGAGATACAGGGAGGGAGATACAGGGAGGGAGAGATACAGGGAGGGAGGGAGATACAGGGAGAGAGATACAGGGAGGGAGAGATACAGGGAGGGAGATACAGGGAGGGAGATACAGGGAGAGAGAGATACAGGGAGAGAGAGATACAGGGAGAGAGATACAGGGAGGGAGATACAGGGAGGGAGAGATACAGGGAGGGAGGGAGATACAGGGAGAGAGATACAGGGAGGGAGAGATACAGGGAGGGAGATACAGGGAGGGAGATACAGGGAGGAGAGATACAGGGAGGGAGATACAGGGAGGGAGAGATACAGGGAGGGAGATACAGGGAGGGAGATACAGGGAGAGAGATACAGGGAGGGAGATACAGGGAGGGAGAGATACAGGGAGGGAGGGAGATACAGGGAGAGAGATACAGGGCGAGAGATACAGGGAGAGAGAGATACAGGGAGGGAGATACAGGGAGGGAGATACAGGGAGGGAGATACAGGGAGATACAGGGAGAGAGATACAGGGAGAGAGAGATACAGGGAGAGAGATACAGGGAGGGAGAGATACAGGGAGGGAGAGATACAGGGAGGGAGATACAGGGAGGGAGATACAGGGAGGGAGAGATACAGGGAGGGAGATACAGGGAGGGAGAGATACAGGGAGGGAGGGAGATACAGGGAGAGAGATACAGGGCGAGAGATACAGGGAGAGAGAGATACAGGGAGGGAGATACAGGGAGGGAGATACAGGGAGGGAGATACAGGGAGATACAGGGAGAGAGAGATACAGGGAGAGAGAGATACAGGGAGAGAGATACAGGGAGGGAGAGATACAGGGAGGGAGAGATACAGGGAGGGAGATACAGGGAGGGAGATACAGGGAGGGAGATACAGGGAGAGAGATACAGGGAGGGAGATACAGGGAGGGAGATACAGGGAGGGAGAGATACAGGGAGGGAGATACAGGGAGAGAGATACAGGGAGGGAGATACAGGGAGGGAGAGATACAGGGAGGGAGATACAGGGAGGGAGATACAGGGAGGGAGATACAGGGAGGGAGATACAGGGAGGGAGAGATACAGGGAGGGAGATACAGGGAGGGAGATACAGGGAGGGAGAGATACAGGGAGGGAGATACAGGGAGGGAGATACAGGGAGGGAGATACAGAATGGTGCTCAGCGCATGCGCAGTAGAACATTCGCACGCACATCTACATCGTTGTCGCAATAGGCAGCTTTGTATTTATATGGTCATTTTTCATGTGTCCCAAAACAACCTATTGAGGAACTTTTGGTGTTGATGTTCAATATAGCTATGATGCACAGAAGAGGGACGGGCAATCATTCACCTGCAGCTTCCAGACCACGGCAGAAAAACAACAATTTTTGTCGGATGGTGGGGATGTTGGAAATCTAATTATACCAGCGTTTTAAAGCTGATCCAACCTGCTACCATATTTTTTCTCCAAAATGAAGTAAACTGTCCCTTTAAAGGCACATGTCGTAACATAAATCATAAATCAACATAAATAATTTAGAAATAATAAGAATAAGAATAAGAATATTATATCAACATAATATATGAATAATATTTTTATATAGATCTGTTTGATATTTTATTATTTTATATACGATGACTTTTGGTCGTACTACAACATACATCCAACAAAGCATCTCATGCTATACATGTAACACTTTCCAGAGAAAACCAAAACCAAACACCATCATTTCTAAATCCACATATTACAGGCCACTGCATCGTAAACTTGGATAATGTAGCAGTCTTTGTTAGCCGACTGTGTCTCCTGCTGTAACGGATTTTCCAGATCTCCAGACAAACCACTGCACAGGAGAAAAACACAAGGTCATAAACAACGCTCCAAAAACACCAAAAAAAAAGGCCATTAGTGATTTGAACCCCTTCTGAACTTTGTTCAGACTGAGGTGGGCTTATTACGGGGACAGCCAAAGACCGCTTAAGACCTACTCCAGGACCCCCCAGGTTCTCCATCCCCTAACCCCAGCTTACTGCTCACTGGTCACCCAGGAGGAGGGCTGGCTGCTGGGCTAAAACACCACCGTTAAGACCACCACTCCAGACGGTGAGTATGGTCACAGAGGTGAGGAGACGCTTCTGTCACCAATTAGGTTCTCCCACCACGGATCAAAGAATATACTCTTTGTGTGTTATGATATCACATAATTAACTGTGATACACACCACATCCAACTGTGATACACACCACATATCCATCGGTGATACACAACATATCCAACTGTGATACACAACATATCCAACTGTAATACACAACATATCCAACTGTGAAACACAACATATCCAACTGTGATACACAACATATCCAACTGTGATACACAACATATCCAACTGTAATACACAACACAACATATCCAACTGTGATGGACAACATATATCCAACTGTAATACACAACACATCCAACTGTGATACACAACATATCCAACTGTAATACACAACACATCCAACTGTGATACACAACATATCCAACTGTAATACACAATACAACATATCCAAACTGTGATACACAACATATCCAACTGTATACACAACATCCGTGACACAATCCAACTGTGATGGACAACATATCCAACTGTGATACACAACATATCCAACTGAAATACACAACATATCTGACTGTGATACACAACACAACATATCCAACTGTGATACACAACATATCCAACTGTGAAACACAACACATCCAACTGTGATACACAACATATCTGACTGTGATACACAACATATCCAACTGGGATACACAACATATCCAACTGTGATGAACACACAATGACAGATTGTATGTGCATTATTCAATCTCCCCTGGTTGAGTGTAGGTTTATAATTATAATCAATATACTTTGGTGTAGATCGGCTACATTTACCGATGAGTTACTGAATCCGAATCCCTAACTCATTTAAATGTCATTTTTTAATGGAACATCACGAGAAAAGCTTTCAGAGGAACATTCTTCATGGGTTTAAAGTCGCGTTTAAAGTCGATAGATTCTAAATAGATCCTGGGTTCACTATTATGTGATAAATGTCATGGCATGAAGCAGATTTCTACCGACCACCAAAGATAGGCAGCATGAGAACTTAAAATACACCATATTGAATATGCATCAATACTTTATCTCCATGGTTACGTTGTTATTTAGTGAAGCTGGCACGTCGACAACAAGGACTGCACAGTGAATATCCTTGCAATGTAAACAAAACACAAAATCAATTCATCTCTTAGTGCGTTATTATTCCTCCACTATCAGCAGCCCTCGACCCGCTGGAGGAAACTCCGGCCAACGAGCTTCGCCTGTGGGCCAGAAAGTATGGGAGGCTGGGGGTGGGGGAGTGGGACCAACTTAAGTCCCTCAACTCTCGGGGGAGCCTTCCTGACAGAGCTGAGTTAATGCCGTGACTAGAGAGCTCTGGAGACTTCAGAGGACTAGAGAGAACTAGAGAGCTATAGAGGACTAGAGACCTCAGAGGACTAGAGAACTCTAGAGGTCTAGAGACCTCAGAGACCTCAGAGGACTAGAGACCTCAGAGGACTAGAGAACTCTAGAGGACTAGAGACCTCAGAGACCTCAGAGGACTAGAGAACTCAGAGGACTAGAGACCTCAGAGGACTAGAGGACTAGAGACCTATAGAGGACTAGAGAACTCAGAGGACTAGAGAACTCAGAGGACTAGAGACCTCAGAGGACTAGATAACTCAGAAGACTAGAGAGAACTAGAGACCTATAGAGGACTAGAGACCTCAGAGAACTAGAGAACTCAGAGGACAAGATAACTCAGAGGACTAGAGAAGTCAGAGGACTAGAGAACTTAGAGGACTAGAGACCTCAGAGGACTAGAGAACTCAGAGGACTAGAGACCTCAGAGGACTAGAGAACTTAGAGAACTAGAGACCTCAGAGGACTAGAGACCTCAGAGGACTAGAGAACTCAGAGGACTAGAGAACTCAGAGGACTCAGAGGACTAGAGAGAACTAGAGACCTATGGAGGACTAGAGACCTATAGAGGACTAGAGAGAACTAGAGACCTATAGAGGACTAGAGAACTCAGAGGACTAGAGAACTCAGAGGACAAGAGAGCTATAGAGGACTAGAGAACGTCGCCTAGCTGGTGTGAAGGAGCTGCTTGCAGACCCGAAGCGCAAGGTCCCTCAGTCAGTGCAGTGCAGGGCAGTGTGTGTTTGTCACATTCAAATCCTATCCTATGCCCACCACGGAAAGTGGGAACCATGACAGTGGGAACCATTGCCCAATGCCTACAGTGGTACCTGTAGACATCCTGGAGCAAGATGCCGTCACCCCCTACCGACTACCTGAAACATGTTCTAAGAACAGTTTAAACAGGCCAGCCGATGACTAAAATACGTCAACACGCAACTTTGAATTCCTTTGTCATCCAGACTGTGCGTTGTTGTCTAGTCTCTCGAAGGCCTTTGTTGTCTGCAGGGTCCTTTTCTAAACAGCACATTTAAAAGGCCAATTTATCTTCGCTTGGTTAATGGCCGTTTTAGGGTCTAGTGACAAGAATTACGTGGCTAATGGAAGCCCAGTGTCAACATCTCTGTTGTGTACTACCAGGGAGCTTGTGTACTATTGATCCTCATGGAGTGGATGTATTTCTCGTTTTATGGGGAAACTGAAACCCTGTAATTATAGCGAGTCAAATGGTAGCTTTTTTGATGTGTTTCCCTCGCACGTTGATGGATGGCAGATATTTAGCGTCCGTAAAGGACGCTTACCTGGGTGGAGACAGCACACCGCGTCCTCTTCTCCTTCAGAGCAGTCGATTTAACCTATAAATAATATTCTCAACCGCTGCAGTCCGCCTGCATTCCGATACTGTGTGACTAGCGGGTCACCTGCGCGTGTGTGTGTGTGCGTGTGTGCGTGTGTTTGTGTGTGCGTGTGTTTGTGTGTGTGTGGGTGGGTGTGTGCGCGCACGTGTGTGTGTGACATTTTCACCTGGAACACACACAGAGACAGGGCGCCCAAATCTGAGACAATGTCAGTGGATCATAAATCACACCGTCCCGCCCACACACATAAATACACTGAGAGAGAGAGGTATAGAGAGAGATGTAGGGAGAGAGAGAGAGAGAGAGAGAGAGAGAGAGAGAGAGAGAGAGAGAGAGAGACCAGGTAGCACTCACCAGGTAGATCGACCTCAACACCAGCTAGGCCCACCCACACACCAGGTAGGCCCACCCACACACCAGGTAGGCCCACCCACACACCAGGTAGGCCCACCCACACACCAGGTAGGCCCACCCACACACCAGGTAGGCCCACCCACACACCAGGTAGGCCCACCCACACACCAGGTAGGCTCACCTCAACACCAGGTAGCCCACCCAACACCAGGTAGGCCCACCCCAACACCAGGTAGGCCCACCCAACACCAGGTAGGACCCACCCCAACACCAGGTAGGCCCACCTCAACACCAGGTAGGCCCACCTCAACACCAGGTAGACCCACCCCAACACCAGGTAGGACCCACCCAACACCAGGTAGACCCACCCAACACCAGGTAGACCCACCCCAACACCAGGTAGGCCCACCCCAACACCAGGTAGACCCACCCCAACACCAGGTAGACCCACCCTAACACCAGGTAGACCCACCCCAACACCAGGTAGACCCACCCAACACCAGGTAGACCCACCCAACACCAGGTAGGACCCACCCTAACACCAGGTAGGCCCACCTCAACACCAGGTAGACCCACCCCAACACCAGGTAGACCCACCCTAACACCAGGTAGGACCCACCCAACACCAGGTAGGACCCACCCAACACCAGGTAGACCCACCCTAACACCAGGTAGACCCACCCTAACACCAGGTAGACCCACCCTAACACCAGGTAGACCCACCCTAACACCAGGTAGGCCCACCCCAACACCAGGTAGACCCACCCTAACACCAGGTAGACCCACCCTAACAACAGGTGGACCCACCCCAACACCAGGTAGGCTCACCCACACACCAGGTAGGCCCACCCTAACACCAGGTAGACCCACCCTAACACCAGGTAGACCCACCCTAACACCAGGTAGACCCACCCTAACACCAGGTAGGACCCACCCCAACACCAGGTAGACCCACCCAACACCAGGTAGACCCACCCTAACACCAGGTAGACCCACCCTAACACCAGGTAGACCCACCCTAACACCAGGTAGACCCACCCTAACACCAGGTAGGACCCACACCTCGTCTCTGACGTCACGCGGCCACCGTGAGAGAAACTAGCAACAGAGGACGTGTCCGCGCCCAAACTGAAACAACGAGGCAGCCGGCGGATGAGTTACGACTCTCACCCCCCGAGCCAGGATAAAAGGCAGCGCCAGAAGGTTCCGTGGAGACTCTCTGGCGTTCCCCCGTCGTCGGAGGTCACATCCGAGTCGGTTCAAAAGTTCGAGAGTGGAGACATACGTTAGCTGTCAGGGAAATTGACTTGTTGTGGTGATGAGTTACCGGCCGAGCTCGCGATTTGGCGACGCATGAGTCGGGGTTCGGGAGTTTGACGGGAGTGGAAAACAGGTTTTTTTAATGACGGGTTGCGTGGCGCTTAGCGGTCTGTCTGTCTGTCTGTTGTTCTCGGATGAGGATGCCGCTGCCACTCGTGTGACTCAGCCTTTTGGGGAGGAGCAGGAGGAGGAGGAAGAGGAGGAGGAGGAGGAGGAAGAGGAGGTTTTGTGGGCGAATTAAGTGACTCTTTGTTTAGTGGAAGATCGGAAGCCTGCAACCACTGCAAATCATCCTGAGACAGGAGCCGCAGACCTGGGGATGGAGCTGAGAGAGTAAGGGAACCAGAGAACAATTAAAAATAAAAGAAAGAAAGCAAGAAAGAAAGAAAGAAAGCAAGAAAGCAAGAAAGAAAGAAAGAAAGAAAGAAAGAAAGAAAGAAAGAAAGAAAGAAAGAAAAGAAAAAAAGTATTTTAGAGAAATTGAGTGTGCGAAAGAATGAAATAAAAACAGAGAGAAACAAAGTGAAGAGAAGGGAAAATAAAAGAAAGAAAGAAATGAAGAAAGAAAGACAGAAAGAGCTACGAAAGCAGAACATGAGAACAGGGTGCTGTTTCCTCCTCACAGCAGGGTGCTCCTGCCACTCTAAGAAATGAAATAATACCATTAACGGAAGCTCCCAGGGGGAACATCTTGCTCCAATGCCCTCGTCACCCCCTCCCCTGCTCTCCCCCCGTCACACCCTTACAGAAGGCCCCCCGACCATATTAAAATCCAATCACTTCTCCAGCTAGTTTGATTAAGGCCCACCAGACAGAAGCACGTGACCAGCGTGACAACCCATTGTTGTTGGCTGTGGCCCCCAGGGGCCACCAGGGGAGGTGGACAGCTTCTGCCCCCCCCCCCCCCCCCCTTAGCAGACGGGACGAGACAGAGCAAGCTGTCTGCGGTCAGCAAGACGAGGTTTCTGTCGCTATAGCCAAGATTATTCGATTATTATGTGTTTCTGATTATGTTCTGATCGTTTGCTGCCTTATCAGTTAGAAGTTCAGCGGAGGACAAGCAGTAAATATAACTTGACACACATCTGCCTTCTTAAGAAACCTAGAACTGACCGAACAAACCGAAAATAACAAATCAGCAATCGGTTTTAACCGATTACCTCAATAACAATCACCTCATGCTTTCCCCTTCCCCCACCCACGATCCCTTCAGTGTTTTTACTTTTTTACTTTGAAGAGCGACATGAACGTGAAGGAAAGACGATACAGGCGTGGGTATCTTAATTGGATCAGAAGAACCGGCGCACGCTCCCAGCGGGCCAAGCGGCGGCCGTCCACGCGGGGGTCACTCCCGTAAATCATGCCTGGGAAGCGGCGCGGCGTCGCAAGGTAGGAGAGCCGCTTGGAGAGCCCCTTGGAGAGCCGCTCGGAGAGACCCGGCTCCCCCTTTGGCCCAATTGAATCCAGAAGGGCCCTTCTTCCTCGACCTTCTCGACCGGGGGTGTGGGGGGGGGGGGGGGCACATGAATTACGGTGGCGGGGGGAGGGGGAGGGGGAGGGGGAGGTGGGGGGTTTACAAGATCTTTTTAAAACACTTTTAACA
>CM051000.1:19993253-19998253 GCA_027704905.1 Muraenolepis orangiensis | reverse complement strand
CTCTTTACAGCGGCCCATTACATAACCCTAAACGTTGCTGCAGGGGACACACAAAGAGTGCGTAAAGTCAACTCCCTGGAACACAAACACGGCACAGACAAGCCTGGTTCAAGAGGGTCACCGCTGACGCTTTAATGGGAGGGCTGTGTTTTGCGAGGGCGGCGTGGGGGGAGGAGGTGGGGGGGAGGAGGTGGGGGGGGGCGTGTCTGCTGACTGTGAACCGAGGTTAAGGGCAACGCCGTAAAAGCGCGGATTGAGGATTGAGGCAGGGCGGAACGGGGGATTCCAAAACACAAAAGTGGAGCGCATACCTCCGTCACACCAAAATGTCCCCTGGATCTGGATTTTGATCCGGATCTGCGGCAAATTTGAATCAACAGTTTCCTGGCCCATTAGAAATCAACCCATCAAGTTTTGTCCGGTTCCGTACATAACCTTTTGAGTTATTTTGCTAACAGACAAACAAACAGACAAACAGACAGACAGACAAACAAACAGAAAACAAACAGAAATAACTTATGTAAACATGAATAAATATGGAGATGAGTTAGATCGTCGGATGGAGGGTGGGGACAATACTCGACATGGCATGCTTGGGTTTAAATGCGAACAGCCAAAACAAACCAACAGACAGAGAGACAGACGGACAAACAGGGGCGATAAACCTAACCTCCTCCCGTCCTTCGACGGCGGTCGAGGTAACAAAGCGACGCTATATTTCTGTGAGAAAACGTGATAAAACATTTACAGCGTGACGTATGACGGGGATAAACGTAAGTGCGACCATTTGGAATGTCACGAAATGTCAAGTGTAGCCGAGATAGCGTAAATAAACGCAGGCCTGAAAAGCACAAACAACCCAGGTCGTCGGCAGTATTGACGGGACTTTAATGTTCCCCCCTGTGAGGAATAAATCAAGGAAGGAGCTCAGGAAAGGTCAACATAACGGGGCCTGAACCTTTACTGGCGGCGGGATGCAGATGTAGCCAATAGCTCCTCACGCTAGTTCCTGTTACCGCGGCCCGCTGGCTAGACGGCCATCTTCAACACTGCGATCAGAGAAGTGTTGAGCAACACTTGAGGATCTGCAAACCCCTCCCCCCCACACACACACACACACGCACACACACACACACGCGCACACACACACACATACAACCGCTCACACACGCACACATACAATACAAACACATACACACACACACACACACACACACACATACACACGCACACACACACACACACACACACACACACACACACACACACACACACACACACACACACACACACACACGCACACACACACACACACACACACACACACACACACACACACACACACACACACACACACACGCACACACACGCACGCACACACACACATAAACACACAGAGACACAGAGACTCACACACACACACAAACACAGACCTACTGATACACAAACACAATGATACCCCCCCCACACACACAAACACACTGAGATACCCATCTCCCACTCTCCAAACATTTGCATGTGCTGGAAGCGGGCACGGTCATGTTACCGATAAGACCGAGGGCACGGCCCTATCGCTGGGGGAGATCAGAGGCAGGAGGCAGGGGAGAAGCACCCTCGTGAAAAAGGAAGCTCGACTTCAAACCTCCACTCCCCCTCCTCCTCCCCCTCCTCCCCCTCCTCCCCCCCCCCCTCCTCCTCCTCCTCCCCCTCCTCCTCCTCCTCCTCCTCTGAGTTATCTCAAGCGTTTCCCTACACCACCTACTGACAGACCCCGACACTGTGTGTGCGCACACCCCCACCCAACCCCACCCACCACGTAACCACCCCCACCCCACCCTGCACCCTCCTGACAGCCCCTGTCGGCCCGAGCAGACAGTCAGACGACACTTTGTGTACCGAGGTGTACTCTAGCGGTCGGGGACAAAGAGGGACTTTACGAGGAGGAGGAGGAGGAGGAGGAGGAGGAGGAGGAGGAGGAGGAGGTGGAGGCGGAGGAGGAGGAGGAGGAGGAGGAGGAGGAGGAGGAGGAGGAGGAGGAGGAGGAGGAGGAGGAGGAGGAGGAGGAGGTGGAGGCGGAGGTGGAGGACGAGAGAGAGGCTTTCGGCAAACACCGGCGTCTCCGCTGGCGGTGACACCAGGTAGAGAGAGAGAATATCGGGTGACGGTCCTACACACGGCCCTATAGCCGCGTGGTGAAGCCGTCTGGGTCCAGGTGTAAACATTTATCCACGTATCGGAGAGAGAGAGAGAGAGAGAGATGGACGTCACAGAGCACTCCTCCGCTGAAGACCGTCCTGGTGGGTGATTCATACGTGCGATTCGAGGAGGGAGAAACGAGGAGAAACACAACACACACACACAACAAAAGCACGGTTTCGATATTAGGGTAGGATAGCCATGAGAGATCTGAAACCCAGATATATCTACCGAACCGATGTATGAAATCAAACATTCTATAACGGCTACTGCACCAATGCCGCCAGAGTTATGCTGAAGATTATCTTGAAAGAGTACGTTTTAATGCACTGTAGCTCGAGAATACAATATAGAACAATATGAAAAGAGACCAGGAAAAAAAAAATCAAGCACTTAAGCAAAAGAGGCAAAAGGACAGCGACTCATTAAGGGAACGGTGGAGCGTTAGGAACGCTGAAGACGGCAACTTTTGACAAGGCAAAGCGTTTGTAGATGTTACGGCTAGATTCCCCCCGAGTCAAACAATAACATTAAAGAGACAGACAACAGAGAAGGATGCAAAAAGTAACATTTACTCAGGTAATTAACTCAGTGTCTGTGTCTGTGTGGTTTATGTGAGATGTGGGCGTCAGTGTCATGAAAATAAAAACTGGGACAGTGGAAATGAAATGGGCAAGCACATGGTTTCAAGATTCAAGATTCAATTCAAGATTTTGATTTGCCATTTGCAACAAGTACAATGGAAATGCTCACTCCCCTCACTCCCTCCCGCAGTATGACATTTCTAAAACACAATACTCTAAAATAATACTATACACAATACAAAAATGAACATAAAAAGAACAATAAAGTGACTGATGGATGATATGTACATGGGTTGAATTGTGCAAAAAAAGCATTTAAAAGCATTTTTAAAGTGCCAGTAGTGCAGCAGCATCATGAATACAGTGCAGTACAGCGCAGTGCGGTCTGAAATAATGGTGGGAATCTGCCTGGCTGCCTGGCAACAGCAGCCAAGAGTGGCCGAAACAGGCTGTCCTTATATCAGGCTGTCCCTCAGGTGAGCCCCATTCTCTTGATTACACCTGGGGAGGGAGCAAGAGAGAGAGGGGAGAGACGGGGGGGGAAAGGGGGGGGTAGCCGTAACAGTGACTCACATCACTTTCAGAGTTCCGCGAACAGTTCTTCGAGTTCTGACCCTCATTCCCGACCTGTTTGGATCTCTGGGGTTCTGCTGTATTGTTGCGAAGCCGCACCCCGCGTGTGCATATTAACCCCCCCCCCAACTCACCCCCACCGCCCCCCCCCCCCCCCCCCCCCCCAACTCACCCCCCCCCGAGACGGCGTTCTCCGTGCTCTCTCGCTCTCTCGCTCTCTGTCTCTCTCTCTCGCTCTCTCTCTCTCGCTCTCTCCGAGAGTTATTTAGACCTTCGGATCGGGTGGACCATCCGTCATCGGGGGGGGGGGGACGGGGGGACGGGGGGACGGGGGGACGGGGGGACGGGGGGACGGGGGGACGGGGGGACGGGGGACGGGGGACGGGGGGACGGACGGACCGGGTCTCCTTCAAAGTTCCCGGGTTTTATGACATGCCTGATTTCTTGTGCACTCCACATAAACAAAGAGCAGGGGAATTGGGGGGGGGGGGGCTGGGGGGGGGTGAAGGGCGGCCTGTGTCACCGTGTTGGCCCCTCCCCCCCCCCCACCCCCCAACCCCACCACCGGGGTCAAGCTAGCTTTCTTGTTTGCCGCCAGTGCGTACATTAGCATGTGAAAGGGTAAAGCTGTTCCAAATATTCCCCTGTAAACAGTTAGTCCCGCCGGGCGGGGGGGGGGGGCCCCCGCCGCGGAGAAAAAAAACCCCCAAACTTCCAAGAGAACCGGTGAACTTATTATTATTATTGAGGGAGGGGGGGGGGGGGTCGAGGAAGAGGAGGGAGTGAGGATGAATGGAAATGTCCAAAAATACACACACACACACACACACACACACACACAAATAACATGTTGATTCATTATTTATATATTTATTTATATATTATATATATACGGATATTATTACACTCTATACTATCAGGAGATAGTAGTCACACCGGACACATGACAAAAAGTGATATAGTACATAACACAACACAAACAAATAACACAATATAGATTTATTGTCATTGTTTATATAATTATCTATATAGTATACATATTATTATATCTGTTATTATTATGTCAGTCTTAAATCGAATAGATGAAATAGCTATAGCTATGTAATGTAAAATCAACATTACTGTGCAGAAAAAGTATTAAAAACGATATTTCCTCTCATCCAACTCAAAACAAAATGTATTACACAATTACACATACTTTAGTTTGTTGGCTAATATCTATATTTGTTTTTAACTGACCAAAGATAAATAAATGAATAAAAAATGAACTGAACATATTTGATAGGAGGTGAATTGTGGATGAAGAATATAAATATGTGTTTCATATACAGCTCTCTCTCTCTCTCTCTCTCTCTCTCTCTCTCTCTCTCTCTCTCTCTCTCTCTCTCTCTCTCTCTCTCTCTCTCTCTCTTTCTCTCTCTCTCTCTCCAACCTCGGTCACATCTTTATGATGTGGTCCATAGCGCTACTGCCAAGATGGCCCTCATTAGCCAGAGTCCAGAAAATTGTGCCGCCTGGCAGACACCCGGGCACACTAGCGCTCTCAGTGTATTTACACTAGAATTGCTACAGAAACACATTTGTATCCACACACCTTAGTGTGTGGATACAAATGTGTTTCTGTAACTTCTACATCAGTGATAGAGT
>CM051000.1:19985753-19988253 GCA_027704905.1 Muraenolepis orangiensis | reverse complement strand
CCGGCCTGCTGACTGAGGACCACGCTGTGACTGATGGTTGTGTTCCCCTGGACCCTGTGAGGTGCACGCTGTAATGAGGGTGCTAATAGTAAGGAAAATAGTTCAACATTTGCACTATACTACTAATAATAGTAAGCCTCCTCATCATCATCAGTGTCAATTGACACATCACATGATGAAAAAAATAAAAATTGATTGTAGTACGTAGTAGCACTATTGTCTAAGTCGCTTTGGACAAAAGCATCTGCTAAATGATTGTAATGTAGTGTAGTATTTTCACTGGAATATGTATACAATTGTACTCATATACAAATGAACTAAACTTGTTTTGTTATTTTGTTTTTAAATAACTCATATTTTTCAAATGCTATTGTGTGTGTAAAGAGTGACAATGAGGATTGCTACCCAATTCCGTTCTGTATTTTTCCAATGAAAATAAAATCAATAATTATAAAAAAAATGTCTCACAGCTACGGGACACAGGAATGCGATCGGTTGCAGTTTCTTAGTTTGTCAACAAAGATGGCCGTAACGTTTCTTAATGTGTCACAACGGACCGTGTAAACATTCAAACGTTTTCCGTCACCGCCGTGTGCTGTGTGTGAGTGCTGTGGGGCACATTTCCCCAGGTCTGGTAATTACATAAGACACAGCTGAAAGAGTAGCCGCCCGAGCGTAACACACAGCCGGCGTGAGGTGTTCCACACTGCACCACAACCATGATGAGCTAAGGGGACTTTCCTCTGGAGGAGCCAGGAGCTTGTTTCCCCCCCTCACCGCAGATACAAACCAACTGCAGCCTCCCAATACAGCATTCAGAAGCACAGAGAGAGAGAGAGAGAGAGAGAGAGAGAGAGAGAGAGAGAGAGAGAGAGAGAGAGAGAGAGAGAGAGAGAGAGAGAGAGGTAGACTGACACAGATGGAGAGGGAGAGGGAGAGAAAGAGAGAGAGGCAGAAGGACACAGACAGAAAGGGAGAGAGAGATAGAGAGAAAGAGAGGTAGAACAATTAATGTAATGCTTTTTATTATTAAGTTACTATTGCACAAATGCACACTCAATTGCACATACAACCTGCAGAAAATAAACGTTTATTTTCCATGCCAATAAAGCTCTTTTGAATGCAATTGAGGGGGAGAGGGAGAGAGAGGGATCGAGAGAGAAAAAGAGAGAGAGGGAGCGAGAGAGAGAGAGAGAGAGAGAGAGAGAGAGAGAGAGAGAGAGAGAGAGAGAGAGAGAGAGAGAGGAGAGAGAGAGAGAGGGGGAGAGAGAGACTTTGAGAGACTTTGAGAGACAGGCAGCATGTTATGAAGACTTGACTGAAGCGGTCCAACGTCCAGACGTCCAGAGGTGTGTGTGTGTGTGTGTGTGTGTGTGTGTGTGTGTGTGGGTCACCTTGTGAAAAGCCCACCTTGTTCCCTCTGGTGAGACCCACGGCCAGGTGAAGGGGCCCCATCCAGTTGAAAGGAAAACCCTTTAAATCAGCAAGGTGATTACCTTCAATAAAGTAATTACGCAACCAGACTCGAACCACCGACCACTTCGGGTGAATGTCAACACGCTCGACGAGAGAGAGAGAGAGAGAGAGAGAGAGAGAGAGAGAGAGAGAGAGAGAGAGAGGAGAGAGAGAGAGAGAGCGAGAGAGAGAGAGACACACACACACACACACACACACACACCACACACACACGGGCGGTATAACCACACACTCCCTCTCTCTGATCTATTCGATCCCCACACCAACCGGTCCATTTATTTGAAATGAACGTCGGCAAACATTTCCCCCTCGGCCCGAATTGGCCGACTTTCACGCTCCGGCGAGCTAGCCGGCCGCTACGGCCGCCGCTACAGCCTCCTCCTCCTTCCTGTTAGCGAAAGGCCGCGTGCGGATATATCCCTTTAGGCCACGCCGGGCTGCACGCAGGATGCTAGCCTGAATGCCAATACCCCCGCGGGCTCAGAGAGGCGATTGTGCGCGGGGGGTCGCCCGGTCACACTTAATGCCCCCGCGATGGGACACCCGAGTGGCGGTCACACTTATTGTATAACCGGCCAGTTCCTCCCCGCGACTCCTCTGTCCGGGTTAAGAGGAAAGGGTTTTCTGCCTCTCAGTCTCCACCCCCACCACCACCACCACCCCCCACCACCACCCCCACCACCCCCACCCCCACCACCACCACCACCCCCACCACCCCAACCACCACCACCACCACCTCCCTCCCTCTCCCTCTCCCTCTCCCTCTCCTCTCTCTCTCTCTCTCTCTCTCTCTCTCTCTCTCTCTCTCCTCTCTCTCTGTCACCCTCTCTCCTCTCTCTCTCTCTCTCTCTCTCTCTCTCTCTCTCTCTCTCTCTCTCTCTCCTCTCTCCTCTCTCTCTCTCTCCTCTCTCTCTCTCTCTCTCTCTCTCTCTCCTCTCTCTCCTCTCCTCTCTCTCTCTCTCCTCTCTCTCTCTCTCTCTCCTCTCTTTCCTCTCTCTCTCTCTCTCTCTCTCTCTCTCTCTCT
>CM051000.1:19975753-19980753 GCA_027704905.1 Muraenolepis orangiensis | reverse complement strand
TACTACTAATAATCATAAAAATCATAATCATCACAAGAAGAAGAATACATTTTTGTTTAATAATATTTACAAAATAATTGTAACAATAACAAATACAAAATGATTCTTAAAATATAATGTATTTATAACAAAATAGAGTGAATATATTCATTGCTTATTTTCAAAGAGGATTAAAAGTGGGCCTATTTTTTACTGGAAATTTTAAATTATGATTTGACATTTCTCAATTCAACTTAATTGAATAATAATATATTATAGGCTTTTAAGATTGGGCGACTCAAAAAACACTTGGCTCGCAGTATGAATTTTTATTATTTAACAATAATGTTAACAATAATATAACCAATCATTAAGAACAATAAAGAAGAGTCTAAGTGGGGATGATCGATTATATAGTAACTGTAAAAGGGAGTCCAGTAGAGTTCCAGGGCTCAGGTCCATCTCCACCTTTCAGGGGCAGCCGAGCGGTGAGAATGGTGGCATGAATAATAGCACACCTAGCTTCATTATTCATCCGCTCTGGGCTAAAGTTGGTGACTGAGTCACCGTGACAGATGTCTTCTGGTCAGCTGCCAACGACGACAAGTGAGACGTCTCGGAAGTATTTATGGCCCGGTGAAAAGGAGCCAACTGCTAAACCCCAGGGCTAACTGCTAAACCCCGGTGCTAACGCCAGGGCTAACTGCTGAACATCAAGGATAACTGCTAAAAAACCAGGGGGGATAACTGCTAAACACGAGAGCTAACTGCTAAATTCCAGGGCTAACTACTTAACACAAGGCTAAGTGCTAAACACTAGGGATAAATGCTAAATACCAGGGGGGATAACTGCTAAACACCAGAGCTAACTGCTAAATGCCAGGGCTAACTGCTTAACACAATGGCTAACTGCTAAACACCAGGGATAACACCCTAAATACCATCGGCTAACTTGGTGTGTGTGTGTGTGTGTGTGTGTGTGTGTGTGTGTGTGTGTGTGTGTGTGGTGTGAGAGAGAGAGAGAGAGAGAGAGAGAGAGAGAGAGAGAGAGAGAGAGAGAGAGAGAGAGAGAGGAGAGAGAGAGAGAGAGAGAGAGAGAGAGAAATGTCAGCTCGAGCAAAAAACAAACGCCACAAATAAATCAGATCACAATCATGAAATAATAATGAAGAAATCCGTCGATGAACCGGTGAAGACGGTAAGTCGTGTGGCGGGTTTATATTTCCCGTGAGGTTGTCTCTGGAAAGATTGCAGAATGTCAGAAGAACAACTGCCTGCTTTGAGTTTTCCTTCCTAACTTGCACCATGTGTTTCACATTTTTGTGAATAAATCTGTCTCTGTGCTAACTCCACACTGTTTAGTCTGCGGGGTTCGGCTTACAACAAAACGTGACAAATTCTGCCTCACCGCTGCTTTCTCTTAAGATCCCCAGATATCAAACTGATACGTCCTCTCACACGTTTTGGTTCTCCGCGACTAACAGCTAACTAACTAACCCTGTATCTCAAATCAACACCTCACCGGTACGGCTATAAGGTTTACAAAGTCAAAGGATTTTTTAATTTCTAACCTTAAGGTAATATGTTTATCTTTTACCTGTATCTTTATCTGCTTTAAGCAGCTTTCTTTTGGGGTTTTTTTGAAGGCACATACAGTTTTGTACGACCCCGGAGAATTACGGCCCCAATTGATTTACAAAACGTTCCTTGATTTGATTTGATTCTTTCAGTTCATCGTAGAACATTGCGTTACAGTAAAACTGTCAGTTACAGTAAAACTGTCGGTTACAGTAACCACTGTCTTTATTTGTTGTCGTCGGTTCGCCAGACAACAAGTGTCCTTGTCCTAAATTATTCATGACATAACTTTTCAATCAGCTAATTGCTAAGCTCTAGAGAATTCTATAAACACTAAGCCAGGTGCAGACCGGCCTTGTGCTTTTCATTTGGCGTGACTAAGAAATGACTTAATATTTAACAGAAGTCCTCAGCCATACAGTCAAACATTTCGTTTGTATTGCCTCTGTTTTTTTTATTCTATAGCTAGTGTTATTGAACCAAGCATGACATATTGCTACAAATTTATTAAATATATTTTCTGACAAAAACATATAATGAACAATGAATAATGAACCCATGTAATCAGCAGCAACGTCGATGCAGGTAAATCAATTCATGAAGTAGAAGAATAAATGTAATTTATTGTTGGAACAGGTAAACCTGTAGAATGTGGAAGTGGTGAATGAATGCGTAGAATGAGAGACAGCCACGACCCGAGAGGTGTGGTTGGGAGGGTGGGGGTCAGGAGAGTGGGGGTCAGGAGGGGGGGGGGGGGGGGGGGGTCCACCTCCACCTCCACCTCTACTATAGGAACCTGTCACTCACTCGCCAAATTCCACCTTGTCACAGAGACAATGTAATCTCTGTGACCTGCCGACCCGTCTGCCCAGATAAGCGGCGGCAGGAACAGGACAATAGGGCAGTTCCAGTTGTCTCACCGACAGCCAGGAGCTCAGGATCCTGCGCACTATCTATCCCAGCTACACACTGGATCATGTTCACCACTATCTATCCCAGCTACACACTGGATCATGTTCACCACTATCTATCCCAGCTACACACTGGATCATGTTCACCACTATCTATCCCAGCTACACACTGGATCATGTTCACCACTATCTATCCCAGCTACACACTGGATCATGTTCACCACTATCTATCCCAGCTACACACTGGATCATGTTCACCACTATCTATCCCAGCTACACACTGGATCATGTTCACCACTATCTATCCCAGCTACACACTGGATCATGTTCACCACTATCTATCCCAGCTACACACTGGATCATGTTCACCACTATCTATCCCAGCTACACACTGGATCATGTTCACCACTATCTATCCCAGCTACACACTGGATCATGTTCACCACTATCTATCCCAGCTACACACTGGATCATGTTCACCACTATCTATCCCAGCTACACACTGGATCATGTTCACCACTATCTATCCCAGCTATACACTGGATCATGTTAACCACTATCTATCCCAGCTATACACTGGATCATGTTAACCACTATCTATCCCAGCTAGACACTGGATCATGTTCACCACTATCTATCCCAGCTAGACACTGGATCATGTTCACCACTATCTATCCCAGCTATACACTGGATCATGTTCACCACTATCTATCCCAGCTATACACTGGATCATGTTAACCACTATCTATCCCAGCTATACACTGGATCATGTTCACCACTATCTATCCCAGCTAGACACTGGATCATGTTCACCACTATCTATCCCAGCTACACACTGGATCATGTTCACCACTATCTATCCCAGCTACACACTGGATCATGTTCACCACTATCTATCCCAGCTAGACACTGGATCATGTTCACCACTATCTATCCCAGCTACACACTGGATCATGTTCACCACTATCTATCCCAGCTACACACTGGATCATGTTCACCACTATCTATCCTAGCTACACACTGGATCATGTTAACCAATATCTATCCCAGCTACACACTGGATCATGTTCACCACTATCTATCCCAGCTACACACTGGATCATGTTCACCACTATCTATCCCAGCTACACACTGGATCATGTTAACCAATATCTATCCCAGCTACACACTGGATCATGTTCACCACTATCTATCCCAGCTACACACTGGATCATGTTCACCACTATCTATCCCAGCTAGACACTGGATCATGTTCACCACTATCTATCCCAGCTACACACTGGATCATGTTCACCACTATCTATCCCAGCTACACACTGGATCATGTTCACCACTATCTATCCCAGCTAGACACTGGATCATGTTAACCAATATCTATCCCAGCTTGACACTGGATCATGTTAACCACTATCTATCCCAGCTACACACTGGATCATGTTAACCACTATCTATCCCATGTTCACTGGATTATGTCCACTCTAAATATATCCCTGTTACACTGGATCATATGAACAACTATATACGTATCACACTGGGTCATGTTAACCACTATCTATCCCATTTACACTGGATCATATTCACAATCTATACCTGTTACACTGGATCATATTTACCCCTATATATCCGAGTTATGCTGGATCATATTCTCTATACATCCCAGTTAAACTGGATCATATCAAACACTATATATCCCAGTTAAACTGGATCATATTCACTATATATCCCAGTTAAACTGGATCATAGTCACTATATATCCCAGTTAAACTGGATCATATTCATTATCTAGCCCAGTTAGGATGTTAAAAGATCATTCAAGGACCATCTCTCTCCCTCTGTCAGACTGTCAGGATCTCTGCATCAGACTATCTGCATCAGCAGATTCCGAATCTCTAAGAAAACACAAAAGTATCCTTTCAGAAGAAGGACCAGCGACATTGTAATTGAATTGAAGTCGGTTCGATGTGCGGAGATGTTTCAAAGCTAGCGCTGTTTATTCGTTGTCATAAACATCTTAACATGCCCGATAACCTTCCCCATCTGCTCCTCGTTCCCGCCGCCAACCGAATCCCCCCGCGGGAACGACTTCGAAGGCGACTTCGCAAAAAACACACGAAGGTATCTCCGTCGAGGGGCTTGTGTTGCCCCCCTCAGATGGACCACAGATTCCAGCGGGGTAATGCTAGCGCTACAGAAGTATATACGCTAGCCGCTGGCTCCGGCCAGGTAAACAACCTAACGAGAAGCTGTCAGCGTTGATTTGGGAGACACGAGAGAAAGAGCGGGGGACACAGTGACATCGCTGCTCGCCATCCCCGCACATAGATGACAATCTGTAAAGATGGGGAGGAGGTGGAGGAGGAGGAGGAGGGGGAGGGAGAGGAGGAGGAGGAGGAGGAGGAGGAGGAGGAGGAGGAGGAGGAGGAGGAGGAGGAGGAGGAGGAGGAGGAGGAGGAGGAGGAGGAGGATGAAGAGGAGGAGGAAGGGGGAGTTATAGGAAGTAGAGTGGCACTAGAGGAGGAGGAGAAGGGGTAG
>CM051000.1:19958253-19960753 GCA_027704905.1 Muraenolepis orangiensis | reverse complement strand
TCTGTCTGTCTGTCTGTATGTCTGCCTGCTGAAAAGCTACAGTCAGAAAGGCAGACAGGCCGATGTCTGTCTGCCTTTGTCTGTCTGTACTTCTGTCGGTCTGCCGATGAGCTACCCGGGAGACAAGCCGATGTCTGTCTGTCTGTCTTTCTGTCTGCTGACAAGCTACAGTCAGAAAGGCAGGCAGGCCGATGTCTGTCTGTCTGCTAAAAAAGCTACAGGCAGAAAGCCAGACAGGCCGATGTCTGTCTGTCTGTCTGTCTGTCTGTCTGCTGATGAGATACCGGCAGCAGACTGACAGACATACAGACAGACCAATGTCTGTCTGCTGCTGGGAGCGTGATGAGGCATGTTACCTGCCCTCTGTGTATCTCCCTTCTGTGTGTACGTGTCTATCTCTCTTGAGTGTGTGGCTGCATATGTGTGTGTGTGTGTGTGTGTGTGTGTGTGTGTGTGTGTACCATGTGTGTGTATCATGTGTGCGTGTGCTCGCTTGTGTGTGTGTGTGTTTTAGAGTGTAAGATGTGTGGGTGTTCTCACAGAGTGATCTACCTCTATAGGATAGTCAGAAAAAGTCCCGTAGTAACAGAATACAACCTCTCTATCCGGTCGTGATGTGAGTCAACTGTGAAGGTAACTATGGCAACCTTCACGCCAGAGTCAAACACACATGCAACGGTAGCTTTTATGAATGAAAAATACTTTTGAATGGAATTGACTATGGGTACAAAATAAGTACCAATGTTTAATGCTGGAACCACTTTGCCAACAACAAGGAGGAGGAGGAAGAGGGGGGGAGAGGAGAAGAAGGAGGGGGAGGAAGAGGAGGAGGTGGGGGAGGAGGAGGAGGAGGAGAAGGATAGGGAGAGGAGGATGAGGAGGGGGGAAGGAGGAGAGATGGGGGAGGAGGAGGAGGAGGAGGAGGAGGAGGAGGGAGGAGGAGGAGGAGGAGGAGGAGGAGGAGGAGGAGGAGGGGAGAGGAAAGGGAGGGGGGTAGGAGGAGGGGGGAGGAGGGGGAAGAGGAGAAGGATAAGGGGAGAGGAGGACGGGAGAGGAGGATGAGGGGGGGGAAGGAGGAGAAGGAGGGGGGTAGGAGGAGGAGGGGGAGGAGGGGGGAGGAGGGGAGGAGGAGAAGGATAGGGAGAGGAGGATGAGGGGGGGGGGAAGGAGGAGAAGGAGGGGGGTAGGAGGAGGAGGGGGGAGGAGGGGGAGGAGGGGGAGGAGGATAAGGATAAGGGGAGAGGAGGACGGGAGAGGAGGATGAGGAGGGGGGAAGGAGGAGAAGGAGGGGGGTAGGAGGAGGAGGGGGGAGGAGGGGGAGGAGGGGGAGGAGGGGGAGGAGGAGAAGGGGGAGCCCACTATTTATCTAGACAACCTGGCAGACACAAAACAACAGACTTTTTTTTCTCCAAAAGAAAACAAGTCTGCTTTGGTTTGGACTTGGATTAGAGACCCAGACCCCAGGAGGGTGAGGTGGAGCAGGGTGGGCCAGGGTGGAGGGTCGTTCTCTACAGCGGCCGATTGTACCCACTAATCAGTCCTTTGTGTCAGGCGTTCCTGGGGGATAATCAGAGGGCAGATGTAGGCAGGCCCGAGACAGGGCTGGAGCCGAGGGTCAAGGGGCGGAGGGAACCGGCCTTTGTCCGGCCACTTCCTCCCCTTCCCCCTCCTACCCCCCCCCTCCCCTCCCCAATTATGATGTTCAGAAACAGGGAGGGAGGACCCAGAAAGATGGGAAGAGTGAGAAGGTGTAGAAGTGGAAGATTACAATACAATAATACCTTCAGGGCCTTCAGTAGAACGCATACCTCCGTCACACCAACAAGCCCCCTTTGCTCTAATGTTTCTGAGGCTGAACAATCCCTTGAATGCAACAGTCCTTCACCATTCCATCCGGTCCATGTGATCAATCATTTAACCTTATTTTGCATGCACATTGCTCAAGTACCCCCCCCCCCCCCCCCCACCCCCCAGTACCCCGAATCCGGACCTCCGCAGATCTGGATTCATATCCAGGATTCGGATCCGGATCTGTGCCAGATTTTGACCAATAACGTCCATAACTTTTTGGAGTTTTTTGACGAACAGACACAAACAGGGGCGAACACATAACCTCCCGTCCATCTTCAGGGGCGGAACACAACACAACACCTTACAAACATACGTGTGTGTGTGTGTGTGTGTGTGGGGGGGGGGGGGTCTCCCAACCCCCAGCAGGAACATTGTATGACAGATGGTGAACAACTGGAACAGGATTTGATCAGAATGAGTGGGGATTGTGTTGTGTTGGCACACACAAACGCAAACACACACACACACACACACACACACACTACACACACACACACACACACATACATATACACACACACACACACACACACACACACACACACCACACACACACACACACACTACACACACACACCACACACACACACCACACACACACACACATGCACACACACACACACGGAATGAGTGGGGATGGTGTTGTGTT
>CM051000.1:19948253-19953253 GCA_027704905.1 Muraenolepis orangiensis | reverse complement strand
CCACACCCTGCACCACCTCCACCACCTCTACCACCTCCACCACCTCTACCACCTCCTCCACATCCTCATCCTCCACCTCGAACACCACCTCTACATCCACTCCACCTCCACCTCCCCTATTCTCGACCTCCTCCAACCACCACCACCTTCTCCTCCTCACCTCCACCACCACCACCACCACCACCACCCACCAACTCCCCACACCCCACCCTGTCTCATCCACTGATTGCTCCTCTCCTGTTGCAGCTCCTCCCCTCTCCTTCTGCACCCCCTCCCCTCTCTCCCCCTCCACCTCCCCCTAGCTCCACCCCCCTCTCCCACCAGCCGACTCCCGGGGGGAATTCCATTTACAGGGCCCGGGACTCTGCCGCCCAGCCAATGATTGGCACCATTAACCGCCTATCCGCTCCGCCCCCTCCCACCCCTGGGCCCCGCCCATCCACTCACCCTCAGCCGGTGTGTGGTGTGTGTGTGTGTGTGTGTGTGTTGTGTTGTGTGTGTGTGTGTGTGTGTGTGTGTGTGTGTGTGTGTGTGTGTGTGTGTGTGTGTGTGTGTGTGTGTGTGTGTGTGGTGCCTCTTGCTGGACCCGGGCTCAACAGGATGAGTTATGGGCCCGGGGGGGGGGGGGGGGGGCAGCGGGAGAGAGAGAGAGAGAGAGAGAGAGAGAGAGAGAGAGAGAGAGGAGAGAGAGAGAGAGAGAGAGAGAGACGGAGAGAGAGAGGAGGAGAGAGAGAGAGAGAGGGGAGGAGAGAGAGAGTGAGAGAGAGAGAGAGGAGGAGAGAGAGTGGGGAAAAGGGGAGGGCATATATCTGCCTTTATAAACACAATGTCAGATTCGGGCCGTCCGTCTTGTCTGCCTAGTATTGATTGAACACAAAGGAGGGAGAGAGAGAGAGAGAGAGAGAGAGAGAGAGAGAGAGAGAGAGAGAGAGAGAGAGAGAGAGAGAGGAGAGAGAGAGAGAGAGAGAGAGAGAGAGAGACGAGAGAGAGAGGAGAGAGGGAGAGAGAGAGAGAGAGAGGAGGCACATCAGTCATGGTTTAAACGCCACTGTCTGTACTTTCATGTCGGTCGTCCCGATGCTCTGCTTAATGTTCCCTACAGCCTCTCTGTCATCGTACACACACACACACACACACACACACACACACACACACACACACACACACACACACACACACACACACACACACACACACAGCCATAGATTATTCCTTAAGAGCATCCCTCCTGTTCACGTCTTTGACTTTGACCTCGTATTAACAATAGACATTTTAGAGGATCTGTTTGTCAGAATCTGAATCAGAATGGCTTTATTGTCATTGCAGAAGTTCAACAAAAATTGTGTTGCAATCCTCATCGTCAAAAAAAAAGGTAAAAATGATTTAACAACTAAACTAAACTAAACCTGATTATGAGTCAAGTTAGGGAGGAACCACAGATATGTGCCTTTTCCTGTGCTGAACCCTCGTGCCCATATAAGTTCCTTTAATCAGGCCAGAGGCCCACTGCAGCCAATCAATGGCCTCCCCTTTTGGCTGGGAACAGAACGGTGGAAGTAGGTAAGGAAGACTTGAGAGACTCAGAGAGATTACCAATATGTGTGCTTTGTTTGGGAAGGAGAACTCTGCTGTGTGCGGATCCCTCTGCCCATCAGACTCTTAGTGCTGGGAGGTGGACTCTGCTGTGTGCGGATCCCTCTGCCCATCAGACTCTTAGTGCTGGGAGGTGGACTCTGCTGTGTGCGCATCCCTCTGCCCATCAGACTCTTAGTGCTGGGAGGTGGACTCTGTTGTGTGCGGATCCCTCTGCCCATCAGACTCTTAGTGCTGGGAGGTGGACTCTGTTGTGTGCGGATCCCTCTGCCCATCAGACTCTTAGTGCTGGGAGGTGGACTCTGCTGTGTGCGGATCCCTCTGCCCATCAGACTCTTAGTGCTGGGAGGTGGACTCTGCTGTGTGCGGATCCCTCTGCCCATCAGACTCTTATTGCTGGGAGGTGGACTCTGCTGTGTGCGGATCCCTCTGCCCATCAGACTCTTAGTGGTGGGAGGTGGACTCTGTTGTGTGCGGATCCCTCTGCCCATCAGACTCTTAGTGCTGGGAGGTGGACTCTGCTGTGTGCGGATCCCCCTGCCCATCAGACTCTTAGTGCTGGGAGGTGGACTCTGTTGTGTGCGGATCCCCCTGCCCATCAGACTGCTCTACGCCACAGCGATTCCCTGGGACGGTGGAGAAGCACTGGCTGGAGGACTAACCCCTACCCCTCTCCTTCCCCAAAAACCAGAGAATAAAAGGTTTGGTGTTCATTTCGGCTGTAGACATTGGTTTCATGTTTTTCAGTCCTGTGCACACTCCATACCACTCGAGAGTGTCACAATATACATGCAATATATACTCTATATATATATATATATATATATATATATATATATATACTCTATCTTGCAGTGGCCCTATATATATGTACAGTAGTGAAAATTTGAATATATACAGTATATATACATACAAAGGTGCGGTGGGATGTAAACATGTAACTAAGTATTGCAGTATTGAGGCAATACAGTATTTTAGTTACACTGAACTTGTGTCGGTGTTTGACAGTTTCCTCTTGTATTGCAAAAGAGGACAATCCTGAATTTGACAATTCTTCAGAACAACACAAATACCTTTCTCCCTGCTCTTACCGTAGACAGAGCCTATAGGACACACACACACGTTGCTGTGATTGCAGGTTCTCTGCTGCTTCATGTTCCTGGTTAAGTGGAAGTAAAACAGCGAGAGAGAGAGAGAGAGAGAGAGAGAGAGAGAGAGCCAGAGAGAGAGAGAGGGCCAGAGAGAGAGAGAGAGGTGTCACTTGTTCTGGGTATTAGCCGCGGAGGAGATAAGAAAACAGATGGGACAGGCGGGAGGTCAGAGGGCCATGCTCCAGCTGACAGGTTTTGTTTATTTGGCCTGTCTCTGATTTCCTGCTTTCTAACCCCCTTACCTTACCCCCCCCCCCCCCCCCCCACACACACACACACACACACACACACTCTCACCCACCCCTCCATCTCCGCACCCCACACTGCCGTCTCTGCCTCCCATACACGCTGACCTGGAAGTGACCACGTTGCGATGGATCAAGGCCACTTTTCAGGCTGAGAGTCAACACCACCACCACCACCACCACCAGCTCACCACTCAGACCAACTCAAAACACATGCCCCAGTGTGGTTTGCGCTGCAGCTCTGGCCCCCGACTCTCCCCTGTCTCTGTCTCTCTCTCTCTCTCTAGGACAAGAATAATAATTGAGTAATTTATACTGGCCTGTTGAGTGGAGGTTAAATAAAGTAGGCAGTAGGGAGGGCGTCGGCAATCAAAACAAACACGACCCACGCAGAGCCTCTAATTGGTTAATGGGGGGGGTTTTGAATTGCAAGAGGTTGGTTTCTGAGGCCGGAGACATATATACAACCAATAGAAGCCGTCTTCTAATTGACTAGAGCGACAAAGCTCCCTTCTGACTCTAGAAAATTGACAGCACCCTTTTGAACACTTTCCTAGACGGTTCTGCTCTGTACACTATTATTAATATTATTATTACATATATTATTATCCTCTCTAAACACAAGAGTTACATTCTGAACACTATTCTGGAGAGTTTCTAAATGCTATTCTTGAGAGTCGTTCCTCTATATAACGATATTCTTGAGTTAAACATGATCCTATATAAAGTTAAACACACCTCTAAACCTTCTAGAACCTTCCTCAAAACACTACTGCTAGAAAGTTCCTTTCTCAACATTTTTCTAGAGAGTTCCTCAAAATTCTAGAACTTTTCTTCCAGAGAGAGAGAGAGAGAGAGAGCTCCTCTAAACACAAGTGTGTGGAACAACACACCCTTCTAGAAGTTGTACTCTGACCAGTGTCCGCAAGAGAGAGAGAGAGACTTCCCCATCAAACACTATAATACAATGTTCCTCAAATGTTCCTCAAAGCTATTCCAGAGAGAGTTGAGCTTTACTTCTCCTGATTCAAGACACGTCGTGTCTAGAATTATTGTGAAAGAGTGCTCTAGTGCTCTTAACTCTACAAAGCATCCTCTCCTCTCCCCTCCTCTCCCCTCTCCCCTCTCCATCCCATCCCTCCCTTCCCTTCCCCCCTAAACCCCCCCCCCCCCCCCTGCTCCGTGGAGGTCTGAGCTCTGCTGCAGCGTCCTCGCCCCTGAGACAGACCAGACCTGATAACCGTGTCACTTCCGAGATGAGACGAGGGCAGATAAGGGCTCGTCCATCACGCGCAGGTCAAGCTTACAGAGAGAGAGAGAGAGAGAGACGCTCCCTGGACATCGGATGGGATCTACACACATCCAGGAGCCAGAGGGGGGGGGGGTGGATGAGTCACTTCCTGTCCTGTCCAAGCCAGTCCATGAGTGTAAACCACAGGCTGCTCGCAAACACAATCGGGGGGGAAAGTACAGCTCTTAAAACACACAACACAGTTTGGGTGATTTCCAAAGATCGGGGAGTTAGGACTTAAATCATGATGAAATGTAGCAACTGTATGACCATGTATCCCAAGTGACTTCAAGGTAACATTTCAGCATGTATGTGTGTGTATACAATTTCCCGAAGTGTGTGGTGTGTGTATATCATTGACGATGAATATGTTGATGGGAGCTGGGAACAACTACAACTACTAACATGTAGTAGTTCTGACGGAAGCAGGCGACACGAGTGGTTGGGATACTTTTGTATTGTACTATTGTAGGGGCTTGGTGGCGTGTGGAAAATAAATCCCACAGTTGTGTAATTCAAGAGCATCACTGGCCAAGCACACAATGACTGTGCGCTGGTAAGTGATGCATGTGTAAAGCATTTGTACATGCTTTGATACATGGTCCTCTGATGAATAGAGAGTCTGTCCACCTGAGGAGGAGGAGGAGGAGGAGGAGGAGGAGGAGGAGGAGGAGGAGGAGGAGGAGGTTCGAGTGGAGCGTCCACCGGACATCTGCCGAG
>CM051000.1:19943253-19945753 GCA_027704905.1 Muraenolepis orangiensis | reverse complement strand
CCCTCCCTCCCTCCCTCCCTCCCTCTCTCCCCTCCCCCTGGCAGCACCCTAGCAGACTGTGGTCCATCCATCAGTGGACAGTCAGATCCAGTGTTTAGGGAAGTCACGGAGGATACGTTGGCTGTCCGATAAACAGACTATTTCACTTTTGGTTGGGTTTTATGGGCCCTTGAAAATGGATTGTTTAATCTGGGAGTCGGAAAAAGAAAGAGAAATAGAAATAACAAAAGAAGGGAAAGAATGACAGAAGTATCAGGTGAGCAGAGTAGTGCTCTAACCGACTGCACAACAACACCATTTTCTATTTGATTGACTTGTTTACGTACATTTTGGTTAAGATAAGGGAATCAAAAAAGTGAAATATCAGCAACACAAAATTTGATCTTTTTTTGCAAATATTCCCAAAGCCAGAATGCCAATAACACAATTTGCATAACCCCTACTCCCATTACTCTAACACACACACACACACACACACACACACACACACACACAAACACACACAAACACACACACACACACACACAGAATACACACAGAAACACACACACACACACACACACACACACACACACACACACACACACACACACACACAGAAACACACAAACACACACACACACACACACAGAGACACACACACACACAAACACAGAAACACACATAAACACACACACACACACACACATTCCACAAGGCTCCAGAAAACAATGTCCATTACCTTCACATGTGTCTGGCCGGGTGTCACCTGGCACTTGTCACGTCATGAGAATCATACGGCAGCGGGTAAACACCCGGGCTGCATGGCTCAGACCACACACCGGCCGGGGGCCGCAGGGCCTACGGTGGGTCAGGCAGGAGATAAGCGGCTCTCCCCAGCAGCTCAGTCCCAGAGGGTCAGCCCCCCCCCCCCAGCTCTGGGGTCCCCAGACTCCCAGCTCTGGGGTCTGTAGCGCCTCCAGATCGGGGCTCTCCATCGTTATGGATGAGGGCCATTAGAGACCGGTCTTCAACGTTGACAGGGAGATTGAGAAAAACCCCTGTGTGGTATGTGTAGAGACTGTGTGTGTATGTGTGTATGCGTGTATGTATATGTATATGTGTGTGTGTGTGTATGTTTGTGTGCATATAAGTCTGTGTATGTGTGTGTGTGTGTGTGTGTGTGTGTGTGTGTGTGTGTGTGTGTGTGTGTGTGTGTGTGTGTGTGTGTGTGTAAAGGTTTGATCATATATGTATACTGCATGATGCGTGTGCATATGTATCTGTATATGAATGTGTGTGTGTGAAGGTGTGCATGTGTGTGTGTGTGTGTGTGTGTGTGTGTGTGTGTGTGTCTCATCTTCACTGCAGATGTAACTGTAATCTAATTAACAGGCAGGGCGTCGCTGCTCTCTCTCTCTCCCCGAGCTGTGAGCATGGTAGTATTATTATTGTGTATAATCCTTATCTCACACACACACACACACACACACACACACACACACACACACACACACACACACACACACACACACACACACACACACACACACACACACACACACACACACACACACACACACACACACAGACACACACACACACACACACACACACACACACACACACACACACACACACACACACACACACACACACACACAACACCACACACACACACACACACACACACACACACACACACACACACACACACACACACACACACACACACACACACAGCAACAGCGGAGAACCATGCACCTTCCTCACTCCCAGGAACAAAAAGCATGATGACATCAGTAAGACACACACATGTTCCTCTTCTGTAAGTGGATGAACTCACTTCAGACACACTCTGCTTCTCCTACGGACGGACGGCTGCAGTTCCCCTCCGAGGCTTTAGATAAACAGGCTTGAGTTGAATGGAGGGATTTGGCCAGATCCATATAAATAAATTAATCCCACATAACCTGTTCAGGAGGAACCAATTGGCGCTCCAAAGCCTCACAAATGTGCACGTAATGCATCTGGAAGGGAGACCAGATGTACCAAATGGGACACTCAAGGCAGGTAAGCATCTCGGTGATAGTGCTTTACCGGGAAACACACACACACACACACACACTCTACAGGAGTCCACAGAGGACTGTGGAATGACTCAGTGTCCTGTTGGGCCTAACTGGTTTTTGGAGCTTTGAAGTGAACACAAATAAAATAAAAATGGAATAAATCCGATAAATAAATAAAATAAGAAAAGGGGTTGCGTTCCCTTCTAGTGATTTCACTGATGAATTGTCTTCCTTAGCAAGTGCTTGAAACAATGTACAAGCTTTTGTTTCAATGGGCTGTTAATATAAAAATAACATAACAATATATAACATAAATAATAATACAAATAATAATAAATTACAGCTTTTCATTCATTGTGAAAAACCTATGTGGTTAATCGGTCGTATAGGTAAAATGCATCGGCAAATATGTATGTATGTACTGCATATCCCTGCTCACTTTATGCTGT
>CM051000.1:19935753-19938253 GCA_027704905.1 Muraenolepis orangiensis | reverse complement strand
TGATGTCTCTCTCCAGGCGGGGGTGTGTGTGTGAGTTCCACCAGCCTGACTCCCCAATTCCTCTACCTTCTTCTCGTCTGGTGTGGGTCATGACTCCTCTCCTCTCCTCTCCTCTCTCCTCCTCCTCTACCTTGTGTGGGTCATGACTCCTCTCCTCTCCTCTCTCCTCTCTCCTCCTCCTCTACCTTGTGTGGGTCATGACTCCTCTCCTCTCTCCTCTCTCCTCCTCCTCTACCTTGTGTGGGTCATGACTCCTCTCCTCTCCCCTCTCCCCTCTCTCCCCTCTCTCCTCTCTCCTCCTCCTCTACCTTGTGTGGGTCATGACTCCTCTCCTCTCTCCTCTCTCCTCTACCTTGTGTGGGTCATGACTCCTCTCCTCTCCTCTCTCCTCTACCTTGTGTGGGTCATGACTCCTCTCCTCTCCTCTCCTCTCTCCTCCTCCTCTACCTTGTGTGGGTCATGACTCCTCTCCTCTCCTCTCCTCTCTCCTCCTCCTCTACCTTGTGTGGGTCATGACTCCTCTCCTCTCCTCTCTCCTCTCCTCCTCTACCTTGTGTGGGTCATGACTCCTCTCCTCTCCTCTCCTCTCTCCTCCTCCTCTACCTTGTGTGGGTCATGACTCCTCTCCTCTCCTCTCCTCCTCCTCCTCTACCTTGTGTGGGTCATGACTCCCCTCCTCTCTCCTCTCTCCTCCTCCTCCTCTACCTTGTGTGGGTCATGACTCCTCTCCTCTCCTCTCTCCTCCTCCTCCTCGGGTCATGCCGAACGGCGACCCCCCCCCCCCCCCCCGTCCCCGGTGGTGGCGTTACAACCCACCCCCTCCAGTGTCTTCATGCCTCTCCTTTGTCCCGTGTTGTGACAGCCGTCTAAATGGATTAGGAGTCGACACTACAGCACACCGGCTTCTCTTTGTTGATTACTATTGATTTTCTTTGATACTTCATTTAAAAAATCAATGGGTGGGGAGGAAGAGAAATAGGTATGGTTTACACATACTTAAACATACTATTGTGCTGCTTGCAGGGGGGGGAGAGAGAGAGAGAGAGAGAGAGAGAGAGAGAGAGAGAGAGAGAGAGAGAGAGAGAGAGAGAGAGAGAGAGAGAGAGAGGGGGGGGGAGAGAGAGAGAGAGAGGAAGAGAGAGGAAGAGAGAGAGAGAGAGAGAGAGAGAGAGAGAGAGAGAGAGAGAGAGAGAGAGAGAGAGAGAGAGAGAGAGAGAGAGAGAGAGAGAGAGAGGTTTGGCAGGGACTTCGCCAGGACGAGGCGGCCAATTAGGAGAAGAGCCCCTACCAGGTGAAAGAGGCTGGGGGATCGATTCGCAGCTTTCTCCTCCAATCACCGAGAGTGGCCATAAATTAAAGCGCATCTGTCCTGCGGTTCGGAGACGGCCCGGGAGCCGGTCGCAACTTTCTCTTTTTTTGTATATTTATTTGATTATTATTTGTATCCGTCACTTGGGGATTATACGACGACCGTTGTTGGTATTTTTTGGTTTATCACGCCAGCATGTGGCAGCAGGTGGGGGGGGGGTGGGGGGGGGGGAGAGGGCGTTGGTGTCGACGGGAGAACACACACACACACACACACTCGCTAACAGCACGCACACACACACACACACACACACACACACACACACACACACACACACTCGCTAACAGCACACACACACACACACACACACACACACACACACACACACACACTCGCTAACAGCACACACACACACACACACACACACACATACACATACACATACACATACACATACACACACGCTAACAGCATACGCCAAGTGGCGTGATGTACGGCCAGGCGCTGACCGGTCCCCCAATGCCTCTCCAGAGGCCACTGAATATGTAAATATGTTGACGGGAAGTCGACTTCCCTCGTCCAATAGGAGGGGCCGGGGGGCGGGGGCAGAGTTGAAATACGTGGCTTATTATTTGAAGCACTTTCTAGAGTGTGGTAAAAAGTGTGGTAATACAAATAACAAATACAAATACAAATAACAACTAATACAAATATAAAAATATAAATCACAAACAAGACAACTAAACTACATAACTAAACTAGACAACTAAACTACACAACTAATAAGACAAGTAAACAAGACAACTAAACAAGACACTTAAACAAGTCAACTAAACTAGACAACTTAACTAGACAACTAAACGAGACAACTAAACTAGACAACTAAACAAGACACCTAAACAAGTCAACTCAACTAGACAACTAAACAAGACACTTAAACAAGTCAACAAAACTAGACAACTAAACTAGACAACTCAACTAGACAACTCAACTAGACAACTAAACAAGACACCTAAAGAAGACAACTAAACAAGACAACTAAACTAGACCACTAAACAAGACAACTCAACTAGACAACTAATAAGACATGTAAACAAGACAACTAAACAAGATGACAAAACTTGACAACTAAACAAGACAACTAAACAAGATGACAAAACTTGACAACTAAACAAGTCAACTAAACTAGAC
>CM051000.1:19923253-19928253 GCA_027704905.1 Muraenolepis orangiensis | reverse complement strand
ACATACACCAATATGTGCACACACGCACACACACACACACACACACACACACACATGCACACACACACACACACACACACACACACACACACACACACACACACACACACACACACACACACACACACACACACACACACACACACACACACACACATTCACACACACACACAAGCACGATCACACACATGCACACACACCCACAAACACACACAAACACAACACACACACACACACACACACACACACACACACACACACTCACACACACACACGTGCCGTTGGTGTGGGCTCCCTGTGTGTGTGTGTGTGTGTGTGTGTTCTCATTGAAGGGTCAGTGGTAATTCTTTAGCACGGGGCCCAAAGGTGAGCAATAAAAAAATCCAATACGTTAAATGCGCGGGGTCGGCGGTATCCATATATAACGGGGAACGGCGGCCCCGCTGACGGCCCCCGGAGACGGGGCCCGCCAGCGGACAGGAAGCCATCGAACACCCCCACCCAACCCCCACCCCCCCACGGCTCGCTGCTCGCCGCGGACGCATCAATCAGCGCCTGTTGATGATTAAATGAAGAAGAAGAAGGAGAAGACGGGATTAACAAGTTCTTCAAAAAATAGAAGAAGCAGCCGGAATGGGTCCCACAATCTGAGGCTCTGGGGGGTCGTGATGGCTCTCACTGAGGTGGTGGTGGAGGTGGTGGTGGTTAGGAGGGTGGTGATGGTGGTGGTGGTGGTGGTTAGGAGGGTGGTGGTAAGAAGGGTGGTGGTTAGGAGGGTGGTGGTGGTGGTTAGAAGGGTGGTGGTGGTGGTGGTGGTTAGGAGGGTGGTGGTGGTGGTTAGAAGGGTGGTGGTGGTGGTGGTGGTTAGGAGGGTGGTGGTGGTGGTGGTGGTTAGGAGGGTGGTGGTTAGGAGGGCGGTGGTGGTGGTTAGGAGGGCGGTGATGGTGGTGGTAGGAGGGTGGTGGTGGTAGATAGATGGGTAGGGTGGTAGTGGTAGTTAGGAGGGTGGTGGTGGTGGTGGTTAGGAGGGTGGTGGTAGAGGGTGGTGGTGGTGGTGGTGGTGGTGGTGGTGGTTAGGAGGGTGGTGGTGGTGGTTAGAGGGTGGTGGTGGTGGTGGTGGTTAGGAGGGTGGTGGTGGTGGTGGTGGTTAGGAGGGTGGTGGTTAGGAGGGCGGTGGTGGTGGTTAGGAGGGCGGTGATGGTGGTGGTAGAGGGTGGTAGATAGATGGGTAGGGTGGTAGTGGTAGTTAGGAGGGTGGTGGTGGTGGTGGTTAGGAAGGTGGTGGTGCTGAGGAGGGTGGTGGTGGTTAGGAGGGTGGTGGTGGTGGTTAGAAGGGTGGTGGGGGTGAGGATGGTGGTGGTGGTTAGGAGGGTGGTGATGGTGGTGGTAAGAAGGGTGGTGGTGGTGGTTAGGAGGGTGGTGGTGGTGAGGATGGTGGTGGTGGTGGTGGTGGTGGTTAGGAGGGTGGTGATGGTGGTGGTAAGAAGGGTGGTGGTGGTGGTGGTTAGGAGGGTGGTGGTGGTGGTGGTGGTGGTTAGGAGGGTAGTGATGGTGGTGGTAAGAAGGGTGGTGGTGGTGGTGGTGGTTAGGAGGGTGGTGGTGGTGGTGGTGAGGAGGGTGGTGGTTGTGGTGGTGGTGGGTAGGGTGGTAGTGGTGGATCGAAGCGGTTGTAGTGAGAAGGGAGGAGGGTGGTGGTGGGGGTGATGGTGGTTAGGAGGGTGGTGGTGGGTAGGGAGGAGAGTAGTGGTGGGTAGAGAGGAGGGTGGTGGTGGATAAGGTGGTGGTGGTGGTTAGGGTGGTGGTGGTGGTGGTGGTGGTGAGAAGGGTGGTGGTGGTGGTTAGGAGGGTGGTGGTGGTGGAGGAGGGTGGGGAAACTATTTGTGACGTCGTCACACTTTAGTCGCCTGTCTCCTCTTTAATTAAAAATCTTTCAGCGGGACAAGAGTTATGAGGGCTCGGCTCGGGCTTCTGCCAGCGGCCGCGGATAAAATATCACATCGCAAATTGTGTATGAGAACAGTGTAAGCAACAGGAGAGACGTGGGGTGGGGTTTATGGTTCCCCACCCCGAGGTGGAGGGAGGAGGGTGGAGGTGTATACGGTAGCTGTCCAGGGCTGCTTTCTTCTTGTCTCCTCAACATGAAGTTCTGAAGACAGAATGACACTGAGAGGACTTGTGGTCCTTTAATCCTTGGTGTGTGGAAGTGAAAGTGAAAGATGTTGTCAAGAGTACATGTCTCTGAATACTAAATATGTGCTGATATGATGATATGATGATGATGATGTGTGTGTGTGTGTGTGTGTGTGTGTGTGTGTGTGTGTGTGTGTGTGTGTGTGTGTGTGTGTGTGTGTGTGTGTGTGTGTGTGTGTGTGTGTGTGTGTGTGTGTGTGTGTGTGTGTGTGTGTGTGTGTGTGTGTGTGTGTGTGTGTGTGTGTGTACGGAGCCATATTGGAAGGTCAATGGGCTGGTGTTGATTGTGTGTGTGTGTGTGTGTGTGTGTGTGTGTGTGTGTGTGTGTGTGTGTGTGTGTGTGTGTGTGTGTGTGTGTGTGTGTGTGTGTGTGTGTTGTCAACAGTGTTGAGTGTGTGTGTTAGTGTATCATTTTATCAACAGTGTTGCGTGTGTGTACATGTGGGTGTGTGCATTTGTATGATATGATATCTGATATGATATTAAATATGTGCTGATATGAAATGATATGAAATGATATGGTATGATTTATATTTTATGATAGTATATTAAATATTTGTTGATATGATAATCTATTAAATATGTGCTGATATAATATTATATTAAATATATACTTGTGGTCATGTTTTCCTCAGAGAATCAACCAAGCACCTTGAGTGTACCTTTTGAATACATGATTGCATGTGTTTACTTGAATGGTAAAACATAAATACAACTTAATAAATCAATATGTATATAATACAGATGTACAATGTATAGGTATTCAACAACAACAACAATAGCTAAATAAATCTGCCTTTGAATGAGTCAGTTACATGTGAAAAACCATGGTAATGTTTCAGTATTTTAAATATATGTAATCGTACCTATAGTATAGCACCAATTACTTATCCTAATAGTGCATAACTTCTGTTGTTATTTTCAGTTATTCCTCAGTTTATTATACAGAACCTTATTGGTCATCAAAGCTAAAAGAGTTGCACATGAACTCGCAGTCAGACAAAGTGGATGTTCTGTCTCTAAAAATGAGACCATAATAGAGCCAGCGCTGTGCTTACAATTTCGTCCTAAAATTGAAACTAGAGGACCGGACCAAGAGGGCCAAGAGAACCCACTCCGAGGAGTGGGTCCAAGTTCTAATGAAGCAGCACAGAGCAAGAGCCAAGTGGCTTCCCTACCAGGGCGTGACATCAACCTTTGGCTCCACTAGCCACAGTGGCCAGTGGTTTTCCAAAGTCACTGTCCACTCAGCATTTTCACCAGCCCCCACACCCACCTCGCTCATGGGAGTTGTTGTATCACCTCCAATTGAAGTAGTCATTTAAGATTGGAAACTAGTTCACAAGCCGCCGCCGTCGTATTCTTACCGGCATTTGGCCAGTGGGCGGTGTTAATGTCAAGCCCTGGCTGCTACGTCAGGACCTCTGATGGCTGAATCCTCCTGATCTCATAGACGTATTATGTCATGTCTGTGTGTGGGTGGATGCAACTAGAAGACAACACCCTACTGTAGAATATATTAGAGCAGTCCCCCCGGCTGTTTGTGTGTAATGCCTGTACGCAGGGTGGTGAGGTGGGGGGGGATTAGCAAATCATTTTAAATACCAACGAGTCATTACCGAGTGACCCTGCAATACGTCTGCTTCCAACTGCCGCCGTGGGTTACCTCAGACAACACCACCTTCTTCATCCACATCCCAGACAACACAACCTCCTCCGCCACCACCTCCTCCACCACCTCCTCTATCCCCATCCGAGACAGCACCACCTCCTCTATCCCCATCCCAGACAACACCACCTCCTCCACCACCACCTCCATCCACATCCCAGACAACACCACCTCCTCCACCACCACCTCCATCCACATCCCAGACAACACCACCTCCTCCACCACCACCTCCATCCACATCCCAGACAACACCACCTCCTCCACCACCACCTCCATCCACATCCCAGACTACACCACCTCCTCCACCAACTCCTCCATCCCTGTCCCAGACAACACCACCTCCTCCACCCACATCCCAGACACCACCACCTCCTCCACCACCACCTCCATCCACATCCCAGACAACACCACCTCCTCCATCCACATCCCAGACAACACCACCTCCTCCATCCCCATCCCAGACACCACCACCTCCTCCACCACCACCTCCATCCACATCCCAGACAACACCACCTCCTCCATCCCCATTACATACAACACCATCTCCACCTCCTCCACCCACATCCCAGACACCACCATCCCCTCACCACCTCCTCCAGCCTCATCCCAAACAACACCACGGCCTCCACCACCTCCTCCATCCCCATACCAGACAACACCACCTCCTAAATCCACATCCCCATCCCAGACAACACCACCTCCTCCACCACCTACTTCAGCCCCATCCCGGACAACACCACGGCCTCCACCACCTCCTCCATCCCCATACCAGACAACACCACCTCCTCCATCCACATCCCCATCCCAGACAACACCACCTCCTCCACCACCTCCTCCATCCCCATAACAGACAACACCACCTCCTCCACCACCTCCTCCAGCCCTATCCCAGACAACACCACCTCCTCCATCCACATCCACATACCAGACAACACCACCTCCTCCATCCACATCCACATACCAGACAACACCACCTCCTCCATCCACATCCCCATCCCAGACAACACCACCTCCTCCACCACCTGCTTCAGCCCTATCCCAGACAACACCACCTCCTCCACCACCTCCTCCATCCCCATCCCAGACAACACCACCTCCTCCACCACCTCCTCCATCCCCATCCCAGACAACACCACCTCCT
>CM051000.1:19910753-19918253 GCA_027704905.1 Muraenolepis orangiensis | reverse complement strand
CTCTCTCTCTCTCTCTCTCTCTCTAAAGAACAAAAAGTAAAATAATATTTTTTTATTTAAAAAACTCCAAAATACAAGGGTTAGGGTTACAATAAACAAGTGTATAAACAAGTTTTTGTGTGTATCTCTCCCACCCCCCCTCTTTCTTTCTCTCTCTCTCTCTCTCTCTCTCTCTCTCTCTCTCTCTCTCTCTCTCTCTCTCTCTCTCTCTCTCTCTCTCTCTCTCTCTCTCTCTCTCTCTCTCTCTCTCTCTCTCCACTTTTTTAATCAGTTAGATGTCCCTCTCTCTCCACCTCTGACTCCATTGTGTTTTATCACAGCCTCCTCCTCCTCCTCCTCCTCCTCCTCCTCCTCCTCCTCCTCCTCCTCCTCCTCCTCCTCCTCCTCCTCCTCCTCCCCCTCCTGGTTTGATTTGCAGGCTGTCGCCTCCTCTAAGTATAAACATTGACTCCATCCGTCAGCCCGGCCCACTTCATGTTTAATGAATGCCGTTAAACGCTCATTTAAATATGCTCGCTGTGTAACGGGGGTGTCCACCCCGGACCCACCCTGTCAGTCTGCTCCCCCCACCCCCCCCCCCCCCCCCCCCCCCCCACCCCCACCCCAACCTGTTGTTGTTGTTGTTATTGTTGTTGTGGTTGTGGTTGGAGTGTGGATCAGAGTTAGACCCTCATATTCATATGTCTGGATGTGAACCATAACTCTGGTTTATGATGCACCTCTCGTGTGGCCCTCTTGTGACCTGCTGGCCGCCACTCACCGAGATAACAATGCAACCAACCCCCGGGGGGTCAGAGGAAACACTAAGGGGCCTGTTGACCTCATCTTTCAAATGTATGAAGCGTGTGTGTGTGTGTGTGTGTGTGTGTGTGTGTGTGTGTGTGTGTGTGTGTGGCTGTAGTCACACATGCTGTAGCCGGAAAACAGGAGGTTTTATTCACGTGTATGTATACGTGAAAGGAGGATGTTTGGATTTTGTATGGAGTTTGTTATTTGTTTGTTATTATTTGCCATTTTTTTTAGATGAAGTGGCCGATGTAAAACGCTGTAATGAATGAATGAATGTGAGGAAAATCTATTGGTAAAAGTGTGGTAATATGACGACGGCACATGAATCACTCTCCTTACTACCTAATGTTGGTGGCCTCACATGTAGTGTAACCCTGCCTCATTTTCTCCCGTTAATTATGAAGTGAAATCATTTCTGTCACATTTAAAGAGTGGTGTAGAGCAACGATGAGGTACTTTTAATTTAATGTGATTGAATCAAAACTTCCTTTTATGTTTGATAAACAAAGTGTGGTGGCATGACACACACACACACACACACACGCACACAAAACGAGACACACAAACAAATAAATCATTAATAAATCATAATATATGATATAGGATATGACTTCATGAGTGAATAGCATTTCTAAAAGTCATATAGATCATCTTGTATCCATATCCATAAACAGATACTATACCTATTGTACTGAATCCATAGCCATATGTACTGTACATATGGCTACAGATATACTATAATACAGTTTTTCTCTATTGCTTAAACACATTTTGCGATACTGCCCTCACTTTTCACAAAACTCTAAACACAAAACACTTTTCTAAAGCTACGTACACACAACCTCACAGTCTCTTTTCAAAACCAACCCATCACACCAAAACAGTTGCTCATATGCTCAAAACCAACCCATCACACCAAAACAGTTGCTCATATGCTCAAAACCAACCCATCACACCAAAACAGTTGCTCATATGCTCAAAACCAACCCATCACACCAAAACAGTTGCTCATATGCTCAAAAGCAAACTTTGACACCACAATACCGCTCAAGGCCTGCAAAAATGTAAACACTACTGAGCATCATTAACCACGTTACCCAAAAAATTGAAAACACCATTTTCAGAGTGTGAGACTTCTTTTTTTACAGTTTCACAACTGCCAGGATGCATTTGAGCAACCCTTATTTATTCTCAAATATGTATTGGGCATTTACTATAGATTTGTGCATTTCATAGGAATAATGAATAATACATAAAATGCAGTAATATCACAACGTAATGCAGAAAATGAGTACTGTAAACTCCATGGAGGATCCATTACACACAATAGATACAGTACAGTAACAATTGAAAACACAATGTTCAGGGTGCGATTTATTTTATTACAGTACGTTGTACATGTAAATTGACACAGTATGTTGACACTGAAATCATTGGGCGGCATCACGTCGTCGGGCTGGGTCGGGCCACAGTACCTCATCAACGTCACAGGCAATATTGTCCATAGCCAAACATCGTGGGAAGAATGCCCTGGCATGCCGCACCCAGCCTTGGAACGCCTCCACAGCCACATCATCACAGGCCAGGTCCATAGCCCTGAGAAGGTTCTCTCTGGTGTACGGTTGGCGGTCATAGACCTTCCACCGCCATGATGAGAAGAACTCTTCTATTGGGTTTAGGAATGGAGAGTAGGGTGGCAGACACACATTAATAAATTGCTGGTTGATGTTAAACCACTCTCTGACCTGGATGCTGCGATGGAAACTAACATTGTCCCAGAAGATGACATATATGGGAAGATCAGCCGGCCCAGGATTCTGCTGGTCGTTCGGGTGGTCATGGTCATGCAAAACTTCTCTGAGCTCTCCTAGGAAGGTGAGGAGACGCTCAGTGTTGTAGGCACCAAGTTCAGCATGCCGGTGGAGAAGCCCTCTAGAACTCATGGCAGCGCAGAGGGTGATGTTTCCTCCACGTTGGCCGGGCACATCAACGATAGCTCTCTGTCCTATGATGTTACGGCCTCTCCTCCTCCTTTTTGTGAGGTTGAAGCCAGCCTCATCCACAAATATAAATTCATGGGGTCTGGCCATGGACTCCAACTCGAAGATCCTCTGTGGAAACAAATAGCGTTTTCAGGTGTTCAGAAAGACAGTCAATACAGCACATTACAGTACGATAGTATAGTATTGTATGTAAAGTACTGTAGGCCACCGTGTACATAGATTGTACTGTACTTACTTGCACATACTGGTGACGGAGGTGCTTTATTCTGTCAGAGTTGCGCTCAAAGGGTACCCTATAGGCCTGCTTCATGCGTACTCTCTGGCGCTTGAGGACTCTGTCTATGGTTGTCAGGCTAACATCGTCAATGTTCGGAAAGTTCATATTGTCACCAATGATCCTCTCCCGTATCTCCCGTAGTCTCAGCACATTGTTCTCCCGAACCATATCCACAATGAGGACCTCTTGGGCTGGTGTGAATCTGGAAGCCCTCCCACCTGCAAATGGCAATCTTTCAACTCTAGAGAAAGTAGTGACTAAAAAAATAGTACATACAGTACCTGTTGTGTTCTCTGAAGGCCCGAATAATGGTGGCCACTGAGAATCTGCTTAGGTTTGGTTGGACTCGTTGTCCAGCTTCGGTCATTGTCATGCCGTGGACAATGACGTGGTCAATGACTGTTGCTCTCATTTCATTTGTGATGAAAATGCGTTGTCTTGCTCGCCCTCCTTCTCCTCTCCCTCCTCGGCCCACTCCTCTCCCTCCTTGGCCCGCTCCTCTACCTCCTTGACCTGCTCCTCTCCCTCCTTGGCCTGCTCCTCTACCTCCTTGACCTGCTCCTCTCCCTCCTTGGCCTGCTCCTCTACCTCCTTGACCTGCTCCTCTCCCTCCTTGGCCTGCTCCTCTCCCTCCTTGGCCTGCTCCTCTCCCTCCTCTGACAAAAACTCCTCTCCCTCCTCTGGCACGAACTCCTCTCCCTCCTCTGGCACGAACTCCTCTCCCTCCTCTGGCACGAACTCCTCTTCTTCTTCCTTGATCATCCATTTTTGTTTGGAACCTTCAGCAAACTGACTTATATAGGTGTGGTCACATCATTTGCAATAGGTGTTTTCAATTATGAGTCGTTGTGTTTACTGAATGACACCAGGTGTGTTCATTGTGTTCAGGTTTTGCTGACTGTGTGTGGCATTTTGCATCACATGAGCTTCACAATGCATATTTGAGCAGAGATATATGCTAAATGTGTTTTAGCAAGGCAAAATGTGTTTAGAGTTTTGAGAAAAAGGGGATGGGTTTTGTGAACAGTGTCTACAGGTGAATTGTGTTTGTGGTTGTGGCAAATGGGGGGTAGTTTTACTAAATGTGTTTAGGCAACTGGTCATTTGGTTTAGAGTACTGGGTTTTGTGTCTTAGCAATCGAGAAAAACTGTAATAAAGTATAGTTTCTGTTCTTGGTTAAATGACCAAAATGGTAAACTCAGTGTGTGTGTGTGTGTGTGTGTGTGTGTGTGTGTGTGTGTGTGTGTGTGTGTGTGTGTTAACTAACCAGTCCATTTTCACCACAACCCATGAGTATCTATCAGTCACTACAGCGTCATATTGTCCTCTGTCTTTGATGAGTGATGCTGGGTTTAGATCATCCCATAATACTCAGGAGCAGCGAGAAGCCTCACTGCTCTGGTTCATTGATTCATCCATAATCAATCAGAGACAGACACGCACACACACACACACAAGCAAAACTGGTGTCACGCACACGCAAAAACACAGATCTACAGCATCCCCCGGGCACGGAGACCGAGGCTGATGGATCCCGTTTGAAGCGATACAGAAATGTTCACCGCAAACCAACAATATGTCTACGCCCCCGCATGCAGATACAAAATTCATACAAAGCGTCGACGAGGACACGTTTTGAATCAGAGCAATTTCAGTCTCATTTTCGAATTGAAAATGCACTTTAAGATGCACTTTAAAGAACGGTGTGCATTTATAGCTATTGCACTATTGATCATCTGGTCGGAAGAAAGGGTATTGCACTATTGATCATCTGGTCGGAAGAAAGGGACCACAGAAGCCCATGCCTTAGTCCGTCCTAAAAGTCAAACACGCTGGAGACAAGAGATCACGCATGTCGCTGTTGAACATCCTATCGAGCACCATACTTCGTTTGAATTTGAATTTGAAATGATCACATCCCTGATACACGCTGACACACACACGCACACACACACACACACACACACACACACACACACACACACACACACACACACACACACACACACACACACACACACACACACACACACACACACACACACACACACACACCATCTTCCTGGTCGTGTTGTCAGAAAGAGGAGAAGTCTCCATTCCACTCCTCCAGCAGCAGAGCCAGAGATGGGCTCCACTGATATCACTCAGGATACAATTATCTGCTCCACTGGCCGCTGTCCCACTGCCTGACTGACTGTCTGACTGACTGTCTGACTAGCTGGCGGGCTGGCTGGCGGGCTGGCTGGCTGACTGCCTGTCTATTTGTCTGTCTGGCTGACTGACTGACTGACTGGCTGGCTGACTGGCTGGTTGACTGACTGACTGACTGACTGACATACTGGTTGGCTGACTGCATGTCTATCTGCCTGCCTGTCTGGCTGACTGACTGACTGACTGGGAGTAGCCTGGTAGTTTCACTTCATCCTTCACTGAGAGTCACTGTGTGTGTGTGTGTGTGTGTGTGTGTGTGTGTGTGTGTGTGTGTGTGTGTGTGTGTGTGTGTGTGTGTGTGTGTGTGTGTGTGTGTGTGTGTGTGTGTGTGTGTGTGTGTGTGTGTGTGTGTGTGTGTGTGTGTGTGGTGTGTGTGTGTGTGTGTGTGTGTGTGTGTGTGTGTGTGTGTGTGTGTGTGTGTGTGTGTGTGTGTGTGTGCGTGCATGTGTGTGAGCTCTGAGTGGTTCCGTGAGGAACTGGAACACATTAGCACACTGAATATTTCTGCCTGGGAGCATCCAGCGCCCTCACCCCCTCACAACACTCACCCTGCTGGAAAACGATTGGCGGCGCACAGACTGGTCATGGCAGTGTGTGTGTGTGTGTGTGTGTGTGTGTGTGTGTGTGTGTGTGTGTGGTGTGTGTGTGTGTGTGTGTGGTGTGTGTGTGTGTGTGTGTGTGTGTGTGTGTGTGTGTGTGTGTGTGTGTGTGTGTGTGTGCGTGTGTGTGTGTCTGTGTGTGTGTGCAAGAGAGTTCATAAGTGTGCCTCTGTGTCCTATAAACACACACCTCTAATTACAAGCAAATATGCAAGATTGACATTTGCATTCACACACATGCACAGAACACATATTGTGTGTGTGTGTGTGTGTGTGTGTGTGTGTGTGTGTTTTTTTGAGAATTGTGTGTGTTCTGTGCGTGTGTGTGCAAGGCGGAAGGTGCTAAGCTAACCACTAGAGACCCCAGACTACAGTCATGTCTACCAGCCCTCCACACACGTGCCCCACTGCACCTAGGGCTTCACTCAGGCCCAGTGGACTTGGATAACCAATGAGGATGCTGTATTCTGGCTAAGTGGACTTGGATAACCAATGAGGATGTTGTATTCTGGCTAAGTGGACTTGGATAACCAATGAGGATGTTGTATTCTGGCTAAGTGGACTTGGATAACCAATGAGGATGTTGTATTCTGGCTAAGTGGACATGGATAACCAATGAGAATGCAGTATTCAGGCTTAATGGACAATAACTAAAGAGGATGCTTGTATTATGTATATAATAGGGAGGTGTATATAATAATATTAATTTAAATGCAATCAAAAATCTCTTGTCATATATTAACACATTATACATTGTACATTGTACATTGTACATTGTACATTGTACATACATTGTACCAATACAACTAAAGACAATAGTGATAAGATGCCAAATATAAACCAATTTCATCATACGTTTAAAATAGCAAAGGCTAACACAACTGTAAAACATATTTGATTTAAAAAATCGATAATCTATCTATTTCTGACTACAACAAATAAACAAATAAAAGTAAACCAATCAATCAATCCCAACTATGGCTTTCCATACAACCAGCGCTTTCACAACCGCAAACACCATGATCAGCCTCTCTCCCCATTCAATACCTCTCTCTCCCACTCTTCATAACATCATCATAACATCATCACCCTCATCACCACCATCCACACAGCGTACACCCAGCAGAGTCCAGATCCTGTCCTGAATCCAGTCTCCATCTGGAGACCTTCTGAAGGGTCTAGGGTTCTGAGTCCCTCTCCAGTGAAACAAAATGACGCTAATCACACAGCCAACGGCGTCTGAAGGATATCATAACCCCTGGCTGTCTTAGAGCCGCCGCTGGGCCTGAACACAGGAGAGCCGGCCGAGAGCCTGGCGCCAACATGGTCGGTCTGCACTGCTTTATTGCTGTAGTGTGTGTGTGTGTGTGTGTGTGTGTGTGTGTGTGTGTGTGTGTGTGTGTGTGTGTGTGTGTGTGTGTGTGTGTGTGTGTGTGTGTGTGTGTGTGTGTGTGTGTGTGTGTGTGTGTTTGTATGTGGGTGTGTGTATGTGTGTATGTGTATGTGTGTGTGTGTGCCCTGCGATGCTTCCATCATCAATGCAAGGTAATCTGACACACACAAGGTGAAAAAGTCGTTTCTATTCCTGTAGTTCATTCCTCGACCCGCACACGTCCCGTC
>CM051000.1:19898253-19905753 GCA_027704905.1 Muraenolepis orangiensis | reverse complement strand
CAAGGCTCATTCATATTGATTCATAGTTCTGAGATCATGCTGGCCTTCTTTATTACACGTACATCCACACACACAAATATGCCAATAAATATGCACTCTGTCCCTCTCTCTCTCTCTCTCTATCTCTCACACACACACACACACACACACACACACACACACACACACACACACACACACACACACACACACACACACACACACACACACACACACACGTATGTGCCAATACATATGCATACACAGATGAATGGACACTCTCTCTTACACACACACACGTGCGTACGCACACGCACACACACGCACACACTCACACACACACACACACACACACACACACACACACACACACACACACACACACACACCACACACACACACACACACACCACACACACACACACACAGACACTCTCACACAGACACACACACACATACGTATGTGCCAATACATGCATACACAGATGAATGGACACTCTCTCTTACACACACACACACACACGCGCGCACGCACACGCACACACACACACACACACACACACACACACACACACACTCACACACACGCACACACACACACCATGTTAAATTTCTTCCTTCTTCCTATCATTGGTTCCTACATCCTGTTTGTCTGCTTGTCGGACTTCCCTAGAGAATGAATACATGAATACATGAAACATGAATGATTGAATGATGCCTTCATCTTAGTGGCAGACCCATCCCCCATGCCTCCGACTGTGTGTGTGTGTGTGTGTGTGTGTGTGTGTGTGTGTGTGTGTGTGTATGTGTGTGTGTGAGTTACAGGACCTACTGCATGCATGACCGAGTCACATCCGCAACATCCAGACAGACGCAGTCAGTCCCCGTGATGTCCAATCCGTCGGCATCGTCGGTGAAAGTCTGCTATGAAAACAACATGACGGTCTGCGAAAGCGCCATGGCAACCATCCCTGGGCTCTGAATAATGCAGGAAGTCATAAATAGCACGTCACCCATTGGTCCCGAGTCTTCAGCAGCATTCCCGGTTCACGCACCACCACCGAGACTAGCATACCGTAGCTTCAGTCTGTCTGTAACTTCATCGAACGTCACCTCGAATATTTCTTTCTTCCGACAACCGTTGTTTTCATAATCATAGTTTCACAGATTGTTTTGTGTCAAATCTAGGGAGCCAACTTATTGTACTTTTACCTGTGCTCTGGTTCTTCTCTCGGAGGCTTGGTAGGAAGTATATGCACTTATGACTTCTGGTGACTAGTAATTCTCTTGCCTACCTGATGTTGAATGACCTTATTGTAAGTCACTTTGGACAAAAACGTCTGCAGAATGACTGTGATGTAATGGAATGTTTTTGGGTCTTCATCGTGTCCAATAACTGTGACTATAAGGACAGTGTCATGGCATTGGCCGACTGCTTGCCGATAGGTTTTGGGTTTGAGCTGCAATGTCCACCGTCTACATTTGACATCAAATTTACATTACATTAAATTATAGTCAATTAGCAGACGCTTTTGTCCAAAGTGACTTACAATAAGGTAATTCAACATAGGTAGAAAATATAACAACTCGTCACCAGAAGTCATAAGTGCATTTCCTTCCTCAAGTACAATAAGTTGGCTAACAAATTAACTAACACGCAAACAACAGAGCCAGCAATAGAGCTAACAAGACACTAAGTGCTAATAGGAAGGGGCAGGGTAGTGCGTCCTCAGACTTTGAGAAAGATGTCACCTTTCCTGGGCCTATATCTGTATCTGAAGTCACCGTTAAGTCGCTCTCCGGTTGAGGAAAGTCCGCTAACCGACTACACAGTAAATGGTAGACGTCTTGTGGGGTCTCGTCAGGTGAATCCTAGACTACACACGCCGGACCTGGTGGTGTGCTCTTGGTCCAGTCTGGCCTCATCCTCATCCTCCGGGGGAGTAAATGGTCACAGCGATCAATATCTATTTCCTGTGGTGTCGGGTTTCAGAATAATGTACATATTGAGCCGTGGGGCTTCAGTGGGCTGCCCTCACCCCCAGCTTTGGAGTTTTTTCTTCTTCTTCTTCTCACTCACTGGCCTTCTACTGTTTCCGTTTGGAAAGGAGAGAAAATCCCTACAAATCCGATTAAACCAAGGCTTTTCAGGCAGCCCATTGATTGTCGATCTCGCCGCATCGGGCTAACCGGGGAGATCAGAGTGTTGCATGCTGGGTATCTGAGAAGGGAATGTGCGTGTAATCTAGTTTACGGTTCCTGTTTATCCTCCGCAGATCAGCAGTGTTAACTTAATAGAAAGAAGCACTCTGGGTCTCTCGCTCTCGTTCTCTCTCTCTCTGCTGCTCGCCGGGCGAGGGACAACGCTCCCTAAAACATGATGGATAGAACCATTTTGAAACATATATGGTATATATATATATATATATATATATAACAAAATATATATACATATATATGTAACATGATTTGAATCCATTAATTTCGTAATTGCGGAAAAATCTCTCTTTTTTGTCATAAAAATGACAAAGAACCATCAAATTTCAGTCCCAACAACATTCAAACACCACCCGACGACGTTAAGCAGCAGTACCGGTGTGTGGGTGATGACAGAATACACTCGAGGGCCCTCAGGAGAGCACACACCTCCGCCACACCAAAAAGACCCCCAGTTTTGTCAAATTCCGTACATAACTTTTCGAGTTTGATCTTGCTGACAGACAAACAAACAGACAAACAAACCAACTAACAAACAAACGAACAGGGGTGGCGAAAACACCACCTCCGGTCCATCCCGGAGGTACAGTAACTACCGTTACAACTTTTATCCACGGCGACTGTCCATGACATGATTTATTTGTCACTAGCGTCAATAATGAGCAAGCCTGTAGACATGTAGACAGTGGACATTAAACCCAGGGAGTGTTTTGGCCCCAACCCCCTGCACTCCACCAAGAGACCCATCTCTCCAACCTCCACGTGCCGCTTGGAGCTGACCGAGCACCTTCCCCCTTAATGGGCTTCCTTATACAGCACCACATGTAGAATAATGTGTTTCCCACACTAAATGAGCCTCCTGGGGACCACGGCAGGTAGCATGCAAAACCACGGCTAGCCAATCAATGCTGCGCTAAGAGCAACCAATTGAGTGTGTCAGCACAGCATGTGTGTGTTTGCGTGCGTGAGTGTGTTTCAGTGTGTGTGTGTGTGTGTGTGGTGTGTGTGTGTGTGTGTGTGTGTGTGTGTGTGTGTGTGTGTGTGTGTGTGTGTGTGTGTGAATTTGCATGTGTGTATGCATTTGTTTGTGTGTGTGTGTGTGTGTGTGTGTGCGTTTTCTGTGTGCATGTGTCTGTGTGGCAAAGGGGAGGAGACCTTTCTTGAAAGCATATGTTTTTTACGTCTTAATCAATTCACGGGTGTACTGCCAGTTCTGTTTAAGCCAATAAACGGCTGTATTACCGCGACATAAGGCGTCGTCCACAGAGCAGTAATGTGCAGGATGGTGGGGGGGAGGAAGGGGGGAGGCATGGGGGAGGTGTGTCAACGTGAGCGTGACAGCAGAGAGGGGAGGAGCAGTGAACAGGGGGTCTGTCTGATGGTTTATATTATGGGACCTGGTTAGACAATAGGCTCCTCCCCTCTAGCCTAGCTCCCCTCCCCCTCCCCCTCCCCCACCGCCACCACCGCACACACACCCACACACCACACCACACACACCCACACACGCACACACACACACACACCACCACACACACACACACACACACACACACCACACACCACACACACACACACACACACACACACACACCACCAGCATGGCATCCCATATGTTGTGATGTCATGCTGGGTACTTGGTACTTGGTGCAATATAACTATTTGGATGAATGTAAGCGTGGAAGTTAGCGTTGATGTTAGCGTGCAACACCATCCTTTGTTCAAAAGGAAATGTGCATGTGAGTTTAATATGTGTGAGTAAAATCCAAACAAACGCATGGCCACACACACACACACACACACACACACACACACACACACACACACACACACACATGCTGCAGATAGACAGACAGACAGACAGACAGACAGACAAACACACACACACACACACACAGCTGGACTGTTCTCCCATGTCGTTGTTGATACTTTCAATGCCACTCTTTCACTCTTCATCTCGACCCCCCCCCCACATAACTACACACACACACACACACACACACACACACACACACACACACACACACACACACACACACACACACACACACACACACACACACACACACACACACACACACACACCACACACACACACACCTCCGCCCCCAGTGGGGTCCTCTGGCAGGAGCAGTCACAGCGGCAGGGTTATTTCTGGCTTAATTGGGAGATTGATGTTCCTCAGAAACCTGGCACCTCCTCAGTCCTCCCCCTCCACCTCCTGCCCCTCCTCCTCCACCTCCTCAGTCCTCCCCCTCCACCTCCTGCCCCTCCTCCTCCACCTCCTAAGTCCTCCCCCCTCCACCTCCTGCCCCTCCTCCTCCACCTCCTCAGTCCTCTCTCCTCCACCTCCTCCCTTCCCCTCCACCTCTTCAGTCCCTCCACCTCCCCCCTGCATCTCCTCCCCTCCCCTCCACCTCCTTAGTCCTCCCCTCCATCCCTCCCCCTCCACCACCTTCCTTCTGCTTCTGCTCCACCTCCTCAGTCCTCACCCCTCCACCTCCTGCCCCTCCTCATTCCTCCCTCCTCCACCTCCTCCACCTCCTCAGACCTCCACCTCCTCAGTCCTCCCCCCTGCATCTCCCCTCCACCTCCTTAGTCCTCCCCTCCCCCCCTCCCGCCCTCCCCTCCCCCTCCACCTCCTTCCTTCTGCTTCTGCTCCACCTCCTCAGTCGTTCCCTCCACCTCTACTTCCTCCCAAAAGGGCAAGAGTGCCCAGACATGTTGACGACTCTCTCTCTTTCTCTCTCTCCCTCCCTCCCTACCTCCCACCCACCCACCTACCCTCTCTCCCTCTCTCTCTCACTCTCACTCTCCCTCTCCCTCCCCCTTCCTCCCTCCCTCTCTCCCTCGCTCTCCCTCGCTCTCCCTCGCTCTCCCTCGCTCTCCCTCGCTCTCCACATCTACAGGCAAACAAACAAGGACACACACACACACACACACACACACACAATTTACACCAAAGCCACTCCATCATGGAGGCGTTCGGGCGGTCCCTTGGAGACAGCTCTAGATGTAGACGTGTTGTTGTTTACGACTACGCATCTGACCATATGAGTCCACTGTATCCAAGGCAACACATTCTAACATGTATCAACAAATCAAATCTGCATCCAAAAATATGGCAAAAAAGTTAGAGAAGGAAAGACAACCAAGGTTCCCAGCACGGGTGGAACCCAGTCTCACACATCCGACGACAGACGAAGGACCGCTGGATTGCTGGATTGCTGGATCGGGATTCAAGCCAAAATCGAAATCAACTGTTCCCTGGCTTCTAAGTCATCTAACCACCAAGTGTTGTCCAATTCCGTACATAACTTTTTGAGTTATCTTGCTAAAAGACAAACAAACAGATAAATGAGACAAACTGACAAACCAACGGGGGAGAAAACATAACCTCTGGTCCGTCTTCGATGGCGGAGGTGACAAAGACAAGAAGGAACATCCTGGACCCCGGGCTGCTAGGGCAGCAAGGGGTAGGCCACCCCACAGACCAATCTGTGGGTAACGTCTGGATCACCAGTTGTGATGGGAGAGGGGAGGGTTGGAGGGTTGGAGGGTTGGAGGAGGAGGGTTGGAGGGTGGAGGAGGAGGAGGGTGGAGGAGGAGGAGGGTGGAGGAGGAGGAGGGGTGGTGGAAGGGCTAGTGGCTTCCATCAGATCCTTCATCCCAGCCCGGAGTAGCCTGAGGTAACCTGACACCAACCAGACGCCCAGCAGCTGGAGGACAGCGGACACACAGGGGAAAGACCACAGCTCTGGACCAGAGGTCTCTGTCTCTGTGTGGGTCAGCTGTAGATGTGAAGGGGATGTCCTGCCCACACACTGAACAGTGTTTAACAGAGAAGTGCAGCCTTGACAGTTATCTGTTGAGTTCTTGAGGGGTGTAAGGGCTTTCTCTTTCGGCAGTTTTTCCCTTTTTGGTTAATTAACAGACTTTTTAAACAGACTTAGACAATATAATTTTTTTTATGTTGATGGATTAAATAAAAGCATGTTGTGCATTTGTGTTCTTGTAAAGTTACCGTCGGACCGAGCTGATGTGTTTCCCAAGAACTTTGCCTCTCAGACCTTTGACAACTTCTGACAGCTTCTGATAGCAAAAGAGTGTGAGAATTACACAGTCACACTAGTCTAATCTCAACAAAGTGTTCCTGCAGCGGTCATCTTTCTCTCTGTGGCAGCCGCCATCACGTCACAGCTATTTGAACCGCTCACCGGCTAGACCCAGATGAAGAACCCTCTGTCTGATTTGTTTGTTCTGATTTGGTTCAGAACAAACAGCTTCGCAGAACCTTACTCCCTATAACCCTATAGGACCAGCGGACCACAGACCAGATACCCATCCTGAGGCTAAATATCCGGCTGAAATTACCAATTACTTTACCAATTGGCTGCAACGGATTCGATTGGTTTGTAATTAATTCTAGTTACTGGCGCGTAGAGCAGGACTGATGGCGCCATGTCTTTGTCCTACTGACACACTATCCCACCGAGCTGTTAGGAGGGGGGCCACGTCAATACAAGACACACACACACACACACACTCATACACACTCACACACACACACACACACACACACACACACACACACACACAAACATCCCTCACCAACACAGACAAAATTGACTGACACACATACGCACACACACACGGATATACTCGCTGACTTACTCACACACACTCACTGACTTTTACACACACACACACACACACACACACACACACACACACACACACACACACACCACACACACCACACACACACACACACACATACACACACACACACACACCAACACTGATTTAGACACACACACCAACACACACACACACAAACACACACACACCAACACACACACAAAGTGCTCTTTCACACTGAGACACACAATACGGTGAACACACTTCCAGGGAGGCGGAGCTGAGCTCCTCTGCTTCCGGAGAGAAACCTCAACCGCCTGAGAAGGTGCTGACGACAAACACAACCTGCTGCTGGAGGAGACACACACACACACACACACACACACACACACACACACACACACAGCCATACGCACACACACATACATACACACACACACATACATATAAACACACACACACATATACGTATATGCATACACATACACATATATATATATTCATACACACACATATACACATACACACACGCACACTAATACACAATAATACACTCATATATACTGATACAGACACACACACACACACACACACACACACACACACATGTACTCATACACACACACACACATACTCACACACACCTTCACGCAGATACCTGTG
>CM051000.1:19840753-19885753 GCA_027704905.1 Muraenolepis orangiensis | reverse complement strand
AACCCGTTTTAGTCAAGTGTGTTGGTTTCGCTTGCTTGTAATGACGACTTAATTTTATTATTTTAGTATTTCAGTATTCATATAGTATTGTGTTCTAGAATTTAAAACTGCGGGAGGGAATGGGGAGTAAGCATTCCATTGTAGTTGTTGCAAATGGCAAATACAATTCTTGAATCTTGAATCTTAATGACCGGGATCATTTTCTACACTTATACGGCGTATAATATATTCCAAAATAGTATGTAAAACCATCCAAACAATACTCCAAAAATATACACATACTAATAACACACTTCATAAACAATAACCAAATAAATTAACGACATTAAAACAGCTTGCGATCGTAAAACAATGTGTGTATATCTATTGTCGGCCACAAGATGGCGACAATAACATACATAGACGACAGATATAAACGTTGTTTAGGCAGATAGACATGTTGTTTAGGGTTTTATACTGGAATGAAACGATTTACATTTATTTGAAATTAAAAGAACATAACATTTAAATACAATTTAAATGACAATTGCAAATGTGCTTGTATGACACACATAACACATGTACATATCACCCATCAATCACTTTATTGCAGTGGTGTAGTCTACTTTTTTGTAGTGGGTATACTGTAATAATTGTACTCATCCATCCTAGAGCGACGCATCGCGGAGCGACACCTGTCTCGAAGCAACACCTCATGAACCATCACACTCACTAATGCATAGACTAGTCTTGAGACTGGTTATGTGTTATCAACATGTCAATGTATTATAAGCATTTGTATGTGACTTTTAACTGCCAGTGACATTAACAATAAAAAAATAAAAGAATGAACAATGATGGAAAAAGCCCACTTATCTTCTAGGGTTGAACAATTAATCGAAATTTTTATCAAAATCTCAATATGGCCTACTGCAATTTTTAAGTAATACACAATAAATATGGTCATGCTACAGATGTCCTGACCCACACATCATCATCATCTACACTTAAAAAAACATCTTTGTTTCGCATAGATCTGCACAAATATCACACAATAATCATTTTAAACATATTTTTCAATGCATTAGATATTTATTCAAACTTCTTCAGCCCTATTATCTTCCATAAATCATTGTCAAACTATGTACTGTATCAGCTTAAATGAACAAGCAAACATCCTTGAAGTGCTACAAAACAAATTAGCTTCAAACAAGAAACAAATTAACAAATAAGCTTCACCTCAATAAATGAGGGTTGAAAAAGCACTCAACATGTCCATACTGGGTTCACTGTGTTAGTCCACAAGCCCTGAAAAAAGGATGGAACACTTCTAGACATAGTCTGGTAGTCTACAGAGCTTTCCAGATATGTTTGTACTCAGGCATCTGAGGTGTGCATTGCCTCCTTGCTTGCGTGGCAGAGCGATGGCTTCTCAGCCATGTTGTGACGTACTTCCTTGGCTCAAAAAGTGTTACAGGGGCCCATTGATGCTGATCATCATCAAATGACTTACATTTGACAACAACAGTGTCGATCTCTTGTCTGTGCGTGAATTTTTCATTGGACTGACTGTAGAGATTGTGGATCTTCTCTAGGAACACTTTGAAGTGGTTGACTGCCTGAACCTCATCCACAGCATCAGATACAGCCAGTTCCAAACGGTGGTTCATGCAGTGCCATGTGAAGAGGTTAGGGTACCTGCTGTCAGCCTGGTTGCCACACCAGAGTTCTTGCCTAACATGACACTGGCTCCATCAGAAACAAATGAGACCCAGTTCTTTTGAAGCCACTCTTCAGTGAAGCCTGCAGTGTCCAAACAGTTCAGCAGAGCTTCTTCTATATCCTTTGCCCTTTGGCTCTCCAGCTCAACCAGCTCCAGGAACAAAAATTCAGGAGTAGCTCCATCCACCGAGGCTTTCAAGTTGACAATCATTGCAGATTTGTGGCTGATAGATGTAGCCTCGTCAATGAGAACAGACAACTTGCTTGAAGACGTCACAATACTGTGAACTATTTTTTTCTGCATCTCTTTTGCTATGTGTTCTACAATTTTTGCAGACTAGTGCCCATGTTGGCACCATTTTTTTCCTGAAGCTCAATGAGACTATCATGGTCAGTAAAAGGTTGGTTCATCTTCGCAAGATAGTATGCTGTTCTGAATACAGAATCTGTCTCTGCAAACACAGTCTCTGACACAGCTCTCACCAAATTTCCAACTAAATCCTGTCCACCCTTCTCCGTGAGCTCCTGGGCTATTTTGTGTGCTCTGGACGTCTCATGTCGTCTAATCTTGTTTCTCAAAGAGGCCAGAGATGTTGATCTGCACTGTAAAACCGAATAAGTTAGCAGAACTCAAAAATTTTGAGGCAATGACTTGCCTCAAAATTTGAGTTTATCAACTCAAAAAACTCAAGTTCTCAGTACTCAAAAGTTTTGAGTTCTGAGAACTCAAAGTTTTGAGTTCTGAGAACTCAAAAGTTTTGAGTTCACAGAACTCAAATGTTTTGAGTTCTCAGAACTCAAAACTTTTGATTAGGTGCTACTTAACTAATTTAAGTTACTATGACTTAAAGTTGTCAGTTTTCAGACTCAAAGTTTGATAGGGCTACTTACTATTTAGTTACATGACTTAAAGTTGTCAGTTTTCAGAACTCAAAAGTTTTGATTGGGTGCTACTTGATTATATTCAGTTACTACGACTTAAAGTTTTCAGTTTTCTATCCGTGGGAATAAGTTAACAGAACTTAAAAAAATAAGTACACAACCACATTATTTGAACTTAATAAAAAATAGTTTTATGTACACAAGTCAAACATAAATACAATAGAATCACTATAATTAAACAACTTTACAACAGTTAAATATGGCAAATAAAATAAAAACAAATAGAAAAATAGAAAAAATGAACAGTGCACATTGTGTAGTAGGCCTATTGATAAATGTGTAGAAAGAAGGATACCTCAGTGAGGTATTATTGAAGGCCTTCTGAATCAAAGTTCTTTGCTTACTTCTTAAGGCATTATTGTGACAAAGGGAAAGAACTTTGATTCACAATAATAATACCTCACCCCACATCCTTTCTACACATTTATCATCAAGTCATTCTTGAGTGTCTGCAACCTGGGCGACAGTTTACCAGCTTCTAGACCAAGTACAATCTTCTGAACGAATTCAAAAGTGTTGGTCAGCGCTTTAGGATAGCTGAGGTGTAGTGCATAAATCAGTCCAAACATGACCAGGAAGGCATCACCAAATCTGGGGAGGCTGATCACGATGTCACTTTCGAGGACGACAGAGATTTTCACAGGCTGGTAGTGAACTGGACTTGTGTCATGGTCACTGATGACAGTAAGGAGGGCCACAGCAACATCGTCAAGCTCTGGCTCATCAGGCTCCTGAATGAATGAAAGAGACATACTAATCACAAACTAATCCATGGTTTCTACTAATATAAGAGTTAAATAGAATTATTTTTTCCACAAAATAGTACTTAATTTATTTTATAACGTTTTTTTTGGTTATTGTTGTTGACAAATCATCTCTCCTTATCATTTAAGTACTGCTGGTGCAGCACAAAGCTAAGTATATGGAGTTATGTTTGTAAGTTGTAAGTAAAAACAGAAGATGCGTGTTCTGGACACAGGAATCAGCCAAGTTACCAGAGAATCTAAGTGGCGGGAGATAGACTGATACTAAGCTCAAGAACACATACAGGAAAATGTTTTACTAAACTTCTTGTCGCTTTGAACAAAACACCAAGCCAGTTCATTTGTAGTAGGGTGAAATAAAACAGACCATACCTCTCCAAATCACACAAACTGTATGGATAGACTAAACAAGGGTAAGTCCTAAAACATGTTAGTATTTTGATTAACTGTTCACTTAATATACAGTGGTACTGTTCATTATTTAAGGAGACTCACTGTGCAGGTTCTGAAAAATCCAGAGACTTCCTCGTTCAGATACACAGGAAGTGCATGGAGAACAGTGGTGCGCCTGGTGTGGATGTCATGGATTTCCTATTAAGATAAAAAACAGAAGTGTATATACTGAAAAGTTTACTGAACAATGTTGATTTTAAACAGTCCAATCAGAACATATGTCCACAAATAACCTCTACACATCTTTAATGCAATCAGACAAATAGCAAACACAAAGTGGACTAATTGTAAAATGTAAAAGCTCATTTGAATCATTGAAGCTGTCCAATGTTAGAGGTTCAACCTACGACATGTATAATAATCTATTCACCTGTTCATCGTGGATTCGTAAAATGTCTGCCAACGCAACTGCTGTGGTCCCAGTTTTAGTCGCCTTCTGTCGAAATAACGTCATCAGTCTACGAATATGGCGGTCAAGCTCTGCGTAGAAGGTGTTGGGCAGGTTCCGGTTTGTAACCATCTGGAACTCTGCATACACCTACATTTAAAAACAGCATCAGGACAATACATCAACATCAATTAGTCAGTTCAACTTGGAGGATCTCTTAAACTTCTATAACGCAGCAAATAGCCGCCAAATGAGTAAGAACCACAACTTTCACTTTAAACCACACAGAATGTGCAATATGTTAACACAGGAAAAAAATATCCATATTACCACACTCTATTTTAAGAGCAGGCCAGGTCCATGAGCTCGTTCACTGGTGGGCAGGAGTTTACTATGGTCTGTCCGCGCAGGGCAAATGTGGTCTGCATCATCTTGGTAATGAGAGGCAGGTTCTTCTCAGTCTTCTTCAGTTCTTCAGCAATTGTCTGCCTCAACTGCTGAATGATGACTGAAATGTACACACGCAATCAGTATAGAGGCATGGAAGAGGGCTGTGCTGCAGTCTGTAGTGTTTAAATAACTGTATTCTGGAAGTGAAAGAAGGAGCGCACAACTTACACTGCCAGACCATATCGGAACAAGCCACCTGAAAGGAAAAAAAATGACAAAGTTTAGACCTCCATCAACAACATTCAAACCAGAATTACTTACAACTCAATATAACAAAAAGTTCATTACTATTAGCTTACAAAAACATGACCATGGAATACAGAATACACAACACTGCTGTGCGGTCGGAAACCTAGGCTGTAAAAGCCAGCTGGCTAGCTAATGACCAGCTAGCCATAAGTTATCCCTTACACGTGTTCTAACCACCATGAATGGAAGGAAACCACGTGCTCGAAATTTTAACACCGTTTTGGGCTTCGGTTTGGTTTAGATAGTAAAAGTTAGTAACCAGAGTTAGCTCTTAAAAACAAGATTCATTTTCCCATAACCTGAATACATTTACATTACATTTAGGGCATTTGTCAGACGCTTTTATCCAAAGCGACTTACAAAGAGTACAATTGTTGAAGACAGCAATATATCTCCGTGGTGCATAAAGATAAGAAAAAGAGTAGGTTTCAAGCATTCCTGCTGAATAGTGCAACGTTATATGAGCCTCATGTGCTCTGCACTACACCAACATGCGAGACTAGCGAGAACAATTGAGCGAAATTATATTTTTAAGTCAGGTAGATTAAATGAGCAGAAATAACTAACTATAATTGGTATAATGTATGTGATGTATCTATTCATTAATTAATACTTTAAGTAACTTACCATGCACTTTGGACAAGATCTTGGAGTTCTTCAACGCGGTTGGGGGGAGGAGAGCAAATGATCGCGGTGGAGTGGTGTGGAGTGGGGGAGGGGGGTGGAGCGAATCAAATGGGGGTGGGGGGTGGGTTGAAACCGCCCGTCAAGGGGAGAGGGGCGTGTTGCTGAAACAGTTCATGGAGGGGGGAGGGGGGTGTTGCTGAAACAGTTCATGGAGGGGGGAGGGGGGTGTTGCTGAAACAGTTCATGGAGGGGGGAGGGGCGTGTTGCTGAAACATCGTCTGACCCTCAAGGGTGGCGACTAGACCAATGTGTGCGTTCATGCAGCGTTTGATAATAAAGAATAGGGCTGTTGTAGAGCCGATGAAAGGGAGTCGGAGGCGGCGTGTTTAATATGGAACTCCACACTTTATTTTCCATTTAAGTTTAACAGCAGGGGAAACGCATCTGCTACTTGCTACTTCAACTAGCACACCACAACAACAACAACAACACGGTACGCACCCTAACCGGTCCGTGGTGCAACACACACTAAACACAAACAGTGAATTATGTTCCCATAACGTTCCACCACACAAGCCCCCCCAGAATTCACTCATACACAAAGTCCGTGCGGTGGGGAGGAACGACAGGCCGACCACCACGACTCCGGAGAACGGGAGCCGGGGAGGCGACCTCTACAGGGGCGGCCGCTGGAAGAGGTGGGACCGGAACCGCAGGCCCCAATTTGGTGACAGGGGTCAAGGCCGGGGGGCGACCCCGTCGCGGAGGCCGTGCCAGCACCACCGGCTGGTCCAAGTCCAGGTGAGCAGCCTTCACCCGGTCCACCGAGACGTGCTCGGCTTTGCCACCCAGGTCGACCACCAAGTGCTTGCCCCCGTGTTCCAAAACCCGGAAAGGCCCGTCGTAAGGAGGCTGCAGGGGGCCTCTGTGAGCGTCGTGCCGGATGAACACGTGCTCCGCTGAGCGAAGCCCCACGGGAACCCGGGACACCTGAGTGCCGTGCTGAGCAGTGGGGATCGGAGCAAAGGCCTTAGCGGCGTCCTGCAGGAAAACTCGCTGGGCCGTCGCCGACCAGGGGGCCGATGCGTTGGGAAGGAAATCCCCTGGAACCCTCAGCGGCTGACCGTAGACCATCTCAGCCGTGGAACACCGCAGATCCTCCTTAGGCGCGGTCCGCAGGCCCAGCATAACCCAAGGCAGCTTGTCGACCCAATTACCGTCCGTCAGCCCGGCTCTGAGGGCCGCCTTCATGGAGCGATGGAAACGCTCGCAGAGACCGTTGGCCTGAGGGTGATAAGCGGTTGTCCGGTGGAGCTTAACCCCCAAACCCCCGGCCACAGCGTTCCAGAGCTCGGATGTGAACTGGGAACCGCGGTCTGAGGAAATGTCCGAAGGGGTGCCGAAACGACACACCCATGTCGCAATGAAGGCCCGGGCTATGTCAGCCGCCGCTGTCGACGCGAGTGGGACCGCCTCCGGCCAACGGGTTGTCCTGTCCACCATAGTTAGGAGGTAGGAAAAACCCTGGGAGGAGGGTAATGGACCAACCAGATCGATGTTGACGTGGTCAAACCTCCTCTCAGGCACCAGGAATTTCTCCAGGGGGGCCTTCGTGTGGCGGTGCACCTTAGCACGCTGGCAAGCCACACATGTGCCGGCCCAAGCCCTCACGTCCTTTTTGAGCCCCCGCCAGACGAATTTCGCGGCCACCATCCGCACCGAAGGCTTCCCGCCGGGGTGCGACAGGTTGTGCACCGCCTCGAACACGGAACGCCTCCAGCTGGTGGGAACGACTGGGCGCGGCTGGCCCGTGGAGACGTCACACAGGAGAGCAACGCCTGCGTCGCCGAAAACCACATCCTCCAGGCGCAGCCCCACATCAGCCCCCTTCAGGGCCTGGACGCTGGGGTCCGTGACCTGGTCCATTGCCATGCGGGTATAGTCGAGGCCCAACTGGACGGCTCCGATGACGACCCTGGAGAGGCAATCTGCGACCAGGTTTGACTTACCAGCCACATGCTGGATGTCCGTGGTGAACTCCGAGATGTAGGAAAGCTGTCGTTGCTGGCGAGCAGACCAAGGCTCCGCCACCTTGGACATGGCGAACGTGAGCGGCTTGTGGTCAACGAACGCCGTAAATTCACGGCCTTCCAGCAAAAATCGGAAGTGCCGCACGGCCAGCCAGAGTCCAAGGAGCTCCCGGTCAAAAGCGCTGTACCTGCGTTCCCTGGGCGTTAGCTGGCGGCTGAAAAAGGCAAGTGGTTGCCAGGCGCCGTCCACCCACTGCTCATGCACCGCACCGACTGCGTAGTCCGATGCATCGGTGGTAATGGAGATGGGGGCCGTGGGCGACGGATGCGCCAGCAAGGCCGCCTGAGCCAGCGCGGTCTTGACCTCCACAAAGGCAACCTCAGCCTCCGTCGTCCATTCGATCTCCTGGATGGGGGCCTTACCTTTCAACGCCTCATACAGCGGCCGCATAATGTGGGCGGCCCGGGCGATGAAACGGTGGTAGAAGGTAACCATCCCTAGGAACCCACGGAGTGACCGGGCCGTGTGCGGGCGGGGAAACGCCGCGACAGCCTCAACCTTCGCCGGCAGGGGTGATGCTCCGCCTTTGGTGACGCGGTGCCCAAGGAAGTCAATGCCAAACACCCCGAACAGACACTTTGCAGGGTTGATTATCAACCCGTGTTGGCTGAGCCTCGTAAAAAGGGCCCGGAGGTGAGACAGGTGTTCCTCCTCAGAAGTGCTGGCGACGAGTATGTCGTCAAGGTAGACAAACACAAACGGTAAGTCCCGCAGCACCGAATCCATCAGGCGCTGGAACGTTTGCGCGGCGTTCTTGAGCCCAAAAGGCATCCGCAGGAACTCAAACAACCCAAAAGGCGTTATCACCGCCGTTTTGGGAATGTCCAGGGGATGCATGGGCACCTGGTGGTATCCACGCACTAGGTCCACCTTAGAAAACACCCGCCTACCCGCCAGGTGCACCGAAAAGTCCTGAATGTGCGGCACCGGGTAGCGGTCCGGTGTCGTAGCGTCGTTGAGGCGGCGGTAGTCCCCACACGGGCGCCAACCGCCATTAGGCTTGGGGACGATGTGCAGAGGAGACGCCCAAGGACTGTCAGACCGGCGGATGATACCCAGGCGTTCCATAGTTGAGAACTCCGCCTTCGCTACTGCGAGTTTAGAAGGGTTCAACCGCCGGGCCCTGGCGTAGACCGGGGGTCCCTCAGTGGTGACGTGGTGCTCCACCCCATGCTTGGTGGTGGGCGCAGAGAAAGTGGGCTCCGTCAGGTCCGGGAACTCGGCCAACAACCTGAGGTACTTGTCCATACCAGACAGCGAACCTGACAGCCCGTTGTACGCCGCTTTGCCAAGCGTACACACAAGGGAGGAAAACGTCAAGGCATCAACCAAGCGTTTGTTTCCCACGTCCACCAGGAGCCCGTGAGCACATAAAAAATCTGCCCCGAGGAGGGGAAAAGAAATGTCTGCTATGACAAAATCCCAGTTGAACCGCTGCCCCCCAACACATAAACACATCGGCCTCACGCCATAAGTGCGGATGGGGCTGCCATTAGCTGTCGTCAACTGCGGTCCATGCCCCCCTCGAGCAACGTCCTCCCTCGACGCAGGAAACACGCTCCGCTGAGCGCCCGTGTCACAGAGAAACCGGCTTCCCGAGACACTGTCGCTAACGAAGAGCAGCCCGCTCGTGCCGCCAACGCTCAGGGCCACTACCGAGCGCCGGCCCTCTCGTTTCCCGGGGGCTTGTAGCTGCAGGGAGCGATGCACTTCTTCGCCTTGGCCCCGAACCGCGCGTGGTAAAAACATTCCCCCGCGTCCCCACGCCGGCCTGGAACCGCCGCGGCCTGCTCCTCCCAAGCCCTCCTAACCGGCGAGGGAGCACTGAGCGTTGCAGCTAGCACATCTGCACCGGGCTGCCGGGTCGCCAGGAAAAAACGGTCAGCCTCCTCAGCCAGGGCGCGGGGTTCAGTAATGGTCGTGTTGGCCAGCGCCGTCTGAACCCGGGGCGGCAAGTGGCGCAGGAACGTCTCCACGAACAAAATCCGGGGATCCTCCCCCCCCAGCAGATTCAGCATCTTCTCCATGAGCTGGGACGGCTTGCTGTCCCCCAAACTCTGAATATCCAGAATCTGGCGTGCCCTCTCCTTAGCAGATAAGCTAAATGTCTTAAGGAGAAGGGCTTTAATCGCCTCATATTTGCCGTGGCGTGGAGGATCCGCGACAAAACCGACCAACCTGGACGACGTGGAGCTCCCCAGCGCTGCCACCACGTGAAAATACTTCAGGTCCTCGTCACGGACCTGGCGGCAGGCAAAGTGTGCCTCCACGTGTGCGAACCACGCTGTAGCGGCATGTTCCCAAAACTCCGGCAGTTTAACATAAACATCGCGATCAGCCATGTTCACTATGTCTTCGGAATCTATCTCGAAAACGTCGGGGTCACCAGTGTAGAGCCGATGAAAGGGAGTCGGAGGCGGCGTGTTTAATATGGAACTCCACACTTTATTTTCCATTTAAGTTTAACAGCAGGGGAAACGCATCTGCTACTTGCTACTTCAACTAGCACACCACAACAACAACAACAACACGGTACGCACCCTAACCGGTCCGTGGTGCAACACACACTAAACACAAACAGTGAATTATGTTCCCATAACGTTCCACCACACTGTCAAGGTTAATGCGTTACTAACGCGTCGCCGTTAACGCCCCCCCCCGTTCGGACCTGAAGTCCCGCCGCCACCCTCCCCCCCCACCCCCACCGCTGGCCATCGCGACCTGAACCCCCCCCGTCTGACACCCATGAGATCAATTCCACAGGAATCACTGCTTCCATGAGTATATACCACACACCCAACCCCAGATAAATGCCAGAAGAACCCATGCCATGTGGATTAAAGACCAAAGATCGTACCTCTTGTCTTGTGTTCTGACCGACACGAGTGCGAGTGCGCGCGATATACAGAGTCATCATATACAGTCCTTTAAAGTCCTCCCCAATACCCACTATGATGTTACTGACATCAGACACATGAATGTTGAAACAATAGAAATCAGTGGAATTTATCATTTTGAATATGTAATTACTTAATTATTTAAATTATTTTATTTTATTTTATTATTATTATATATTATTATATTATTATAATTATGATTTAATTATTTAATTATCGTGCTTAAGTTATGCTTTTAAGTTATGCTTACTTAATACACAAATAGTTCAAGTCAATCAAGTTAATCAATCAAGTTAAGTTGCAGTTACTCAAAAAAGGACGACAAGTCACACGAACTCAACATTTTTGAGTTCGTAGAACTTTTTTGAAACTTTGTAGTACACACTACTTAATCTATTTGATTACTTTGAACATTCGGGTTTACAGTGTGCTTGAATCTGAGGACTGGATCTTAAAGTGCACCCACTCCTCAGACATAGACACTCGTTGTTGATTTTGTAGCGCTGCAAAGAGCACAACCTGGAAATAAACAAAACCATGACTAATTAGCATAATACAATAACATTATTTTTTTTGTTTTTAGTTAGTTTTTACCAATAACATCTGCAGAAAAGAGCCAAGATTTACCCAAAAGTATTTAATAAACTGCTTACAATATTTACATCATGGCTAACAAATGCATGAAAAGCAGATAAAATGTTCCACTTTTTCAATAGCTAATTATTACTAAATTAGGGATTACTTATTACTGATAACTAACATATAGTAATTTAATGGTGCAAATGTTTTAAATGCACTTTTAACATGACCATGAAATTAACTCTCATTTGCATAGTCATTGACTTTATGAATTTCTGTTGTTTAGATCAGCTTTCCTTTGCATGTGTGCTGACATTTACCTTTCACTGTCTGTCCCTCCACTCCAACCAAGGACGCCTGTTCTTAAATTCCCTCGCCTGACTTTCAGTCCACAAGGCTGGCCAGGAGCTCTCATCTGTGTCATCATCCGAAACAAGGAGATAATATAAACATTGTGTTCTGTTTATGACTGCACATACACACATACACACATACACACGCGCGCACACACACACACACACACACACACACACACACACACACACACACACACACACACACACACACACACACACACACACACACACACACACACACACACACACACACACACACACACACACACACAAAGCTACACCTCACACACACACGCAGTATCTCGCTCCCTTTCTCTTCCATTGATCCACCACACTAACGTTGATCAAGTTAGCTAGTTCTAACCAACTATCCCCTGCTACAGTTACGTTAATGATAACCATGCCTATTTCACTTACCGGGTAACTTTGCGGTAGCGCCGGGCTCGTTCTCTGTCACCTTTAGGACAGCCGCCTGACCTGGCTCTTCTTCTGTAGTGGTAGAAGGGGAAAACTTCGGAAAACATTGAAATATTGTCGTCTGTTTTCGTTTCATGTTTGCTTCCTGTTTAGCGCTCCGCGAACTTGAATGGTGGACGGATCAAATTCTGATAACGTTAGAGAAACGTGGGGTTTGTCAGAGCCGAACAAAGTGTGTTGCTGTTGCTTAGCAACAGGCCACAGGCGACGGAAGACCCAGACGTCCAAAAGTATTAACACAGAAGGGGCGAAAGCGTGAAAGCGTCACAGAATGAATTTTGTTACGTATCATCGCTCCTTTTTAAGAGGGTATACGGAAATCACTGGCATTTTCTAGTGGGTATACGGCGTATACCAGCGTATCACGTAGACTACACCACTGCTTTATGGTTCTTTTTATGTTTTTATGTTTAATTTCATACAGCGGGAGGGAATGGGGAGTAAGCATTTCATAGTACTTGTTGCAAATGGCTACAAAAATTCTTGAATCTTGAATATACACAAGCGTATGCATTCTGTTACTGACACACACATATATAGGTCGTGGGCACACAAACACACACCCCCCCCCCCCCCCCCCACACACACACACACACACACACACACATCCCCCCCCCCCCCCACACACACACACACACACACCCCCCACACACACACACATCCCCCCCCCCCCCCCCCCCCCACACACACACACACACACACACACACACACACACACACACACACCACACACACACACACACACACACACACACACACACACACACACACACACACACACACACACACACACACACACACACACACACACACACAGGGTGTTTGTGGTCAGTGATGTGTCAGAGGTCCTTCCTGATTGAGTCAAGCAAAAGGCTACAAAAATTCTTGAATCTTGAATATACACGCGCGTATGCATTCTGTTACTGACACACACATATATAGGTCGTGGGCACACAAACACACATCCCCCCCCCCACCCCCCCCCCCACACACACACACACACACACACACACACACACACACACACACACACACACACACACACACACACACACACACACACACACACGCACAGGGTGTTTGTGGTCAGTGATGTGTCAGAGGTCCTTCCTGATTGAGTCAAGTTTCAGTGTCCTAACCTCCCCTCCTCAGTGCGGCCATGACTCTCTCTATGTAGGTAACGCTTGGTGTGGTCCGGTCTGTTGCTGAGGACTCCTCAGACTCGTGGATTATACCGCAGGATGACGCCGTTGATGTTCAAAGACGCCTTTTGGGTAAGTTGCTGTTTGTGCTCGCAGACGTTGTTTTTTTTTTTTAAAGTGCGGAGGTTGAACGTTTTTGCTTGAAGGAAGTTGACTAAAAACTAGAGTCACAGTACCGATATATAGAATCAATCTAAATATGTAAAAATAAATAAAAAAAAGAGCAGTGTGGGGGGTCTGGCACCTTGCTCAAGGGCACCTCGGCAGTGTTTCAGGGACTTGAACCGGCGACCTTGCTGCCTTTCGGTTCCCAAGTCAAGTCCCTACTGACTGAGCGAATAAAGACACACTACCGCAGGTACATCACTGTGTCGTAAAACTATGGGATATCAACCATAACATTTCTCTCATTAATGTGGTGCTGAGGCCCTCTAACTTCTTCTCAAGCCTTTCGGTTTTGCAAGTTCTGCTTTTTGCTGTGACATGAGAAGGAAACCACCGGAGACCGGAGGGGAACGAGAAGAAGAGCGGGGTTACCCAACGTCACTGCTGGGTAACATCCCTCTCTCTCTCTTTTTCCCCTCTCTCTCTCTCTCTCTCTCTCTCTCTCTCTCTCTCTCTCTCTCTCTCTCTCTCTCTCTCTCTCTGTATCATCTCTCTCTCTCTCTCTCTCTCTCTCTCTCTCTCTCTCTCTCTCTCTCTCTCTCTCTCTCTCTCTCTCTCTCTCTCTCTCTCCCTCTCTCTCTCTGTATCATCTCTCTCTCTCTCTCTCTCTCTCTCTCTCTCTCTCTCTCTCTCTCTCTCTCTCTCTCTCTCTCTCTCTCTCTCTCTCTCTCTCTCTCTCTCTCTCTCTCTCTCTCCTCTCTCTCTCTCTCTCTCTCTCTCTCTCTCTCTCTCTCTCTCTCTCTCTCTCTCTCTCTCTCTCTCTCTCTCTCTCTCTCCAGGGGACTGACTTCACCAGCAGAGATGGCTACGACGCTCTGCTGCTCAGACTGAAAGACGGGAGACAGATGTGTAAAGATGTGGAGGAGCTCATCAAGATGAGGTACCGGTGAGGGGACCTCACAGTCCTGGGGCTCTGACAGGGCTACACTAGTAAACTAGTGGTCCGACACTAAACTTCTGGTCCGACATCTACAGCTTCTGATGAAACCCAGTTTATACTGGCATTACATTACATTACATTACATTATTATTATTATTAGTCTTTTAGCAGACAATTCTGGCCCAAAGCGACTTACAATAAGGTCATTCAACCGGTAGGCAAGAGAACCACTAGTGTAACCATAAGTGCATTTCCTTCCTAACAAGTCTCCAAGAGCAGAACCAGTGCTCAGGTAAACAAACAATCAGTTGGCTCCTTAGATCTGACACAATAAGGACATCAAACTGTAACAAATAGTGTAGCCAATAGACACACAGAGCTAATAAGCACAAGTTAATAAACAAGTAATGGCATACAGCACAACCTTCTCTCTCTCTCTCTCTCTCTCTCTCTCTCTCTCTCTCTCTCTCTCTCTCTCTCTCTCTCTCTCTCTCTCTCTCTCTCTCTCTCTCTCTCTCTCTCTCTCTCTCTCTCTCTCTCTCTCTCTCTCTCTCTCTCTCTTTCTCTCCCCCTTTTTCTCTTCATCTCTCTCTTTCACGTGCTCTTTTTCAAGTGATCTATATCTCTCCCTCTCTTTCTCCCCCTCATCTCCTTCTCTCGCTCGCTGTCCCTCTCTCTACCTCCAACTCTCTCTCCTCCATTTATCTATATCCCTGTCGCCCCCTTTGCCTCCCCCCTTCATTCTCTCTCTCCCTCTCCCCCTTTCTCTCTCTCTCTCTCTCACTTGGTCTTTATATATCAACTGATCTCTCTCTCTCCCCATCCCTCTACATCTCTCTCTCTCAATCTCCATTTCACTTGCTTTCGACCTATATATCTATACATCTATCGATTGACCTACCTATCTACCTCTGTATTCACCTGTCTACCTCTCCCTCCCTCCCTCCCTCTCCACAGGGCCCTAGCGGAGGAGCGGTACGGGAGGGACCTGATGATGATCGCCCACAAGGCCAAGGGGCTGACAGAGATCGGGTAGGAGCCTCTCCACACAGACACTAAGGGATAGCGCTGGGGCTAGCTCCCGACGCTATCCCATGCTGCTTTGTCTAAACCGTTAGCGCTGTAGCTCATTATGAATCATGAGCAGGGTTACATGTAGTTACTCTCTGTGTGTTTGTGATTTATAATGCCAACCACCATACGGTTATATTGACTGGGGAGTTTGTGTGACTGACTCATAGAGATGGCTATGTGGTCGTAAGTCATAATATACATGTGTGTGTGTGTGTGTGTGTGTGTGTGTGTGTGTGTGTGTGTGTGTGTGTGTGTGTGTGTGTGTGTGTGTGTGTGTGTGTGTGTGTGTGTGTGTTCCAGCTCATCTATCTTAATAGTTCCCACACACACACACACACACACACACACACACACACACACACACACACTCATGTTGAATACACACATGGAACAGAAATGAATGACTCACACCATGGCCATTTTATGATGACGTGTGGAGAAAAAAAAAAGCACTAATGTTAGCATTTTTTACATGAACAAAATCCTGCATTTTAAAATGTCCACACAGGAACATTCAGGATGACTCAAAGTCTGAATGCACATGAATATACATTTATTACATACATTTATATACATTATTACAAACTCTGCAGTGTATGTAGGTATTTTATGTATGTGTGTGTGTGTGTGTGTGTGTGTGTGTGTGTGTGTGTGTGTGTGTGTGTACATGTGAGTGATAGATAAATAGACAATATTCATATGGGTACATAGATTGTATTTGATTGAGGTTGTATTTCATATATGACTGCATTAGCTTATGTATTTATTTGTGTCTTTACTTCCCCAGTACCCTGAGAACGTCCTTCGATGAACTTAAAGCACGTATGTTCGTAATTCAATTGTGTTTTTAATCATGTATTTTCAATCGATTTTCAAATGTGCTCACTGTTTAATTTGCATTATTTCTGTACAGATATTGAGAGTATTGGGAATTTTCACATCCATCTGTCGGATGTTTTGCAAGAGGAGATCAGAAGGATTGATCTATTCCAAGAGAAGCAGAAGGGACAGAGGAAAAATGTACGGAATAATCAAATATTGTATCTTGTTTATCTACCTGTATTATGTGTATATATATATATATATATATATAGGTATATAGTAATCTGCCATAACTAATGTTGTTATAGGAGTTTTGTATACGCTGATGGTAATTAGCTGGCCTAAAATATTAACCAAATACACCTTCTTAAGTGTTGAATCTACAATTGTTTTTGTATTGTAATTAAATAGTAGAGTTAAAGAAAGGTAAGAAAATACACATCTCTCTTGTACATATCTATCATATACACTATCAAGGGATAGGTAATATGAATAGACAAATCCTGGATATTAGAAATATATGCTAAATCTTTTTATCGTTTTATTATGAATCACCCTCATGAATCACTTTTGCTTTGTTTTTAATACACAGTTTGAGGCGATCCTGGACAAGGTTATGAAGATGAAGAGCTCTTGCTATAAAAAGACAATGGAGGTACAGTTTAGTGTTTGAATATGTTCATGTTTGGATGGATATTGCTCTAAGCTAACATAAAACAGATGTTAATATAGGTGAGAACGCTTTTAATGAGAACACTTTCCAAGTCACACACGCGCATGTGGTCCGACCTACCGCAGTCGCACTGAAACAGGAAGGAAACGGGTCTTGATACATCCATAAAGCATAGTTAGACGTTCTACAGTCAACACGCACAATTCAACTACCTCTATAAATACACACATCCATGTCCACAAATTTGTACACTTGTACACTTGTACACTTGTACTCGTAGAGGATACACTTTAGATGGTGAATGTGTGATATCACTTTAAAACATACAACCATAACATTAGTTACAGATACAATATTATATGTAGTTATGTTCAAGCATCTGAATGAGGAGTCCATTTTAGCTTTCAGTATAGTCCATGGTGTTGCTGTTGGTTTACCATGGTTTCTCTCTGATTCAGTCCAAGATCCACTCTTAGCTTTATATATATCTCTGATCCACTCCAAGCTTTCTGTCTCTCTCTGATCCAGTCCAAGAGCCACTCCAAGCTTTCTGTCTCTCTCTGATCCAGTCCAAGAGCCACTCCAAGCTTTCTGTCTCTCTCTGATCCAGTCCAAGATCCACTGCAAGCACAGGTGCCGGGAGGTTGTTGAGGCAGAGAAGCAGGCTGAGAAGATGTCTGCTGCAGCATCTTCTACACCCAAGCTCATAGAAAAGGTAGATAAGACCTCACTCTGTTAGTGGACACTCCAGACCTCACTCTGTTAGTGGATACTCCAGACCTCACTCTGTTAGTGAACACCACAGACCTCACTCCAGACCTCACTCTGTTAGTGGACACTCCAGACCTCACTCTGTTAGTGGACACTCCAGACCTCACTCCAGACCTCACTCTGTTAGTGGACACTCCAGACCTCACTCTGTTAGTGGACACTCCATACCTCACTCTGTTAGTGGATACTACAGACCTCACTACAGACCTCACTCTGTTAGTGGACACTATAGACCTCACTCTGTTAGTGGATGCTACAGACCTCACTCCAGACCTCACTCTGTTAGTGGACACTCCAGACCTCACTCTGTTAGTGGATACTACAGACCTCACTCTATTAGTGAACACTACAGACCTCACTATAGACCTCACTCTGTTAGTGGATACTACAGACCTCACTCCAGACCTCACTCTGTTAGTGGACACTCCAGACCTCACTCTGTTAGTGGACACTCCAGACCTCACTCCAGACCTCACTCTGTTAGTGGACACTCCAGACCTCACTCTGTTAGTGGACACTCCATACCTCACTCTGTTAGTGGATACTACAGACCTCACTCTGTTAGTGGACACTATAGACCTCACTCTGTTAGTGGATGCTACAGACCTCACTCCAGACCTCACTCTGTTAGTTGATACTACAGACCTCACTCTATTAGTGGATACTACAGACCTCACTCTGTTAGTGGATACTACAGACCTCACTCTATTAGTGAACACTACAGACCTCACTATAGACCTCACTCTGTTAGTGGATACTACAGACCTCACTCAGTGGAATTGTATAATACAGTATAATAAACAGAGGAATTGTATAATAAACTGCAACAATTGGACCTACAGTGGTTCCAATGCAGCATCGCTTAGGTTGAGACTTTATTTCACTCCCCTGCATATCTCTTTGAGACGATAGATATAGATAGAAAGATCAATTTCATGACTTGTAGTTATATTACGTGGAGTGTATATTTTTGTTCTTCTTGTGAAGCTGACTTCTGTTTCCATCTCTCCCTGCATGTGTGTGTGTGTGTGTGTGTGTGTGTGTGTGTGTGTGTGTGTGTGTGTGTGTGTGTGTGTGTGTGTGTGTGTGTGTGTGTGTGTGTGTGTGTGTGTCTGTGTGTCTGTGTGTGTGTGAAGGCGTATCAGAAGATCCAGCGCTGCAGGCGAATTGCGGCAGAATCAGGTTCGACTAACTATCAAGTTCTGTTCCATATTAAGATTGTTTATATAGAGCGTTTCTACATATCACCAACATGTTCTTAAAAAGTGGACCACAATAAGACGTATATAAAAAAAAGTTCTATAGAGAAGGATTCTCTGCATGATGACTGGTGGATGGGTGAGTGAAAGCGTGACTTAGTGCAGGGTGAGATGTGAACCCTAACCCTGTGTGTTCCCCAGAGGACCTCTACCTGGGGAACATCGTGCAGCTGGAGGCAGCGCGCCAGGACTGGGTGGAGACGCACCAGAGTAGCTGTGAGGTGGAGAACTCTTGACACCTCACACACCACACACACACACACACACACACACACACACCACACACACACACACACACACACACACACACACACACCCACACACACACACACACACACACACACACACACACACACACCACACACCACACACACACACACACACAGAACCAGAGCACCACACACACACACACACACACGTACACACACATAGAACCAGAGCACCACACACACACACACACACACACACACACACATAACCAGAGCACCACACACACACACACACACATAACATCTCACAGACCATCCGTCTCACACCAACAAACCATTTCGTGTGAACACACACGTTAAACTACAATTACAAAAACAGTGGAAGAGATATTTTGAAAACAAAGCACCAAAATACGTCCTCCATTCCTCTCTCATCCAGAGGCTGGTGCTGTAAACTACAAACAGAGCACCTTGATATTATATATATATATATATATATATATATATATATATATAAATAAATCTTCAATCTTATCTACAGCACCTTTGATAATACTAGTATACATAATAATTATTATTATTATTAACTACAGTACCTTTAATAAGGCACTGAGGGCTAAATAAACTATAATTTATTTTTAAAATACAAATATTTAAAAAAGGTGTGTGTGTGTGTGTGTCAGGTGTTCCAACAGCTGGAGACAGACCGCATCAGTTTCCTGAGATGTGCGCTGTGGGACCACTGTAACCACTTCTCAATGCAGTGCGTCAAAGACGACGAGGTAAGCTGGTCAAGCGTAGCCTGAAGACTAGTTATATGCAGACTAGTTATGTCCCTGAACTTAGACCAGATCCCCTGAACTCACACCAGATCCCCAGACCTCAGACCAGATTCCCAGAACTAAGACCAGATCCCTAGACCTCAGACCAGATCCTCTGAACTCATGCCAGATTCCATGAACTCACACCAGATCCCCTTAACTCAGACCAGATCCCCTTAACTCAGACAAGATCTGCTGAATTCACACTAGATCCCCTGAACTCAGACCAGATCCCCTGAACTCACGCCAGATCCCCTGAACTCACACCAGATCCCCTGAACACACAGCAGATCCACTGAATTCCTACCAGATCTCCCAAACTCAGACCAGATCCCCTGAACTCGGACCACGTCCTCTGAACTCAATTCGGTGCTTGGTGTGAAAACGATGCAGCTTCTCATGCAGTATTTAAACATTTAGATTGTCTTTCTTCACCAGATTTACGAGGAAGTGCGGAAGGTTCTGGAGAAGTGTGACATCATCACAGACAATAACTACTTCATCCAGATGAAGGGCACGAGCAGCAGTCCACCCGGTAAGACTCCCCAACAGTGGATGACACTATAACACTTATCCTGATCATGTATCTGGCTCTGTGGAAGTCAATATCTGTCAATAGAATGAATCTTGCTTATCTGTCTATATTTAGTATAAGTCTTGTTTATCGGTCTACATCAAGAATCCATTTAGTTTATTTGTATATATTAAGAATAAGTATTGTTTCTCTCAAGAATAAGTTGTGTATATCTAACAAGTCTTTTTTGTCTATATCAAGTCTAACTTAAGTGTGTCGGTCTATCAAGTCTAAGTTCATCCGTCTGTATCAAGTCTAACTTTAATGTGTCTCATACATACATCTCATACATATACATACACAGTATATAGCTATATATTCTTTAAGATGACCCTGAAAAAAAACCCATCCTATTTGCCAAGCGTGACGTTGTCTAACATGTTAACACCGCGCGTGTTTCAGAACCCGTGATGTTCCAGAACCACCATTCTCAGTGGGACTCGTCCCGAGGCAGCCTCAGCAACCTCAGCTCTGCCGGGAGGTCGGCCGCCTCAGAGAGGTAGCAAACCATACACAAATACATGGGTTATTAATAGTGTTAGTTTAGGTTTTTTAGCGGACACCTTTATCCATAGTGTCTTACTGATTTCTGATCAGTTAAGACTAATTTAGGAGAAGGTCGGGAGTTAGGGGACGTCTTGATTGAATCCAGGACCCTTACAGAATAGTGAAAAATAAGGAAATGTAATTTAGGTCAGTTTTTAGAATGTATTAATGGATATTCATAATATAATATTAATATACTGTACAAATAAAGCCCTTTGAATTGAATTGACTTACATCTGAATAACAAGCAGAACATTATTATTAACCTCGCTCTCCCTCTCATCAACTGATCATGTGACACCCAGGCTTTCTATAATACAAGGAGCGCTGGGCTCCAACGTCACCGTCAATGACGACGTCCCTCCATATTCAGATTCAACGAGGCCCTCTACCGGCAGTTGTGAGTATCTCTTCTGTTCCAAACGCTTTAAAAAAAAAAGTTGAAACACGTATTTAGATTCTTCTCAAATGTAAAAAACTAGCAACAAAAAAAAAGATACACTTAACACTTGTCACCTCTGCATCCTAAGCCCTCAACGGTGTCACCATCCAACCGTCGAGTTCACGAGAGTCTGTTTCCACGGGCGACAGCTATTGGGTGGTGTACAAATACATAGCACAGGTGAGCCCTCAACATACCTGTTTACTCAACCCATGACCTCACGGTACTGATGTTGATCTCGACATGGGTCGAATGCGTCTCTATCTAGGTTTCTGTTTTTTTTTTCCGTAGTATTGAAGGGCCCTTGTTTTGACGGTGGACACACCCACGTGTGAGGTCACAACTCAAAATATATTTTTTAAGTGGCTCGGCATGACTCATCAACCGCACACCTGGAGCCTTTTAAAAAATATATATAAATAAACTCCATACGTCTTTTTTTTCCCCGGATGGCAAGAGTTACGGGCGGCAGTATAGCTCAGGAGGGTGTCGCCTCACAACCGAAAGGTTGCTGGTTCGATCCCCGCCTCCTCCTAGCAAAAACTGTGGAGGTGTCCTTGAGCAAGACACCCTAACCCTAACTGCTCCTGACATGCCGGCTGTCTCCTTGCACGGCTGACTCCGCCGTCGGTGAATGTGAGGCATGACTTTTAAAACTATTTGGATAAAAGCGCTATATTAAAAAAAAGCGCATTATTATTATTATTAGTTACATATCCTGGCGTTCACTCATTCATGCACCGAGGTGCGGCGTCAGCCATGCAAGGTGACAGCCAGCTGGTCAGGACTAGTTAAGGGTAAGGGTGACTTGCTCAGGGACAACTTGGCTAGGAAGGAGGAGGAGGAGCCAGGGTATGGAACCCGCAACCTTCGGTGAGCAAACCGCCCTGCTCCACCTCCCGAGCTACTGCCGCCCCCAAATAATTGGGGATGATGATGATGGGATGATACCGTATGGTTCGTGTCCTGGAGAAGTATTAATTGAATGCCGTTGTGGATAGAAGAAAATAAGTTAGTTTCGCTCCCCAGACATTTTTCCTCGGACAGTAAGAGGGTCAATCGTGTTTTCACCCTGCGTTTGTCTTCCAGAACGAAGACGAGCTGTCGGTGTCTAGGGGGGAGGTGGTGCAGCTGATGGAGCAGGGGGAGGACGGCTGGTGGAAGGTGGTCAAGGACGGGGAGGTGGGCCTGGTCCCTGGAAACTACCTAAGCTTCGACCCCCCCCTCACACATACACACACGGGGATAGAAGGGCTGTGAGATGCTCGCTGGCTAAGAGAGAAAAAGAGGCTGTGAGCTAAATATAGCCCTACAGAGAGAGAGAGAGTCCTCACCCTTCACCGGGAGAGAGAGAAGTGAGACCTGGGGGCTGAGCAAAATACAGTCAGATAAAAAAGAGCGAGAGAGACTATTTTTGAAATGTACACCTTTTTTTCTCTTATCTCAATATTCCGGACAAGTAGATCAGCAACACAAACACAACACACTTAGTGTAGACAAGACCAAGCATGAGTGCCTCATGAACGTTTAAATGAGCAAGGCATCCTTCGAGACTCCAAGTTTTATAAAAAACAAAATGTAAAAGACGATTGTCTGGCCTAGTTTTGATCTACACGCCCAACTCCACTTGGATACTCCTAGATTAGACTCAAGAACACGCTTGCTTTATAACACTCTACTGCTTGAACGATTTACTTTATCATTTATTTCATAAACTTACTTTTTTTTTTTTTTAAACCCATTATTTAGGAAGCAAAACTGCTGCTTTGTGCACCTTGTACAATACATGAAACTGTGCTTTGTCAACCCAAAAGTATCACATCATGTTTACGAGAAGCTTAAGCTATTGTACAGAAAATAAAAAAAATGTAAAATATTTGTCACCCCCTTTCTGTTCTGTATTCACGTGGGAACTGATGAACTCATGTGAGACAGTGAGAGACCGGGTGAAATGTAGAAGTTTATTTTAATCAGTCGTCTTTCGCTCCGCATCTGTACAAGCTAAACATCCAAGGATCAACGTAACTCAACTGATACGGAAGAAAACTATACGACACAAACTAAAATCCAGTACAAGTGCATGATGGGAGTCAATGTACTTTCACAATATAAAAAAAAAATGGTAATACTGTACACAGCTGGTAATACTGTACACACTGCTTTCCACTCCCAACGGCTCACTATTCATTTGCGGACAATTAAATCAGTGAAATCTCAACACACAAAAAGGAAAAGTTCATATTGGAACATATTGAAATAATCCAAAAGATTATGAAAACATTTCTCAGGCCACGAAGAAGGCCAAACAACCTTCACCGTGGGGGGGCCAGCAGCTCTATGAGAGCCGCGCGGCCCCTACGGGATACAAACACAGACGCCCGGCGGATACTTTCTGTCCACGGACGAAACAAAAAACACTTTTCTAGTTCTACAATAATCTACAGTATTTAAATCGTCGGTACTCCTACAGGGAGGATTGCACACTTTTGTTTCTTGGTTCTTACCGTTTGAAAACACAACGCATTTGAACCACGACGGTTGGAACGATGGTTGAAACAAGTCCAGTCACGGTTGTAGCCGCAAACACACACGTTTGCGTAATACCTTCGGAGAGGCAGACACAAGCCTCTCCTCCTCCTCCCTCAGTCCTCCAGACGAGGACGAAGGCTCACTTCTCATGAAGCGGCAAAAAAACAAAGTAAAGAACCAGAATAATGATCAACATCAGTAATATCAATACGCCAAGTACAACTTTGACCTTTTCAATTATTTGTTTGTTCTTCAAGCAGGTCTGTGTTTTTCTCTTTTTTTAAAACATTTAAAGTAACATTAACCTACAAAGCATGTCAATACATATTGTGTTGCCCCTCCCCCCCCCATCAGTGTCTTACTACTACGGGTTACTGAGAGACTTGAGCTTCTATACGACTACAGTGGAGATATAACTATGTGCATGGTGTATGGCGTGTGTGTGTGGGGGGGGGGGGGATGTGTGTGTGTGGGGGGGATGTGTGTGTGTGTGCGTGCGTCCTGGTCGTCCGTGTGTAGTGTTGTTGTGGTGGTTGTCTTAGTGTTGGCCCGGCTGTTTGCGGGGGTCCGACTCTTCCTCCTCCTCATGCGTAGCTGTTGGTGGTGACCAGCAGCTGGTAGGCGGGGTCGTGACTCCTCCGACAGAGCACCACGCAGGCACACAGCATGCCCAGCATCTGCATGGGGCAGAGGGGAGGGCGTTAACCCACCTCATTACCATGGAGACAAGAGAAGGGGCCAACCAAATTCTTAGATTCACCACCTGGTTGGTTTTGAAATCACACACACACACACACACACACACACACACACACACACACACACACACACACACACACACACACACACACACACACACACACACACACACACACACACACACACACACACACACACACACACACACACACACACACACACACACACACACACACACACACACACACACACACACACACACACACACACACACACACACACACACACACACACACACACACACACACACACACACACACACCCTCTCCACCTCCTGAGCTTCTGTCGCCCCCAACTAATAAATTACAGGTTCCAAGATGACAGTGACTGTATGGTTCATGTCTGGGTGAAGTATGAATGTTTTATGACGCTTTAGGTAGAAGAAAACGCTTCGGTCCACAAAACCAAAAAGGAAATAAGACTTTAATTCCACGACACGAATCTCTACTCCGAGCTCTACTACTTACAGGGCCTCACTTTCTACCTTCTTCACTTAATGCCATTTTGGGTGAATGGGTCCAAACAAGCACATTGCGTGCGCACCATGTGGCGAGGTCACATGTTTCCAGTCGGGGCCAATAAGCTCCCGGCTACCAAGCGCTGACGTGAGCAACACGGCGAGCGTGCAGCGGCGTGTTCTCGTCATCTAATCTAATTCCGTCCGCTGTGAGAACAGAAAGGGTCTCCGTGGTCGTTTATGACCACAGAGTCTGTGTCACCGCCGCCACAGTGGGAAGCCTCAGAGGACCAGGACCAGGACCAATCAGACGGCGTCTCGAGGTCACATGTGACACAATGGTGCAGCTGCAGCCCACACCTTGGGCTTTTAACACCGAGAGCCAATCAACACGTCCGAGAAAAGTCACTTCCCTCTCATCTTAAGAGATGATTCATCACATGAAAACAAAAACAACTCACTACAGTGCTGCACTACGGTCACTTGGAAACTTAAATGTTTATATTATTGTTGGGTATGTATGGGCTCCTGAGTATAGCTCAGGAGGTAGAGCAGTCGCAACCGGAAGGTTGTTGGTTCGATCCCTGGCTGCTCCGAGCAAAAACTGTCAAGGTGTCCTTGAGCAAGACACCCTAACTGCTCCTGACGTGCTGGCTGTCTTCTTGCATGGCTGACTCCACCGTCGGTGGTTGAATGTGTGTACGAATGGGTGAATGTGAGACATGACTTGTAAAGCGCTATATAAAAGCATCCATTACATTACTGCGGGTGCGAATGGGGGGTAAGCATTCCCTTTAATTGTTGCACATGAAAAAATATATATCTTGAATCTCAACACAATGATGGGTGATATATATGAATAAAATGTGACTCGTGACATTTCTGGAGCTAAGCGGAAGGGAGATATGGTATGAAATGTGTGAAAAAAAGGAGAAGGAGCAGCTAAACCAACAACCCATGAGGTGGTTTAGTACAGTATCAGACCGTTTGCAGCTATTGGACTGCCGTACAAAAATACACATTGAATTCATATTTCACATGTTTGGATAGTTGGGAGCTTTTTTGCCAGCAGGGTAATAGATAAAAGACATGGAAAGAAAATCAAAGTGAAAAATGCCCTGATCAGGATTACTGGGGCCAAGCACAGATGGCTGGAAGTAGTATCGGCCAAGGGTGATTGCAGGGTCTAGTTCAAGCGGTTTCTTTCTTTTTAATTGTAAAGCATTGTTTATTTAACGATTATAATAACATTGTATATTAAGTCTTACAATTAAAGAGAGGAGAAAGTATAATGACTTGACAGTTTATTTATTGAGAGGTGTGTGCGTGCCAACTCCATCCATTATTAACGCCGCAAAATTGTCTCTTGTGTTTTGCACCATTTATTCACCATTCACTATTTAGAACGAATAACGGTACCGTTTAAGATCGGTGGCCGGAGCACCATTAATAATAATAAAATAAAATAGAAAACCAGAAGGAAGTTGCCAGAGGTCATCTATGCACTGGTTATGAATAGAGTCAGATAAAATCAACTGTGTGTATTTATAATAAACTAAAGACATCATTTAAAACAAAAAAAAGGATTACCAGTGATGTCCAGTACGGATGAGATGTGTGTGTTTAGTGTAATGTTATCGTACCAGTACAGATGAGATGTGTGTTTAGTGTGATGTTATCGTACCAGTACGGATGAGATGTGTGTTTAGTGTAATGTTATCGTACCAGTACAGATGAGATGTGTGTTTAGTGTGAGGTTATCGTACCAGTACAGATAGACGTGTGTTTAGTGTAATGTTATCGTACCAGTACGGATGAGATGTGTGTTTAGTGTGATGTTATCGTACCAGTACAGATAGACGTGTGTTTAGTGTAATGTTATCGTACCAGTACAGATGAGATGTGTGTTTAGTGTGATGTTATCGTACCAGTACAGATGAGATGTGTGTTGAGTGTGATGTTATCATACCAGTATGGGCTTGATGTTTGTTTAGTGTGAGGTTATCTTTCCAGTATGGATGACATGTTGTGTTTAGTGTTATGTTACCATACCTGTATCAATGCAAACAGTAAAGCAGCCCAGATGACATGGATCATGATCTCCTTCAGTGTCTTCACCACCAGAGCCTTACAGCCCTAGAAGGTACACAAACGGTAAGAAATCAAAGGTTAAAAAACAGAAAAAAGTCAAATGGACCAACCTTAAGCATTGTTGAACCTGAACGCCATTAAGACACAAAACATTGTGTGCCATTTTATCATCTGGTTGCACAGATATTAGGGGTATAAGCACTGCATGGTATTTAATAACACAAATGTTATTTTATAGTAAAAAATGTATCAGCATCTTTAAATGGAACAGATATATCTGGTCTATCAGATCTACTGTAATCATGTAAACAAAGTGATTAAGTGGACCACAATCACATCATTTTAGTTGTAAAAAAAAAAATATGCAATACAAGATGCACTTTATTCATCCCAGAGGACTTGAGGATTTGCGATGGTACACGGATAGATGTATAAAACTATTAAAATATATATATAGCGCACCATCAGGATGTACTGTATGCAGGGTTTAAGGGGGCCCCTATACACAACAAGCCACCACCAGTAATCCAGTATCTAAAAAGGGGCCCCGTACCTCCTGGTAGAGGTCCCCAGGCCGCCTCAGGGTCCCCGTGCAGTTGGTGACGCTGGGCTGGCAGCAGCTGAGCGGGACGCTGTTGGCCTTGCTCTGCTGGAACCACGTGGTGTTCCTCCAGTCAGAGTAGTTGTGGATCCCACAGCAGTGAAGCTAGGGGGGGGTGTAACAACAGAGTGAGTACAAGTTGGAATATAGGAGTTGGAAATCGTCAAATTAACAATGGACAATGGCGCCACCCGGTGGACATCTGTGATAAGTCAAAAAACAGGAAATGTATTATTACGCTCCGTTTAGTTGAGGCTAGTGTGCTGGTCCTGGTTAGATGCCATCAGGAAACTTTGGTCAACCTTCAACTTTTTATTAACAGAGACATTCGATTTAATTTTTACTGTAATGTATTTCCTATACGTCAACCAAACGCATTGACATATGAAACGATACAAAAAAAAAAAAAGGTGGAATATTGACCAATATTCATCCAAACGGAAATGCCTGGATGAATTTAAGGAGTGGATTCTTGACTGAACACGACTAGTAATGAAACTCTGTAAACCAGTTTGACTGCTTTATTTGAACCAATGTGCTAATTTGGCCTCATTTTGGCATTGTTCTATTTGTGCCAAGACTGTGATAGATCACAAACCAACATTGACAAGTAGTTGGGATCACCACTTCTATAATATAACATAATAATTATAATACAACCATGGGGAGTACAGCATCCAACATAGATCAGGTAACACGCATAACACACAGGGCCATAAGAACACGGGTTCCTCACCTGTCGTTGCACATAGTCAATAGCGCGGCTAGGTGCATCCGTGTTGGTGCCGTTGTACTGGTTGTAAACCTTCTGGATGGAGTGGTTCACCTGGTCCTCCACCTGGAACCACAACACAGAGGATTGACATATTATTTTAGATAGTAAGACATGTATGTCACAATGCTTCCGGCATGCAGTCATTTCAACACATTAGTTAAATCCCATTTTCAATGAAAGACATAAAATGTTACAAAATCAATACAAGATGGGAATGAATATAGACACAAAAATACAATATATCGATTATAGCGTACACATGTATTTACATTTGTCAGATCAATTGAATAAACACCTTCATCGTAAAAAACACATTAAGTAGGAAAATAATTGGGCTAGTTATCGAGAGAACATATTACAAATGTACCATGTATGGAAATTTGTCAAACAGCGCCAAGGTCAAAACATTGCAGCCCATGCAGACACCATGTAGGCCTACCTTTGCACTGTATATGTATCCAAGCACCACCACCACACACTCCGATACAAACACCAGCAAGAGAATAGCAGCAAACTGCAGAGAGGGATACAGTGAGACTTGAGCACAGGTAGCCAGCTTTTAGCCACCAAACAACATTAAGACACACACACACACGTCATGCAATTCTAGGTGGCTTTTTTTATTATTCAAATCAACAAATAGTCAGCCGATGTATTCAAGAGAGAATATGCGTCATGATACTACACAGCAGGCTTGTATACTATAAAATGACTAAGGAGGGCGATACGGCAAAACAATTATATTATTAAATATTATATAATCAAATGTAATGCATTTTTTAGGCATGATCACGATCCACAATATCACAAGTTACTGGACAGTTCAACCTAAACATCCAATTTTCCCTAAACAAAAAAGAATTATTATTCAAATATAAGCAAGGAAAAAAAAAAAAAGAGAATCAGACACCATTCACGTAAAGTATCTTTTCAATGTTCCGTTTTTAATTAAGTGAGCAATTTTAAAAGTATTAACATTGGGCGAATATTTCTCATTGTCCGACGGTCAAAAAAGGGCTTAAGTTTGTGAGATACCGTTACCAGAGATAGAACAAAACACAACCGATGTATCTCCTCATCTCTTAAAGTCTCCCACATATGCAATGGAAAAATACTTGTGTGCCTCTTCTATTCTTAACACCAACCACCCCCTCACTACCAAGCCAGGGACAACACTACTGCAGATAAAAACTGTATATGTCATTGATTTAGCTTGCCTGGCTGAGTGAAATAAAGGTACACTCATCTGATGCATGGTCTGCATTTATTGCCACAGTCACTCGACACACTGCTTAACCAGTAAGTCTGTAAGACACCACACACCCTTTGTGAGGGACAACCACCCTAGGTGTTGCGTTGTCCACCCTCCATACATCTACCTATGACACATCTGGCAGAGCTTGCTGCAGGACTGAAACACCACATTCTTGTGACTGGAGACCAGGCTATTTATAGCGAAGCGAATCTTGTGACGCAAACCACCTTAAGACCACAATAAGAAAATGGGGGCGTACAGTATGCACATCACAATGGATTACCCTGCAAGCATCCAAAAGATCAATGGTGACTGCGGACTCTTGGACAAACCGAGTGGGATGTGTATGCAGAGGGAACAACTCGACAATTGGGTCAAGGGAAACAGCTGGCAAGAGGAGTAAGGAGAGGCACGCAATCTTGGCTTGGAAAGCAAGGCCAATGTGTAATGACTGGTGCACAAGAGCAAAGAATGGAGACATCCACCATACAGTGGAGGTCCGACTCACTGAGATTCAGAACAGTATTCAGATGTTCACAAAGAAGGGAGTTAAGCCTAAAGCTGACTTTGTTTGGACTTCACCAGAATTGCATGTGTGAAGTAATGCCTTGGTTCAGAGCTGCTGGAAGTAGTCAACTATGCCAAGTACATCAAGTCAAGTTTATTGTCACTTCACAGTTTACACAAGTATAAAGCAGTGAGTGAAAATCTTATGTGCAATACCCGACGACAGACAGCAGTTATAAAAATAAGAATAACATAGAATAAAATAAAAACAAAAACAGAATAGAGGGGGGGGCTATGTTGCGAAAAAATGAAAGCCCCATGAAAGCACTGGCACAACAAGCTCGGACGAGTCGGACTTGAAGTCAATTCGCCTGTTCGGTCAACATGTCGGCTTAGTCAATGAGTTCGTTATTCTAGGTAGACTCTCCCGTTATTCATCTGTCTTTCTGTCCCAAAAAAGAAAAATGGCACTTGTGGGTAACAGTCTCAGGACACTAATGTTTATTGTTCCTTAAGCTTGTTGGGCAAGTTGGGAAATAAGTTTTCTGCACAGTCTACTTGGGATATCCTGCAGAGTGGGCTGGAACTTAAGTTGAGTTACCCTCACTGAGTCTATTGACAAAAGCACATTTGAAAATATGTTTGCATTTGCCCCTGCACTTTTTGTTATATTGCAGTTCCTGCTGGACTGCTATTTTTTTTATATCATTTTTTTTTTATATATCATTTCAAATGAGCATCAAAATATTCATATCAGTTTTTTTTCCTTTTGGTTAAATGGTTAGTGGTTGATGGTTAAGGAAAACAACTTGCAGACTGCTCACATGTCAAGCTTACACGTTTCATCACCCAGACAGTGGTCCTTTTTTAGTTTGGGGGCGTCAAACAATATCAACCAATGTAACTATTTTTAAATATAATAAAAATTAAAATATTTCTATACAATTATGAATTTATTATATGAGAAATCTTAGAGCTGAGGCAACACATTGTTGTGTTAAGTTCTACATCTGGTAGGCGTATCTCTACATTCCCTAGAGAATGGCCCCCTTAAGTTGCAACCCAACTAATGGCATGTGCAGAATTTCATTACATTACAGTCATTTAGCAGAATATTTTATCCAACGCGACTTCGAATCGCTGTATCGCGATAGTCCCGATCCTTTATACAGGCAGATCGTGGAGACATTTGAATCGTTCACGGTTTCATATCGTCATATCGCCATACAGCCCTATGTGTCAGGGAGCACGTATACAAAGACACATCAACACAGCTGTACCAAAGCTGCCACCAAATACACAGCGTCACCAAACCAGTGAAACCTCCTGGTTTACAAAGTAAATGCCCTCGATCCCCGTCATTTGAAGAGACCAGCTGCCACAGTGCAGTGGAAACAGATCTGGAGAAACTTTTACTTTATAAAGCTGCAGGTGTGCACCACCACCACCACAACGGATCCACCCTAGAATGTTTAGGATCCACCCTAGAAGGTTTAGCATCCACCCTAGAATGGTTAGCATCCACCCTAGAGTTTAGCATCCACCCTAGAAGGTTTAGGATCCACCCTAGAAGGTTTGATTAATCCATAGATACCCACAGTGGCCAGACCGCAGGAGCTCTCTCGTATGGTGGCGCAGCAGCCGATCAGCCCCACGACGAAGAGCAAGGTCCCCACCACGATGATGATGACGGCGGGGATCAGCGTGTACACGTCCTCGAAGAAGTGGTCGTAGTCGTCATAGGTGATGAACACGTAGGCGCCGATGTAGCACAGTATCCCCGCGGCCGCCTACGAGACAACAGGGCACATAGGATAAGACGGACACAGTACTGTAGGCCTGCTGTTTTATTGTACCACACACATGTGTATACATGCTGCAGCAACAGCAACAAACAACGCCCGTGTCACATGCAACGGTATGCAGTACATACAACGGGGCTGCACTACAGGAGTTTAACAAAGTAAAAGGTTTCATAGACGCGTTCACTTGAATGCAGTTCAACCACCGGGGTGGTCTGTTTGGATGCAGAATGCAAAACACTAACAACAAAGAGTAGGTCGTTACAGTACTAATAGAGAAGACACTGAACAGAACCCATCGCAGAGCATCTGCATGGCGCAGTGTGCGGGCTGCTGGCCCCCTTGGCCTCGCCGGGACGCAGACTCGCAGTCTGCATCGCTGCAACATACTTTAGTATTTACTTTATTTATTTTTCTTACCCAAAATATCAGGTTAAGAAACACCAGAACGGTTTTGGACGACGTAATCCCACACTGCCCCATTGTTGGCGTTAGAGGGGGGGCTAAGATATCCGCAATAAATAAAACAGCGCAGCGTTCCACCTGCTCCGTGTCTGTTATTATGACGATCACAATAAAATGGCTTCGCTGGCACCGCCCCTTTTGTTCCGACTCGTCTCGCGGCTGGCCAATCAGACCAAAGACAAAGGTGACACGTGACACAATAAGGTCATCCTTAAAGCAAGATGAGGGGCAGACGTCACCTGTTCATCGATGGAATCCATACGTATATTATATCTGAATAAAATTGATTGACTTACTATATATCTATATGACTTGGTATTTGTATATGAATGTGTGTGTATGGAGGGAAACATACATTTGTGTTTACCCTGTACACCCCCCCCCTCTCTCGCTCCATCTCCCTCTCCCTCCATCTCCCTCTCTCTCTCTACTCTCTTCCCCTCTCCCCTCCATCCATCTTTCCCCTCTCCTCTTCTCTCTCTCCACCCCCCCCCACCTCTTTCTCTCCCTATCTCCCCCCTACATTTGTGTTTACCCTGTACACCCCCCCCCCTCTCTCTCTCTCTCTCTCTCTCTCTCTCTCTCTCTCTCTCTCTCTCTCTCTCTCTCTCTCTCTCTCTCTCTCTCTCTCTCTCTCTCTCCGTCTCTCTCTGAATTCTCTCGGACTCCCTCTGTCTCTCTTTCACTCCCTCTGTCTCTCTCCTCCTCCTCTCTCCATCTCCTCCCTCCGTGTATTTCTCTCTGTTCTCTGTCTGTCTCGCTCTCTCCACTTTCAACTCTTCACTTCTGGTGACGAGTTGTTCTCTTACCTACCCACCTTTGTTGAAACACTATTGTAAGTCGCTTTGGACAAAGGCGTCTGCCTAACGACTGTAATGTAATGTAATCTCTCTCTCCCTCACTAAACCTATAGGTTGTTGTTCGGCCAACCAGCCGTGAGTGTGTCTGTCAGCCGGCTATCACACCAGAACAAAGGCGGCTGCGGCGTGTGATTCGGCCCTCTCTAATGAGCGAGTGTCCGTGTCATATTGTCCCTGTTTCTATCGTCACTCCGAGTGTGAGGTTATTTCTGCGCCCAATTATCTTTTGTGCAGACAAGGAAATTAGCATTCAGCATTGTCCAGCCAACAGTGACCATGGCCGGATCGCCTCGAAGCAGCAAAGTTACGTTCACGCCAGAGGGTGGCAGTGGTCACAAAAATATTATATTTAATCATTGTTTAATTATTGTTTCATTTGTTTAATTATTATTCAACAATTGTAATTGAACCTGAGTGCGGCGCTGGAGGAGAGCAGATGCGTCTCTACGAGCTCCCGCAGTTTACTTAGTTTACTTGTACTTTTTACTTTCGCACTTTTTGACCTACTCCAGTTTGCATACAGACCAAACAGGTCTGTAGACGACGCCATCTCCCTGGCACTTCACACGGCCCTGCAGCACCTAGACAGGAGGGACACCTACGTCAGACTGCTGTTCATTGACTACAGCTCGGCGTTCAACACCATCGTTCCCTCCAAGCTGGTCCTGAAACTGAGGGACCTAGGTCTGGGCGCCCCCATCTGTAACTGGATTATGGACTTCCTGACGGGCAGGCCTCAAGTGGTGAAGATTGGGAACAACATCTCATCCACTCTGGTCTTCCACACCGGAGAACCCCAAGGCTGCTGCCTCAGTCCCCGGCTGTACTCGCTGTACACACATGTACTGCCACGCACAGCAATAATCAGATTATCAAGTTTGCAGACGACACCACAGTCATTGGCCTGATAATGCCCCCATCACACCAAAGTAGTTCTAAAAAAAATACTAGAATGGGCTGTGATCACGGTAGAATGCGTAGTTTGGCGTAAAATACGATGCTAGTCCGTTCATAAGCAGTCCTCAATACGTCTATCTCGTTCTTTTCTCGTTCTTAGCCAGTCTGCAGTCCGTTAACCTTAACCAGTTCAACCTCGTTCTACTTCATTCACAATATGTCTCATTCTTAACCCGACCAACTGGTTCTCACTCCGTCCTAATCTCGTCCGTAGTGCGGGTGGACTCGTCCTGAATACCGAGCGCCTTGTAGCCAGTCCTCATTCCAGTTCAGGGCTCCGAGCTCTACACATCTACCATCTCCGATCATCATGCCTCCAAAGATAAGTCCATTCAGAAAGACATGGCGAGCCAAATCAACTCTTATATTATGTCAACGAAACAGAATGCTTGCCTCTCTAGAACATTGCAAAATGACCATTTTTGCAGAACGGGATGGACAGGAGAACATTTTGAGCAGGCTCAAAGTTCTAGAGCACCCTCCCCGCCCGAGCCCGTACATGAAGTTCGTAAACAGACTGTAAATAGTTGCTACTACATCCACTACGTTCATACACAGTTGGAGCCCGTTCCACAACATTTTCACGTATTGAGAACTAGTTTGGTGTGATGGGGGTATGAGCGAGGGCGACGAAACAGAGTACAGATATGAGGTAGTCCAGCTGACGCGATGGTGTGAGGACAACAGCCTCGCACTGAATGTCAGCAAGACTAAGGAGCTCATCTTGGACTTAAGAGCCACCGGGGCACCCACTCCACCATCAGCCTGGACGGGACACCGGTGGGAGTCGTCAGCTGCATCCGTTTCCTTGGACTACAGATTTCCGATGGCCTGGCGTGGACCCGCAACACGGAGGTCATGCTGAAGAAGATTTCCGCCTGTCCCTGACTACGCCTCTGCCTGACCCTGCCTGGTTCGTCTACCCAGCCCTGGTTCTGATCACCTGCCTGTCCCTGACTACGTCTCTGCCTGTCCCTGTCTGTGTGATATTTATTGTAATAAACACCACTATCTGCCTTTGGTGTCCGTGTGCAGCATTTGGGTCCAAACCTAACCCGTGACAGAGCAATCTGGCCACGATGGACCCAGCGCACACCCCCACACTGGAGGACCGCCTCGAGAGGGCTGAGGATGCCCTCTCTCATCACAGCGGACACCTGTCAGTGTTGGCTCAGTCAATCGTGGCTCTAGAGCGAACGGTAGGATTGCTCATCACGCAGATCCAGCAGCGTGAGGATACCCTGACTCCGCCGGGTGCTTCAGCTGATGTTTCCGCACCGGATCCCCGGATAGGGACTCCGGAGCGCTATGCTGGAGATGCGGAGGGCTGTAACCCCTTCATCACCAACTGTTCCATCCTGTTCGCCCTGCAGCCGCACAACATCGCCTCCGAGGCTGCGAGGGTGGCATTTACCGTCAACCACCTGACCGGTAGAGTTGAGTGGGAGCGACAGACGCCGGCTTGTGCGTCTTTCTGAGATACGGAAGGTATTCGGAACCGTTCCGCTGGGCCCTGACTCCTCGGGGGGACTTTCCAAACTGAGTCAGGGACAGACAACTCCTGTGGGTGGAGTATGCCCACAACACACTGGTCAGCTCGGCCACTGGACTATCCCCTTTCCAGTGTGCCTACGGGTTCCAGTCTCCGCTGTTCCCGGCCCTGGAGAAGGAGGTCTCCTGCCCATCTGTCCAGGCCTTCATCCGTCGCTGCCGTCGGACCCAAGCCAGAGCTGCGCTCCTCCGTTCGGCCAACCGGTATGCCTCAACTGCCAACTACCGTCGTTCCGAGGGCCCCTCCTACCGGGTGGGCCAGAAGGTATGGCTGTCCACTCGGGACATACCATTGCGGGTGGAGTCCAACAAGTTGGCGCCTAGGTTTATTGGAACTTTCGAGGTCCTGAAGGTCGTCAACCCGGTGGCGGTTAGGCTTAAGCTGCCCCGGTCCATGCGGATTCACCCGACCCATGTGTCCAGGGTCAAGCCAGCTAGGGTGAGTCCACTGGTCCCGGCTGCTCCACCTCCACCGCCACCCAGAGTCATCGATGGAGGCCCGGTTTACTCCGTCCACCACCTACTGCGTTCCCGGCATCGTGGGAGGGGTCTCCAGTACCTGGTCGATTGGAGGGGGTACGGCCCGGAAAAGAGATTGTGGTTTTCCGGCCCAGCATATTTTGGACAAGGACCTCATCAGGCAGTTCCATCAACTCCACCCCGACCATCATCCAGGTCAACCACCTCGGCAGCCGGCCCCACCACGGAGATTCCTTTCCTCGGGGTGTCAGACTCCTCCGAGGAGGACGGGGAGGGACCTTCCACGGAGGAGGGCGAGAGCCCTCAGGAAAAGGAGGGGGAGGAAGAGGAGGTGGAGATGGACGTCTATGACAAGTATTACATTACATTACATTCAACAGATGTTCATACCATCTATCAGTCACTTTGCTGTCCTTTTTTTGTTCATTTTTATTTGTATTGTATATATAATTTTTATGGTATTGTTTTTGGAGATGTATACTGCGGGAGGGAATTGGGAGTAAGCATTCCAATGTACTTGCTACAAATGGCAAATAAATATCTTGTATCTTGTATCTTGTGAACCACCCCGATTCCCAAGACAGAACGCAAGCTATATTGAAGGCACTATTGTAATCCGCTTTGGACAAAAGTGTCTGCTAAAAATGACTGTAACATAATGTATTGTCTTCATATTGGAGTCCAATCACTTTCACTGCTTCAACTGCTTCCCTCGGCCTGAGGGCGCCCCCATGCAACCACAGCATGGGGGATGGAGAGACCACCACCCACCCTCAACATGGAACCAATGACCCCTTCCTTCATCCCCCTGCGCCATGCGTGAGAACAGCCCCCCCCCCCCCAATCAACACCCTTCGTTTACAGTTAATGTGACGACGGTGCTTGGAGCGTCCCCTGAGATGAGTTGTGGCCCTTAACTCTAACGTTGCGCCCACCGGGGGGGTCCCAAGCAGATTGCGGATGTACGAGACACAACATGATGCATGGTCTCCGCTGGGCGCTCATCTATTACAGCCGCGGCTTCATGGACGCAGCGCAAAGCCGGGGTTTAGTGCTTTGCAGAAAACATTATGGTGAAATATTAGAAATAATGTCTGTGCATGCGTGCAATGCATTTTACATGTGGAAGGGAATTGCATATAGTATTCCCATTGGGAGGCAAAATAACTCTAAAGAGCTTTTTTCAATATGTTATATTATTGAATTGTACTACTTCATGAATATCATTTGGATTCTAATAATTACAGTCAACCCGGGCGGGGAAAGGGTAAATAAAAATTAAAAGACTAGATAGCGGCAGTATAGCTCAGGAGGTAGAGTGGTCGCCTCACAACCGGAAGGTTGCTGGTTCGATCCCCGCCGCCTCCTCCTAGCAAAAGCTGTTGAGGTGTCCTTGAGCAAGACACCCTAACCCGAACTGCTCCTGACGTGCTGGCGGTCTCCTTGCATGGCTGACTCCGCTGTCGGTGGTTGAATGTGAGACTTGATATGTAAAGCGCTTTGAGTAACCATTGGTTAGAAAAGCGCTATATAAATGTGTATTTACCATAGCATTAGTTAGACCACAAACCTTGGACAGAGGTAACTGAAAAACTACCCAATATTGTTGCTGATTCCACCATGACCCTCATTTCAGCATGGAAAACAACTTAACTATCATTCAAATTGTACTAATTGTGGGGTCGGTTAGTGGCTATAGGTTGTTCAGCCAAAAGGTTGTGGGTTTGATCCCTGACGTCTGCAGTGTATGTGAAGGCTTCCATCCATCAACCACTTTGGATGGTGAGGTGTGTGCTATTGTGAGGGTGTTCCTCATTTTAATCAAACTATTACAGATAAACAGATTTTCCCTCAGGTGAATAATGTCATCAAATGGAAATATCCCAGTGAGATTTAATTGAAATACATACACAAGTGGCTGATTGTAGTCATAACATATATGTGAACCGAGTGAGATAAGACTGTGTGAACAAGATAAAAAAAAAGACATTCATAACCCTATATGAAGAACTTCTATATGAAGTTCAATTCTGATGATGATTAATCTTCACATTAATATTAATAAATATATGATATGATAAATATATATTAATATATTATATTACATATTAATATTCCCATTCCTTTTGTTTCTTTCCTTTTTGTTGATGAATCTGACCACATTATACACATGTTTTGCTTGCTTGTGTCATGTTTATGGTGAGCATCTGTATGTCTGCCCCCACGCCACCTGAGTGGCTCCTCTGACTCACAGGACACACAGGCGGATATTGTAACACCGGTTCATCTGCAAGACGGAACACACGTGTTGCTGGCTGACATGACGTCACAGCTCTTTGTGAGTGTGTGTGTGTGTGTTAATGGCTGATGGTCCATCATGTGTGTGCCTTGATCATCTCCCAATGCACCACAGGTGTGCAGCCCACATATAGGAGAGAGAGACTTTATTTCACTTTAGAATCTACGGTATATGTATTAAGTCCAACAATTCACAAGTGCTACTGCTACCTGAATGTATTGTACTTCTACCTGAGCACTGGTTCAGCTCTTGGAGACTTGTTAGAAATGAAATGCACTTTTGACTCTTGGTGACGAGTTGTTCTCTTGCCTTCCTTAGTTGAACCACTATTGTAAGTCGCTTTGGATAAAAGCGTCTGCTAAATGACTGTAATGTAATGTAATGTACAGCCTCTATATAGCTTCATGCATTCATTGAAGACAGTACGTTTACATGTCCATATACCGAGTCCATACTAGACCTGCAGTGACTTGCAGGAATATCCAGGATATCCATACGCAAACATATATAAACAATATACCGTCGTCGAGGCAGACCGACAGGCACAGTGATGTTTAGAGTGTGTTGAGATAATATATTCACCCGCTGAACAGACAGATCACATCTCCTCCTCATTGTGGCATTAAAAAGTAAACTGCGGTTTGTAACACAAGACTGTGGTTTGTGTGAGTAGAGCAGTGCAGACGACCTGCACTCAGAGGAGGGTAAATGTAATCTTCATTAGTCTGCGAGATGCGGGGCTCACATGTCACGGGAGGTTTGGGTGGTGCAGTGGGAGTATAACGTGTTGGATTCTCAAGTAAAAAGCCATCCGCCACCAACGGCTAATGTTCAGAAGCAATAATCGTTCATGACTCAAAATGTGAGTCTTTTGAGAGGGAAGATGGAGAGATGTGCGGGTTGAAGTTTCAGAGTAATGAAAAAAAATAATCCTATTTAGCCTTTTTTTTTTAAAGCACTTTGTTTCAGCGTTGTGTGGAAAATGTCAAAGTGCCATGAATTGTGACGGCCTGGATGCACCTAGATTCCTGACCTGGTAACCCACTTCCCTTTGCAATGTCCTGAAGGATGAAGACAGGTTTCTGTGTAAAGCCCATTTCTGACATCAGTGTTGTTTTCTTTCAGTTTGTTCGTTTGTGACGCAAGATTGTGACGCACATTATGTGACATATAATAAGAGATAGGATGTGAGAAAGCAGATATGAAAACATGGTATGCCTATTGATAAATCTGTGATATTTTACTTAGAATAGGCATTTGCCAAAAAAGTGTTTTTCATTTTTTTTGTAGCTTGATTGTATTTGAACAACAAAATACAAATAATAGTTGTATATAATATGTTGATGTAATGTCTTAGTCTCTCTGACTGTCTCTCTGTCTTATCTGATGTTATCATCATACACATTACAATAAAGGGATACTTTCATGGATTTGATTGGCTTTGTTTTGGATCTGGACACATTTCAGTCAGAATTTTTTTTCCACATGTTTTATTACTTTTGCATGCTACAGGTCTATGTCTATGGTCTCACCGCGGCCATTATGGAATGATCATATTAATATATAATATTAATATTAATATCATATCATCTAGTATAGGTTCAAATATGTACACAGCATTTTGCATAGCCTTTATACAATGAACACAAACACGTTGAATTCCGTAAAGAAAATTACAATGAAAGCATAGACATTCAATCATTCTATGATATTTATTTGTAGCGGACACATGTTGTGGGTAATACATTTAGAGGATAAGAAGAGGTTCAAATCAGATGAAAGCGACCAAAACAGAGTGCATTGTACTGCGTATAGCTGTGAGTTACAGTCACGACCATGCATGAGAGCAACATGTCTTATCTGAATCAGCGACATCTCGATGCGTTACAAGTGTCCATATGCGTCGGAGACATACGCAGTCAACCTTCCCGTCACTTTTTGCTGTTGTTGATATAGCTCTCCAGGATGTTCATCAACAACTCCGACTCCTAAAATCCAGACAGAAGGTTACTAGTACATGCACACATGTGTAGTCATGACATCGTAACGGCGTACTGGGGTTGTTGTTTTTTTCTTCTTTCCCCTTCTCACCTGGTTTTTAGAGCGGGTCTCTTGCGTGTCTCTGATCTGCGCCTGTAGAGCGACCCGCAGGACCTCCTGGAAGAGCTGTCCCAGGTGGTTCTGCTCCGGACCGAGGGCCTCCTGCAGCGCGTCGACAGCTTGGTCGTCGGCGGGCGACAGCAGAGGGCTGTCCATCACACTTTTCTTGCCCATAAAGTGTCCTTGGAAGCGACACGTACAGTGACCGTCGTTATTATGCAAGGGGTCACGTTGACAACAAATGTGGAGCTTGGAAGGAGCTTGTATGACAGTGTGCATTACAAATGAAAAACGTAAGATGAGATGACATAAGACAACTGAAAGCATTTGAAAAAAAAAAAAGAACCAGCCAATGCTTTTGACTAAAAAACACATAAAAAAAGCTAAAATAATATTATTATAAAATAACCATAAAAAGCAACAAGTATAGTATCAACTCACCTGTGGCCCAAAGATTGCCTCTGGGGTTCACTTTAATCTTTGCAACTTTATTCCTCAGCTCTGTCAAGTCGAAGCTCACGGCAGTGCAGGTGAGAGACAGGACCGAAAACACCACCAGGTAGGTCAATAAGCCACCGTGGCAGACAACGCTCGGTGTTAACCCAGGCATCGCTAAACGCAAAGTGTCCTCCTTCGGCGCGGGAAAACGTCCGACTGGTGAGTTTGGAGTGTGGAGATTGGAGATGCTCAGAAACCCCCGCGCATTTATAGCTTCGCGCGTAAATATGGGTGGGCTCTGTCTCATGTGCGTGCCAAGCTGCACAGCGATTCACAGTTTTAAGTGGTGGTGACCGGGGCTGTATTAGTGCTGCGAAGCTTTCCGTTTGATGGCCAGGTCGTGCGTCTTTTACCGGTTGTTTAATGTCTGACGTGTTTGCTGCGTAACATCCATTTTACCGATGCGCAAGCAGCACCGCGTAATACTAAATGCACGGGAAAGTGGAGAGTCCACATACTGCGACGAGGTTGGTCTACTTTATAGTGATAAAGGCATGGTAGATATATCGTAGATGAATTGGAATAGAGCGATGTCCTACTAAAAAACGACACCAAAACTAAATATCTCCCATGACAGGAATCAACCCAAATGAAAATATAAAGCCCATAATTTGCGTGAATTGTGGTTGGTTTTATTATTCTCGCCACAGAGGTGACGAGACCACTAGGATAACCACGGAGCCCTACTTGGCCCCAGAAAATGACATTTGTCCAGTTGTTGGATGCAGATGAGTGTGCGTGACTGTCGTAGTCTTCCTACTGCTCATTAAGAGCAGAGGGCAGCCAGCACACGTCGTAGGACACCTCGGAGGGGGTCTGAAGTTGGACAGTTCTTCGCGGTTGGCGTTAAAATGCACATTTGTTTCCAAACAATATACACTTTTGGAGAAGACACACACCAAACGATCTATGCATGTATGGCTGTTGTCTTAAAAATGTTTTTCTTGTGTGGCATTAGAACCAAACACTCCAAATACAACAGTGCTCTGTAATGGGCAACGGTAGCCAGTCCTGGTCCTGACTGAAGTACCCTCCATTTTTGATTAAAGTTTATCCGCAATTGATAAAGCGCTGATGACAGGCCAGCGGTGGACATACTGTCCATTATTTCTGAAGCCTCCATGTCCTGTAACCTTTCTTTCTAATCTTATCCTCATGGCCTTCATAGAGAGCATGTGGAATCATTCTGTTCAGAACACACGGCACATTGCTTCAGGTCAAAAAGACCCTCGGTCTATGGTAACATTATTTGTGTCTTCCTCAAATTGTCTCGGAGGGAAAAATATTGTAACGTAAGCATGAACTGCGCATAGCTAAGAAAAACCCAGACGGATAGGAGAGAGAGAGAGAGAGAGAGAGAGAGAGAGAGAGAGAGAGAGAGAGAGAGAGATTAATATAAAAGAGAGATGGATACGAAACAGAAAGATGGATAGGAGAGAGAGATTGGAGAGAGAGATGAATAGGAAAGAAAGAGAGAGAGAGAGAGAGAGATTAATAGAAAAGAGAGGGATGGATACGAGACAGAAAGATCGAGAGCGATGGATAGGAGAGAGAGAGATGGATAGGAGAGAAAGAGATGGATACGAGACAGAAAGATGGATAGGAGAGAGAGGGATAGGAGAGAGAGATTCATATAAAAGAGAGAGATGGATACGAGACAGAAAGATCGAGAGAGATGGTAGGAGAGAGAGCGATGGATAGGAGAGAGAGATTAATATAAAAGAGAGATGGATACGAGACAGAAAGATGAGGATGAGGAGGATAGGAGAGAGAGGGATATGAGAGATAGAGAGAGGGAGAGATGGATCGGAGAGAGAGAGATAGGATAGCTACATTGAGGGAGTGACATAAAGGGGGCAGGATAGGAGAGAGAGCTGCATAGAGAGATAGGAGAGGGAGGTAGACCGGAGAAAGAGATAGCTACGGTATATAAATAAAGCTCATTGTGGAGTGAGTGTGCGGTGGCTGGTTTGGGCAGCCTCAGTTAGACTAATTACTCTATGGCTGGCGAGGCTGCACACCTGTGAGTCCTTGTTAATCAAGGCGACAGGTTAAACCAGCCACCACCACACACACTCGAAGAAGAGCTCTAGCAGATACCAACTGCTCTGGGATTCAAGATTTAAAACTCCGCAATAAACCAGATTCCTCATCAACCTGTGTCCTTGTCTTCGAGAGGAGCTCTCTAAGAAGCCATTGTAATGGCGTGTGGCAGCGTCTTCTGCTACACTAACATCTGAACAGGGACCTCGCCGACAGAGACAAGGACACAGGGGGAATGAGGAATCCGGTTTATTGCAGTTATGAATCATGGTGAACAAAGCAGTTGGTATCTGCTAGAGCTCTTTTCCTTCTCGAGTGTGTGTGTGTGTGGTGGTGGCTGGTTTGACTTGTGGACCCACAGGTGTGCAGCCTCACCAGCCGCTTTTATATACACAATAGCTGCCCACTACTCTTAATACTAGGATGGGTTAAATGCAGAGAAACACATTGAACTGTGTGTGTACATGTATGTGTGACCAATAAAGAGGATTCAATCCTCCAGATTTAGATTGAGATCAGTCTGACTCAGGCCAGGTGAGGCAGCCCAAACCAGCCACCAACCGTACACACACACACTCCACACTCACCATCGAACAGTAAGTAAAAACAGATGTCACAGATTGAGGGCAACAGATGTAAATTTAATATCAAACTCATATAACGTGTCATAAAATACCTTTCTATGCATTTTTTTCTCCAAAAGACAATGAATCGACATTAAAAAAAAAAAGAAGGAAGAAAGATGACATTTTCTAGGGAACGTAACAAATAAAATTATAATTGGACATGAGTCTAGTTCCCCTCACAAAACACCTGTAAAGCACCCCACACCCACACACACACACACTTGTAGCCACATTTATACAAAATACAGCCAACAAAAGAGTACAAAAGCTGGTAGAATTAAAACAAACCAAAACAAATCTAAACAGAAGTAATTTTTGACAGGCATGGTTTGACACTTTCGTGGACATAGTTGGTTGGATCCTCACTTCCTGGGGACCGCGCTCATTCCCGATGGACCAACACGAAGAGCCCCAGCATGAAGAGGACAGCGTACTGCGGACCACGGAAGACAAGCAAGACTTTAGACTTTAATACAGTTCAAAGTTCAACAACCGCTACAGGAAACAGCAGTCCGTCCACTAGTAGGTGTGACCCTACGATGAAAATCATTTAACCTGGAATCTCTTGCTCTCTCTCTCTCACCCAATTCCATTGTTGGTTTAGCAGACTTATTTATTCAAAGTTCCATAGGGTGAATTGAGATGCATGTAATTTGGGATTAAGGGTTAGGGCTTGGGGGTCAAACCAGCTGGCCGTCTGAGGAGCCAGAAGCCTACCTTAAATTTGGGGTAGTCGTTCATCAAAATGGTGACGATTCCAATATAAGGCACAAACCTGAAAGGCAAATATACACAACAATGAATACATGGCACACGCACACACACACACACACACACACACACACACACACACACACACACACACACACACACACACACACACACACACACACACACACACACACACACACACACACACACACACACACACAC
>CM051000.1:19790753-19835753 GCA_027704905.1 Muraenolepis orangiensis | reverse complement strand
AGCCTTTGTGTCGTTTTGCTGTGTTGTGCTGTAACTTCACTACATGGACACTGCTTTGCCAACTATGGTCAACTTGTAAATTGGCTGCGACAATCTTATCTGCCTAAATGAGATAACGCATAAAGTGACTGCCTCCGTGACGTTTCCCCAAATTCAAGAAGCCATTGTCAGATTTCCTTTCTGGATCGAACAACTGAATATGAAAGAAGCAGGTCCAATTGTCGTCCTTGGTAGGACAATTGGTAGCTTCTGGATTGCATGAACTCACGCCGCATACAGCTGTATGACAGCGAACCAGACACCATGGAATTAAAGAGAACCTTTCTCCCTCTAGTCAGCTTATTTTTCAACAGGCAGAATGATAAAAATAATATTAAGTCGGATAAAAATACATCTCGTGACGATTTCAACCAATAGCCATGAACGTGCCTCCACTCCCCTTCGTTTGAAAGCCTGACATGTACGGCCGTAACACACAGCAGGCCAACACACAGCTGGCTAGCGTGCCTGGACCCTTCAGCACACTGCCCTGCAAACAACCCCACGTTGGGTCCCAAGCCGTTTGACTCAAATACGTCATTACATTCATCACAGATCCACCCCCATCACGGTCAGGTTAAGCTCTGAACGACGCCATTTTAGCAGTGTCCCTATGGAATTCAAGGTTGTGTAATAATCTGTGCACACACACACACACACACACACACACACACACACACACACACACACACACCACACACACACACACACACACACACACACACACACACACACACACACACACACACACACACACACACACACACACACACACACACACACACACACACACACACACACACACACACACACACACACACACACACAGAGATCTCTCTGGGTGCTCAAAGTGTTACAATCCATGCAAAAACAATAAATGCAAAATATGTCTGCAATACGTAGTGATCTAGAGGTGGAACGACAGCAGCATTTATGGCAAAAGGGGGTAACCGGCACCCATTGGAGGGCCATGAAAAAGCGGTTCATTTTTTATGTCGTTCTCTTGTGCCATTACTTTGGGCTTTGGTTTCAATGTTTGGTTTCAAGAAGAAGAAACAAGACCATGTGACAAAGAAGAAGAAACCCATGTGGTAGCATGTCTCGGCACATTCTGCAGGCCAGATGTTCCAGTGAGGCTGAGAACGCATTCGATACCAAGCTGCAATCCAAGGTGAAGCGGCGAGAGAAGCGCAAAGCAGCCCAGCAGGCACACCTAACCAAAGAGCAGCAAGAAATGACTGCCAAATCTAGCACGGCGACAAAGCGACAGTGATGAGGATTGCAATGACGATAAAACAGCTAATCCACCGGCGGAGAACACACCCACCCGCAAGCATAAGAAGACTGGCACTACAGCCTTCATTCCATCAGACATCCTCAGCTGGTCGAGTCTTTTGTCACTGGCTCACTGGTTGAAGATCACACCAATGCAGCAGGCTGCCTTGCGCAAGTTGGAGGAGCGTCTGACAGTGGTGGTCGGAGATGCGGAGCGGCTCAAACTGCTTGGTGTCCCAGCATATATGAAGGGAACTGACGAGCCATGTGGAATGATCATCGCCCGGCTGACATGCAAGCTGCTGCAGGGTGGTTCTGCTGGGTGGTGTTGCACCGATTAGGTTGTCAACATGGCATTTGACACCACCCCGTCAAACACTGGCCATCTCACGACAGCCTACATTCCCATCTTGCTCTCACTGGGTAGACCACTGCTCTGGTCCGGGTGCCGGCACCACACTGGCTTCTCAGCCACATTTTCACTGACCTCAAGGTAGAGACTTCACGCTTGCCAGAGGTTACATTGGTTACACTGCTCCGTGACAACTGGGACCTGGTGCCACATTAGGACAGCGGCCCATTGCCCCGCTGCACTCCTGACGAGGCCCGAACCACCGTTCCTGGGCAAGATGCGTGCTGAACTCATTGAGTACACTGCAGGAGTGCTCGACTAATTCGTGCATCTGTGTCTTGTGTATCTGGGTGCAGACGGTGCAGCACACACTCCAGTCCAGTCCAGTTCCAACGGCCGGGAGCACTGCACACGGCGCGGTGGATGGCCACGCTGCTGTACAGTCGGCATTTGTCAACTTCCTTACGCACATCTACGCAACATGGTGGCTGACCTGCGACACGGCTGTAGATGCCGCATGGAATGACCTCACAACGCTACCACCACCTGTACGCGTACAAGTGTGTTGACGAGGGCATTGCAGCATCAGTGATCAAGGCACTGGAGCTGCACCTATGGTACCTGACAGGTGAGATGCTGCCCCTAGCACTCTTCAGCACCAGTTGCCAGTTGGGGGTGCGCACTTGAAGATACCATCTTGGAGCACAAGCCGAGCCCTACAGTTCGCTTTGGCACTCTCACCGACCAGCAGCTTGCTTGGCTGACCTCGCCAACCCAGATTGTCGGTTCGGCATGCACGAGCTGCACAACGATCCAGCGTTTATCTCACTGGATGTAGAGGATTGGGCTGCCAGTGAAGCATTCCAGATGGGTGTGGTGAATGTACGTGTCATCAAAGTTGTGAATAGGATGTGCTGAGGGTGGTGTCAAACTCACATCAGACTTTGTGGCAGCAGCCAGGAGCACCTGCAAAATGTGCTGCAGGCAGTTAGGCATCACCGCTCTAAAAAGCCAAATCTGCGCCACTGCAAACGCAAGCTGGACCAGGACGCGGACTCTAGGATTCTTAAGACATAAATATAAAAGTGGGTGTGGCCGTTTCTCCACCAAGGAGTGGTTTTGGTGAAATATAAATGCTTGCAATCAACTCAAAATCATGGAAAACCCCTAGTTTGGCAAAAGTATTTTTTATGTGTGTCCGAACAAAATGCAACCCCAGACATTTTGATATGTTGAGATTAAAAATTTGCTTTGCAATTGCGCAATTGCACACTAACACACACACACACACACACACACACACACACACACACACACACACACACACACACACACACACACACACACACACACACACACACACACACACACACACACACACACACACACACACACACACACACACACACACACTCTCTCTCTCTCTCTCTCTCTCTCTCTTACCTGAGCACAACCACGATGGGGCTCTCACTGCCAGTGACAACCATCAGCCCCTTCCAGATCATCAGCGCAGACGACACTATCATACCAAAGTTAAGCACCTGGTAATACAGCTGAGAGAGAGAGAGAGAGAGACACACAGTCATTGGTTCAATCTGAGCAACACATCTGGGTACATTGTTTTGTAGGGGGCGGTGCATGCGGACTGGGGGGGGGGTGAGGCAAGGTCATGGAGGGATTCCGGTGTTTGCCTTGGAGAAAGAAAAGGTGCTCAAAGTTGAGGGTTCTAACCCGCTGTCATAGTTCAGCCAAACCACTTCCTGCTCTTCATATGAGGCATGTCTAACGCAATGGTGAGACACACACTTAGCTCGGCTAAGTAGAATCAGATAAACAACCCGAGCAAACTGGATATTTTGTATTTGTATATGCAAATATATATATATGCCAGACAAACGTGTGCACGTTAACGCACTCATTGCACACAAGTATATATATATATATATATATATATATATATATATATATATATATATATATATATATATATATATATATATATATATATATATATATATCAAACATAGCGATGTAACAACATTGAGCTTCTTTATTTCAAATAAGTGTTAAGTTTTGAGGGGCTTGGTCCCATTGCATTCACAATTGTGGAACAGTGAAAGTGCACCTTTATTTTAAGATGAAGCATACAGACGCCAGACTGCATGTTATGAATGTTAAAGCACATATGTCTAACAAAGAGCCACCATGCAACTTTATTAGAAAAAGCCTTATTATTATTCTGAAATTATATGTATATCGAGGGCTCAAAATATTGGGACCATGGTGAATATCACACTATATTAACATATTAGCTCAAGGGTGGTGATGTAAATAATCACGTAATATAACGACTAGTAATGCGTTATACATTATGTATTAGTACGTATCACCTGTTTGTCAATTTTAAACCTGTCTATTTAGTTTAGTTTATTATTTTTGCTGTTTGTAAAGAGTGACCGTGAGGAATGCTACACAATTTCGTTGTACTTGTACAATGACAATAAAGGCATTCATTCTGGTTCTTCTGATGGTTACTAAAGCCTCAACAAGTTAAACGAGACCCGAGAGCATACTCAAAAGTCATCAGTATGAAGAGTGAAGATCGGACACGTTGTAAAAACAGCTTAGACAAAGCAGGGAGCTTTGGTTGCGAGTTAAATGCCAGTTTAATGCCATGCACAATAGAGTCTGCAGCGGACTGAATGCAACGTGTGATAGGAGGTAGCGGATAGCGGGTTAGCATTTAGCTCTGTGTGCCCCATTTGTTGGCCATAAAAGAGGGAAGCGATCAGCAGTAACAGTAGTAACGAACTACGAAGAGTCGTCTACATACCTGCCGCTTATTCATGCGCCGCACATCGTCAAGGAAGTCTAACGACAACATTGTGAGGGTGTTTTACTGTTATATGCCAGCGTTAAAAGTAGCAGACATATGGATGCTTTATGAGGGAAACTACATCCGGATGTTCCGGGTTCCGCTCAGGGGGAAGTCCCGCCCCACTCACTCCTACGTTGGTTGGAGATACGACCAATGGGTTTGTATTATTTTAGTTTCATTCTGATGCTGTTATAATATCTCAATGATAACAATTGTATTATAAGCAATCATAATAGTAAAACATTTGTTCAACCAAAAGCAGTCTTACCGTTTGTCGTCAAAATCAGCGTAATTAGTCAAAAATGGGTAAAGTGGCATCTGACAGCTTACATCATAATGGAAAACACTTAATTATCTGACAGCTTACATCATAATGGAAAACACTTAATTATTGTTTTATTACTTTTAATTTCCTGTTGGATTTGCGGTTTGACTGTGAACCTGATAAGACAATCGGGGACTCTACATCTCTCTTTTCACTCTGCTCAAGAGATTGTTATTAGCACATCTGCCACATACGTCGTAGTCATAATTAAAGTGTGATACCATTTGTGGTTTATGAGTCATCCTGTGTTAATCTATTATTATGGCACGCATGTTTGGGCAATATTTTTCTTTAGCTCTCCTAGGAAACAATTCAACTTCCAAAAACACTGGCATCAGATACCGGGCCTATTAACTAACACTGCATGACAGGTGTATTCCTGCCGATAAGTAAATACTAGTAGAATGTTATTTTAGTGGCCCGGGAGCATATGAGAGCACGTTCCGAAATAGATGAGGATGGTGTTCAAAACCCCTGTTCTTATTCTGCTGTCTACACAGCAAGTTCATTACAATGTAAAGAGTGCATTGATGCGAATAGACAGACACATTCTCCGGAGGGCCCATTACCTTGCCTGTGTATGTGTGTGTGTGTGTGTGTGTGTGTGTGTGTGTGTGTGTGTGTGTGTGTGTGTGTGTGTGTGTGTGTGTGTGGTGTGTGTGGGTGTGTGGGTGTGTGGGTGTGTGTGTGCGTGTGGGTGGGTGTGTATGTGTAAGAGAGATAGAGTGTGTGTGTGCATGTGTAGAGAGAGAGAGAGAGTGTGTGTGTGTGTGTGTGTGTGTGTGTGTGTGTGTGTGTGTGTGTGTGTGTGTGTGTGTGTGTGTGTGTGTGTGTGTGTGTGTGTGTGTGTGTGTGTGTGTGTGTAAGAGAGAGTGTGTGTGTGTGTGTGTATGTGTGCATTTGTGTGTTTCTGCATGCATGTGTGTGTGTGTGTGTGTGTGTGTGTGTGTGTGTGTGTTCAGGGGGTAATCAGAGCTAATAGAGTTTGGCACTAGGTCCTACCTTCCTGTGGCCAGACACTATCCACAGGAGCAGAACAATGTGGGGGGGTCTATCGTATCTTCCGGGGTATGCTGTGAGGAACATCAGGCCTGCTGCAGTCTGAAGCTTTAAGCGCACTAGGGAAGCCCTCAGAGAGAGAGAGACAGGACACGTCTCTACGAGGTGTGAGAGGGGTTCTTCAACACCCCCGTGATGATAATAATAACGAGAGGGCACTCAGTAGACCTCCACCACACCAAAAAGTCCCCTGGATCCAGATTCGGATCCGGGTCTCCACCAAAATCGAATCAACTGTTCCTTGACACATAAAGCAATCTAACCACCAAGTTTTGTCCAATTCAATATGTAGCATTTTGAGTTATCTTGCTGTTATCGGGTGCTGAGGAGCGGGCCACCTTATCCCCTCCTCTTCTCTCCTCATCGGATGCTGTCTTCTCCTACAGCTGCAGGAGCAGGGAGGATCTGAGTTATTTATTAATATATTATTACTGCCAATTTGCACTATACGTATTGTTGTGTATTGTATATACCTACGTATTACTGTAATAATACTGTAAATTTATCTTCATCTATCAATACATTTAGATTTCATTTAGAATTATTTTAACTATATTTTTGTTTATACTAGTTTTATTTAGTTAGTTGTTGTTTTTGTTTTTAGCTTAGGTATTAGTATTTTTGCGTGTGCATTTATTCCCCCTGTGTCAACTGTTGCACCTTAATTTCCCTCGGGATTAATAAGTATCTGAATCTGAATCGGAGCTGCTGCCTCCGCGACCCGATTCGGATAAGCGGGAGATGGATGGATGGAATCTGAATCTGAATCTGAATCTTAGCAGTAGCATTCAGCAAAACAGAGGGACCAGAGCAGTGACCTGGTCACCTCCCTGGAAATTGCTGCAGAAGCCTGCAGCTCCCTCAGCCATTACTCTTCAGTCACTCCCAGGTGAAGCATCTTCTGAATGATGTGCTTAATTTCCTGCCATCATCTGGCACACAGTCTGTACTGTTACTGTTGTTTCCCCCCCCCCCCCACTTTGTAATGCGTCTATTTTTTATTAAAGAATCCTTATTGTTGGTGTGTTGGTGGTAAACACCACACCCACAACTCACCCAACGGCATGACCTCCAAACCGAACTGTTGACGCATATTCATAAAACAGGAGTGGAGGAGGAAAGGTTATTGGTGCATCCATCCCAATGCATTAACATACACTAGACACAAGACACCGGCGATTGTATTCCGAACATTTAGCCTTTCAATTCTCCCAAGAGAGTGCGAGATATCTATCAGAATGTCATTAGCTCCCAGTCGGTAGCGGCCTGCTGCCTGGCCGTAGATTACCGCAGCGGTTGACAGTCAACCCCGCGACAGCACCGAGACCAGACCTGCGACTTTTGGTGAATCAGAGATAAAACTTTTTTATTTTTAAATGCCATCTAGTCTGTGGCATTTCGGGAGTAGCGTTTCGTGCCGCGTTTTTCCCCCCACGTAATCTGCCTGAGCGGTCAGAGCTGGTGAATTCTATCACCCTCAACAATAGCAGGTCAATAATATCTGCGACAGGACAGGCAGCCGGGGGAGACGCCCTCCCATGCTACGGGGGTCTACAAACCTTTGGTTTGCTTTCTTTTCTTTTCTTTTCGGCTGCACATGGGACTGGTCAGGCAGGTGCTCATGCGTTATATTGTGTAGCTCTATAACCTCCAGAGAAAATGTAGGTAAACCGGACAGGACATACTGTGTTCTTGACTTGCAAGTGATGTGAAATCTAATTTAAATACGACCGGAGAACCGGAAGTCGGCCATGTTGGTGGGTATACAATCTGCGATCAGCTACAGACTCACTATTAGTCAGCCATTTAAAACTCTTTGTTTGTTTAATTTCGAGCGCTCTTTCAGTCATGCCATATCTTTGCGCAGTGTACACTTGTGGCCACAATAGCACTCGTGAAAGTGGCCCATAACATTTAAGGGGAGCAAACTCTGGCACTCGGTACTGAAAGAAGTGTGGAGCCATCATTTCATCTCAGGTAATATATATATTTTTGTTCTTACTAATTATTAAACAACAATTCAATTTGGCAAAGAGTTAACTCATTGTGTTTTATCATTTAGGAGCGCCGGCGAGGTTGTATGACAGAAACAATCCTGACTAGGCGCCTACTCAAAACATGGGGCACATTTCAGCAAGGGTAAACATCGATGCTTTAGCTGCTAGAATAAATGATCGGGTCGTTAATAGGACAAGGAAAAGAAAGTTGAATGAAGCAGTGGAGGCTTTGGACAGACGTGCACACATGGAGGAAGTTCAAGCTGAAGAGGAAATGCCATTGTGTCCATGTGTCATAGTCCAGTGGCGAACCGTGTCTATCACAACTGGACCTTCTGTAGACCACCACCACCGTCTTGAAAAGTGTACTAACAACAATTCCGCAACAACATCATCTTCACCTGTTGCCATTTTGACGTAAAAACCTACTAGAAAAGCCAACGTAGCACTAAGCTAGATCCTCTGTCTTGAGCCAGTGAACTAAATTAACCTTCTAACGCACTATGGACCTGTGGGGAAAACTGAAAGAATACGCCCATTGGCTACAAACCAATATATGATTGGTTGATCAAATTGTCAATCCAAACGTACGCTCTCATTTAGTTTAAGGGCCAAAGCATTCACGAGAAAAATATCTGATTGGTTGCAACACAAAACCAATCAAATGCGTGGACCGAGAAAGACAAACAAATCAACGTAACACTGTAATATAACAGATCAACAACACAGATATGATTCTCATTTATTAATTGTATTACAATTTTATTACATTTTATTAATACAATTTAATCAAATTTTATTTTGTTTCATCTGAGGGTTCAAGGGTCTTCTCTGAATACCTTGAAGGCCCTGACGCTTCACCACTGCAATAGTCCCATTCAACTGAATTGTTGTTTTGCATATGTAATTATGTCAAGTGATTTGTGCAGGGATACATTACCAACGTTATCATTTACCAAACTTTCTGTGAATAAAATATGTTTAATAAACTGTTTTTATCTATAAAAAGACTTGTATTAATATTTTTTCTTGAAAATACTTATACCATCCTATGTCATCCTGTTAACCTGCCTTGCTTAACTAATAGTTTGACAATAATAATTGGTATTATAAATTGAATGGGAGAATTAATGCTATACATGTATATGTATAGTAATAATAATTGGTATTATCATTATTGCTAAACTCTTAGCTTAGCAAGATCAGCTTTTTTTTTATAGGTAATACAAATCAAAATGTTTGTGCAAAACATTACATAACAAAAGGGGTTGGGGTTGGGGTTAGGATTGATATATGGGTCGAAACCACATATATCAATCTTTTTCTTGTATCTGACCTATTCTGGCCCACTCAGATTGGTGTAATAATCAGAATTATGTGTGCGGGCTACACGGCTATTGCTGTGACCCTGCTTGCATTTTTAGTCACGTGGTTGCAAGTCAAGAATAGGCAGGAAGGAATACATCCATGTCATGGATCCGTCGTTCTATATTGTATTACAATTCTTTGTGTGTGCACAATATTCACATTACCTCAACAGTACATTTCAATATCCTACTGTTTGCATGACAGAGCTAAGCCCCCAGTGTTTGGACTGGATATGCTACCTGTTGTAACAAATACAAGCTAATCTGATAATCTTGTTGTATATAGATTGAGATTCATAAAACATAAAGTGTGGCCTGACCTGAATTAAAATGTCACCACGTGCAAGTTAAAAATACACACTCATTATTACTATGAGCAAGCAAGTGCTTGGCACCACGGTCTGAATAATGAGAACCCTGATATAACGGAAGGCCCTTAGACTTCTCCATCATTCATTAAACGATATACAGCAGCTTTTTAAAGCCGATATCTCCTCCGCCATGACATGACATGAGTCCTAATTCTCAGTTTGCTCCCATTAAACACAGTCAGAGTGTTCAGTCCTATCGGCTGATAGGCTGGGTCAAGACGCGGAGAGCAGAGGACCAACGCGCAACACATTAGGTTTCCTCCGACGCACTTTGAAGGAATCCGAACAAATTAAGACAAGATGATGTCTCATTTGGATTCTTTGAATTTCAGACCAAACGTGTTTTCACATTCCCACTGACCGCGTCTATGGAGATGACGGAGATTCAGATGAAGAGAGTCGTCTTCACACAAAACAACAACGCACATGTCTTTGGACACAATGTACATTCAGCTCACTTGAATGTACACACATTTTAATCTAAAAGACAAAGGACCCTGTTTCCTCTATTATACAATTGTTTAAAACAACCCTTAAACCAACTATGTTTTTGGAGGAATATTCAATATTTCTCATTGGTAACTCGTTTGTTGAAATGAGTAAGTAACAATCCTGGTTTGAGTATGGTTGATTGATGATAAATAAATAAAATAATTAGATAGAATTTCGCATAACCTTTTTATATCAACAAAACATTGTGTTTTGGCAGCGATCACATCACACTCTCAAGCTCTCTACTCTACAGCTTCCTCATTTGTCTTCTCTCATTGGTCTAGGATCTTCTCTCCAGATGTGTCAGGAGTGATTGGAAATTAAAATGTAAGTAGGAGCCTTCGCCTTCCGGTTGAAGTCACAGCCGTCTGTCATGTTTCCTCGCCCACCGCCGAGTTATTTGTTCATTTGTGTAAAATGTTCACCCCGAGTTGACCTAGTTGACCTTTTAGAGAAAGCGGTCTCCACACAGACATTAGAATAAATATAACAAATATTTTAATTGGAACACATTTTTTGCGATGATTTTGAATTCATTAGTTTATCAGAGGCATCCTGATTAAATTTGATTATATTGTCTCTATCTGAATTGTGTGCAGTGAAATATGGTTGATCTGTGTTCTCGGTAGAATCTAATCTGACTGTCCACTGCATGTGGACAGCAGAAACAGAAGTCTTAACTTTTTTATTTTATACTTTGGTCTCATCACTTCTTAATAAATATTAGATTAGATTAGATTAGATTCCAATTAATTGTCATTGCACAGTACAAGTACAGTACAGCGAAAATAATTTGGCATCTAACCAGAGTGCAAATGTTGCAGTGAAGTGCATGCTAGTATATGATAGTATATGATAGTATATGGTTAAATGAGATGTAAAAACAGTCTACTTGGTATAAAAACAGGTATAAAATAACTTATAGAGTAGGTAGGTAAATATTGAACATGATTCTTTATGGAACGCCCGTCTGTTGTCCCTGTTTTCTTGTTTAGGTCATTGGTGTTTTATCCAAGTCAATTACAAACAAATGATTTTTCTCAGAAGGTTTTTATTGACCTCAGGATAACAATGAACTCCATATTTTCATTTGGTCAATATTGTGCCAATAAGGTACACAGGTTTAGTAAACCTCCCATCAATCCTCTCTGTTAGGTCTTGGATCTGCACCCACACATCCACCACTCTACTGGCCATAGTTCGGGTTCTCTTCTGCACAACCACCAGTGATCCAAATATCCACATGGGGTTCCTCACATCTTGAACCCCCCGGTGATTTCCCCCGAGAGACGAGAGATATGAACATGGCAGCTCCTTACTCGTTATGTTGGTAGCATTAACCTCTGTGGAATGGGTGTGGATTGGTTGCTGGTTTAAGCAGCCTCACTTGGCCTATTTTCTATTTGTCCATTCTTCTCAATCGTCTCATCCATTTTTGTGAGAGTTTCACCTGAGACAGCGTTACGGTTTAGGGATACATTGTTGTGCATTATTTCGAAGGAGAGCGCTGGCATGTAACATCTGCTCTGTTCACCATACATCTACAAACTCAGGTTTCCTCATCACCCTGTGTCCTGTGTGTCCTCGGGAGAATCCCAAAGTTACCGTTTTAATGGCTTGTGGCAGCAGCGTCGTCTGCTACAACCTCCTTTTGTTTGGTAGGAATCGTGCCGTTTTCCGCTTCACCCTCTGCCCTCCTGGGCAGCCTGGGGCTGACGGCAGCTCTCCGGGCCGTCTGAGGGCTGTGGGCAGCGGCCGCCGTCTTGCGTTGCAGCGAGGGGCTTTTGGAGCCCTTGGACTTGGAGGAGGACGGCGTCTGCAGAGAGACAGCCGGCGCCTTCAGGGACCTCAGGCCCAGCAGGCCACAGTAGTAGTTACACTGGTGCTGGGACACAAACTGCTCCAAGACGTCGGGAGTGCCAACGGCCGACAGGCCTTGATACCTGCAGTAGCAACAATGACATCGTCACAGCATTACCACCTGAAGTGACAGCACACGATGAAGCTTCATTGGTTGTCGTGGGATTTGTGAAATGCTGTCCATGTGTGGTTTAAATGTAGCCGAGCCACATGAATACAAACCCAGTTGATCGGACCGAGATCCCAACATTGGTGAGTTTATTGTCCACACCTGCAAAATAATCAAACATAATACATTATAAATGTATATATATAAAAAAAAAAATGATAATACCAGAGGAGAGAAAGAACGGTTTGCAGCCATTCAACCCAATACATCCTGTCCAACAACATCCGTCCTACCCTCCATCTGCGTGAACAGAAGGTTCCCGTTGGTCCACTGGTGGATCCAGTGCTGCAGGGCGCAGCACTTCAGCGCCACCTCGGACCCCGTCCTGGAGACCAGTCCGGCCACGGCACTCAGCTTGCAATACCGCAGGTAGACGCCCTGCAGGTCCGCCTCCACTGTGGCGTAGGGAATCGTGTTGGCGGGCCGGTACATCAGGTACACCGGGATGACCCTGGGGACGACGCCATGACGTGTTTGGAAACACACATTGTGGTGTTTAAACGGATCGATGGATGAGGTGATCCCAGCCCGATACTCACTCGAGACACGGCCCGAAGTTCTCGATCGCTCTCGACTCCGCCGAGAAGATCTTGCAATATTCCCGAGCCAGACTCTGAATTCTACATTGCTGTGTTTGTAGAAAACGGTTGACAAAAAAAACAGTGAAGATACGTTTATATTGGACAGGACATCTTTGTGCTACTTTTATACATTTTGCTACTTTACCTCAGTGATACTGTAATAATTGTATTACATTTTCCTAACTAGTTCCATTTAAATAAAATGGAAAATGGAGCACGAGCAAATACTGAACTTAGTAGTAAGAGGATGTTGATAATAATGTATTTTTTGCCATCATATCCTTAACCTGCATTGACATCCTGTCATGCTGAATCAGGGGCTTGTCTGTGGTCTGTCTCTTTGTACACCGAGATTAAACTGTCAAAATCTTAATTTTCCATTGTTGACCTTAAGATTCCTAATCTATATGAAACATACGGTAAACAGACACAACACAATTAGGTCCACCAATCGTAAATCACATCATCATTGTGTACCTCTCCACCAATCAGAGATCACATGGTCATTGTAGGCCTCTCCACCAATGAGAATTCACATCGTCATTGTTTCTGTGTACCTCTACACCAATGACACTTCACATGCACACTCTCATTGCTGCCGTGTGAGCTTGCCTCTCTCTCAAGTTCCACGTTCCTCTCTGTGAGCTGGGCCTCTCCTTTGCCCCCGTAGGTGATCCGGTTGCACATTTTAATGACGCACGTGGAGCCGGACTGGAACACGGGCTCCAGTCCGTAGACCACCGTGGCCCTCCAGGTTTTGCGGGAGCAGCCCCCTCCAACGTGAGACTCCTGCACCATGACGCGGCCAAAGAACTTGCTGCCCCAGGCGCCGTGGTCGGCCACGCCCTTACTCAACACCAGCGGCGTCATCTCGATCTCCTCCCCGACTACACAGAGTACGGGGGTCAGAGGGTGAGAGGTGGAGAGGGAGATGTCATGACTAAATTAAAGTTGCGCTCTGTTTCTATTTGTCCATTCTCCACTGTTTTTAGTGAGAGTTTCACCCGAGACAGTGTTAGGGTAATGGGATACATTGTTCTACTATTATTTCTAACGTTTTAACAAATCATGTGTGTCTTCATCATCAGTGCATGCCAAAGTAAGACAAATAAACATGTCTTACCGCCCAGGTCCTCACGCAGCCGCATCCCACCAAGGACTGTGATACAGAAAGACAGTTCAAAGGATGGTGCAGCTGCTAATAATACTTTACAGTTGTATCATCCTAATCATACATATACTAGTATTTGACAAGCAAAACGTACTTTCTACACTCAGCAGGTGGTCTGTGATGTCAGTGCCATGGGCGTTAGTGATTTTGCAGCCATAAACCCCACAGTCTTTCTTGGAGGCCTGGATGATGGCAAGGTTGAATGGCGTCTCATCTCCCGCACTGTGAACAAACACAAATCAACATTGATCCTCGTGTTTTGCCTCAATCTCATAATATCCAAATATCCAAATCATAATATGTGTCTCGAAATAAAATGAATGTGTTAAAACGTTTGAATGCCCTTTTTTAAATGGCCTCTTCTAATCAGTCCAGAAAAAAACAACTACTTTGTAAAGGACTCGCCTTCGCTTCACCTGGGCTACCTCCACATCGTCCCGGTACCAGCTGATCACAGAGTCGCTGAGGACGTTGAAGAACTGGCACCACAGCTTCAGGTGCCCCGAGGCATCCGAGAAGCTCTCGCCTCTGATCTTACGGATGACCTGAGGAGCTGGAAGGGGAAGATGACCCGCCCCCCCCATGTTGAGGCTACTGTGTTTCACATTCTCCGCTCTCCTATAACTGACAGAGTAAATACTATCCACGTCTGGTCTTTATCCTGCCGTGGGTTGCGGCTGTTGCCAAAACTAACAAGCAGGGGGCTCCTGCTCTCTGGGTTCCAGTGAGAACTCGGCCAAAGAAAGCTATACTCAATAAAGCCGGCTTATTTCATTAAGTTAAAGAATTCACTTATGATAATAGTCACTACTGTACGGGCCCTAGGGATGCGCACTACTATGCATATGATACTGCTGCCATATGCTGGATATGGCTGGGTCTCATACCAGAGATGCTTCATTCGGCAAACATTATCTCAACATTAACATTACATTGGCAATGCCAAACTACTCATACAACATGACAGAAATGCAAGAAAGGAGACTTTGAGGAGGTTTAAAATTAAGCATTATACCTTTGAACGGGTCATGCTTTTCCTTCTCTGCAGACGTCTGCTGGCTCTTCTCGGGGGCCCGGGTCTGCTCCAGGGCCTCTTTACCTGCTGCCGGGGTCTCCTGAGCTGTCACCTTCCTGCTCAACAGCGGAGACCGCCTCCTTGCTGGCGGGGTCGGCTGGCCGCTTGGCTCCACGGCTAAGAGGGGCTGTTGAGACGGGCCCGGGGGTACAGAGAGAGTGGCAGGATCCGGAGGTGCCTCGCTGGACTTTGGGAGGACCTCCTCGCCCCGAGGTCGGCCATCGACGGGTGACGGGACGATCGGATCGTCCTCTACCGCCGTCGACTTGGGGGTTAAGATTTTGCGTCGTGCTCCCAAGGCCAGGTCCTTTAGGGTAGCGGAAGGGAAAGTCAGGGAGTTGCTCTTCGCCTCCTGTAGGGGGGCTTCTTCACTCGAAGAAGGCGACTCAGAGGCTACAGTTGTTGTTGCCGGCGGCTCAACGACGGAGATGCAAAGATTCCTTTCGGGCTGAATCTTATCCTCTTGTTTGGTCTCTACCCTGATTGTATTTAGCTCGGGTGTCTTCTGTGCATCAACACATGTGGTAGAAAGTACAGGTGTGCTGTTCCAGTTACTTTCACTGTTGAGTTTAATTTCTGGAGGTGGGATCTGTTTAAATCCTTCATCCGTACCATGTAAGGGCTTTGGACTGTTCTGCTCTAATGTGAGACCACCTTTCTCACCATCTGCTGTACAACACAACTGAGCAGAATCAAGTCCTGTCTCCACACTGGAGAGAGACTTCCCATGTTCCTGAGTCCCGATTACGGACACGTTTGAATCCGCGAGGACTTTGCTGTCCACTTCCATCAGCAAGGCATCAGAACAACATGTTATTGTGTTATTTCCATCCGTAGCGGCAGCAGAGGCGGCATCCAGATTAACTCCTGATGAAACAGGAGAGGATTTTCCACATTCATGGCCCGTGTCCATGATGCTGTCATTTTCCACACCGCCGTAACTGTTCCCGGTCTCTGCGATGCTCTCGGTGTCACTCACATAGATAGGAGGGATGCTGAAAGAGACCATAGCTTCAGAGGTTGGAGCAGTGGGAGTTAGGAGTTGGTCCGGTGTACACTCTGTTGAGGGTTGCTGATTTATTCTACGTTCCAACTCTTTCGCCATAGTGTCCGGTACCTCAGGCGTAGAAACAGACGTTTCTGTGTCCATTTGCGGTTCCATTTCAGTTTCTATGGTCCTGTCCTCATTCAATTGCCTTCTGAGGTCTTCTCCTCTGCTGAAAGAGGTCATAGCTCCATTAGACGGGGCAGTGGGATTTAGGGGTTGTTCTTGTGGCTTTGTCTCTATTTTCTTTTGTATTTCAATCGCTAACGCCCGCTCCATATCACGTCCCGGCTTCACTCCAAACAGTGAAGGGGAGGCAATTAACTCAACTGTTACTGAATTTGACTCAACCGTCAATGGATTTGAAACAGTGGAGTCAAGGGCCTTCACCTGAGACATTATTTCAGCAACTGATAGGATATTAGGTTCAGGTGTGTGTGCTTCTTTAAGGGGCTTCGCTCGTTGTTCAGAACCATTTGTGTCTGGGACATTTAGATTTCCGGGTTCCTTCGTAACTTGCTGATTGCTGGTGTCAACACCAGTTATGTTTGTTCTGTGCGGTATTGGATGAGTCTCCACCATGGGCCTTAACAACGGTTCATAATTTATTTCAGTGTGAGGAACACCTGCGTGCGTAATGAAGTCAGTCTCATTTTGGCTCTCATTGAGAGCGGCTCCTATTTGCGCGTGTTCCATTCCCTTCACATCGACACCTGCTTCCATCTCGACTTTCCTCTGACTCGGAGGCCGACGCTTCTCACATAAGAGCGCCGTACCTGCCTGGCCTTCTTCGACATTTCTCCCCAGCGGTATGTTCACCACCTCCTCTGTTTTAACAGCCGGCACGCCTGGACCTCGGCTCGCCTGGTGCACACTACACTGCGGGCCGCTCTGTCCATGTCCCAAACTTTGTTCTGGGAACGTCGCGGGGTCCGTAAGGGGGTCTAAGTTGCGTTCACTTGATCCTCTGGAATGGTCCCTCGTGTTCCGCCCTGTTCCCTGGACGGGGCGGTGCGCGCCGGGCTTCGGCCCTCCGGCAGCCGCCGCGGCCTCCTCTTCAGTCCTTTGAGGTGACACCGAGTCTGTGGCACAGCGGGGGGGCGGCGGTTTGAGGTCGACAGGTGCAGCCCTGTTTGGCCGCCCGTGGGCCCGTGTAGCCTTGAGAAACAAAGGAGGCAGAGCTGTTTCCTATGCTGCAAATATGCATTCCCTTAATCCCTGGCTATATTGCACCGATAAACACATGTGTTTTTAAAAGTGGCGACAGCGCAGCGAGGGCCAAACAAGGACATCTCATAAGTGAACGGTGGTATACCGTGGTTGTGTGTGCATACTGAGACAGGCCCTTCACCAAAGTCTGACACCGAAGACATGTTCGGTGTCTGTTTGGTATTATGTTAAACGTATGTTAAATCTGCCTTTTTCCACAAATCAAATGTATGGAAAAAAAGCGAATGGGTATTGATTGATTAGTTGTGGGGTTGGGATGGCTGGCTGACTTTCAGTATTTCAGTATTGATCTCAGTATTTAAATTCATTGAACTAATGTGATGGCTACAGTACAGACAAGCATAGTACAGCATTAATACAAACATACAACAAAAACTCTCTAGCTCTAATAGCTCTAAAGGCCACATGTGTCTATGAAAGCCCTCGATAGCAGGTACAGTGCAGTAGCAGGTTACATATGTTCTCTGTGTACTGTGTGTTTGCTGTGTGTTGGACAACCAATTGGTCTTTTAAATACCTATTCATGAAAGGAGTAAATGGGGGAAGACTATTTTAAGTCTCAAAGTGTACCCAGAGTGGAATGTAAAGTATTTTAAGTGGCCCTCCAGCTATCATGATCTGTTCTGTCTCAGCTTTTTGTTCCCACACAGGTCTGGCATCCGTCTAGCCGGGCTGAATATTACATGAGCAGTGGTTCATATGACTCTTTCATATGACGCGAAGACCCAAAGATTTATGATCATGAATCGTATCGTAAATCATCTAGAGATTGCAGTGCGGTGTAAGACGGTAAGGTCTTGGCTTCCATCAAAGCACAGCTATTTTAGACAAACTCATATGGACATAGATATATCTATGGGAAATGGTAGAACATAGAAGAAAAATGATACGTCTTCTTTATTAGTTTTAAAATTTTAGCTATTGGAAAAACATTATAACTGATGCTCTAGATAAATGTTATTATGATCCAAATCCTGCTGCAAGTCTTCAGTTCTGCTTACAATTAGGCCGCCAATTGCTCCTATAAATCATGGCAGTGTGAGAATCACTGACCATCAAATTATATTACGTAAGACTTCATATAAGACTATTATTATGTGGCGAAAGTGTGGTGGCTTATAAAGGTACCTGTAGTGATATCCCCTCGGTTGTGTGCATCACTAAATTCCAGCCACACAAGGCTATTATAATAGCCAAGGCTATTTTTAGAGAATAGATGCCTGTGGTACAAATCTATCTCTCTGTCATTGCTTTGCATGAAATGCAAAGCAACTCATGAGCTCATGCAAAACGGGGTCAACTCACCTCGGCCAGTTGTTGTGGCTCAGACACAGATCCATTCTCCGGGGGGCGGTGGCTTGTTTCTTTCTCCCTTCCCTGCAGTTCCCTTGATGACCGGGGGAACGCATCCTCGGTATTCTCCACCGTCGGACACCTCTGCCCCGTCGTCCCCCAATGTTCCGGATGTGCAGAATCGGAGCGCTCAAGGGGACGGACCGAAGGCGAGCCGGTTTCCACGCTCAGGCCGGTCCTCGGTTTTGTTCGAGTGCTCGGAATTTGAAGTTCTGTGGCCTTGTGTCTGACCGGTCCCATGTCCCCCGTGGGGGGGACATGGGACCCTTTTCCTACCTTCTGCTTTGTGTCAACACTGGGGGGCGTCGCTACATGGGTTGCTTGTCTCCGTGATGCTGGGGGAACTTTGGGTGGAGATTTTTGTGACCTGGACTCCAAAACGTTCTTATTCTTTGTGTCTCCATGTTTGGCTCTCTCCTGAGGAAGCGGTGCCCCTGGTTTACCCTCGGCCCCGTGCACGCCTTGGCGTTTACGGAGAGACACGGCAGATGGCACGTTAACTGTGGGGGAGTTAGGAACAAGCTTTTCCTTTGGCGTGGGGATTCCGGTTACCTGTAAACGGCCCCCAGCTCTATCCAGACATATCTTGCTCTCCTCTGAAGGAGTTTTATCGACATTTTGCACGGCCTCTGTTATGCTTCTCTGGACCGGATCCGTGATTCCTGGACGAGGAGCGAAGGGGACGGAGCTCTCTATCTCCATGATCTCCTTTGAAGGCCCCTGGATTTTTACCATCTCCGTGAGCGCTTGTGTTTCACATGCCCGCACACCTGACCTCCTCTCTTCTGTTGGCCCCTCCGCCTGGGCGCCATCCTCCTTTATGTCTTCAAAGCCATTTGAGATCTTAATCTTTTTCTTTACGAAGGGCGAAATTCCCTCGCCAGCGCTCTCGGGGACCCCCACGTGTCTCTTAGCGACAGGCACTACCGCCGACGTGCCGTTGGCAAACGGGACGGGTTTCTCCACCTTCTCCTCGGTGCCAGTGGAGTCCTGCAGCCTGGCCTCCGCCACGGACTCCGCCCCCGGCCCTGGAACCTCGTGACATTCCCCCGCGGTGGTCGCCGAAGAAGCCTCCTCCGCGGCGAAATGGGGAGCCATCGGGGAGCGGCGTTTCCTCTGCGAGCGGTCGGGGCTGAGGTTCCTGAGGGCCTCCCTGTTCTCCAGGCCCTCGAGCTCCCTGCAGCGGCCCTCTGCTTTCTGTTTGAGCTTTGCGAAGTACCGCTGGTGGATCAGGTACTCGTTCATCAGGCCAACCTCCAGCACTCCGGAGCAGGACACGATGCCCTTGACGTTGCTGGCTGAGGCCTGGTAGATGGCAGCGTCCTCCATCGTACAGCTGGAAGGACGACACGCTTTACGATGCAGGTCATCCACAACAACAACAAAAACAACACATCAACATTGTCACAGTGAAACCATAGCACTCTTTTATCCAGCGTAACTTATGGGCAATTCTGATGCATCTCATGAACAGTTCAATCCCCGATGTCCCCAGGTTAGGCTGGGGACATCGGGGATTGAACCCAGTACCTTTCACCTGGGAGTCAACCACCCTAGCCACTACATTATTACATTACATGTTTCTATGCCCTTCTCTATGGTCCTATGGTTAAGCAGACGCTTTTGTCCAAAGTGACCTACAATAAGGTCATTCAACATTGGTAGACAAGAGAACTACTAATCACCAGAAGGCATAAGTGCATTTCCTTCCTAACAAGCCTCCAAGAGCAGAACCAGTGCTCAGGTAAAAGTACAATAAGTTGGATAATAAGTACAATAACATGCACAACACACACGACTAAGACATACTTGTAAATGTGCAGGGAATGGTTTGGTCCATTTCGGAATATCTCATACTTGGGCAGGCCACAGTATCTGTCTAACTGCACGTCATCTTTATACCAAATAACTTGAGGGACAGGGTGACCTGAACAGCAAACATACAAGGAAGTAGAAGATTCAATTCAATATAGATTCAACACAACAATGCTGTGTTGTTGACAACATCATATCTGCCAGCGGTTTCATGTTCATCGTCCGATTAATTACTTGTAGCTAGTTAATAACTAGTTAACTAGTCGTATATATAGGGTAAGAAATATGAAATAAAAAAACTGCCTTTTCACTTTTATCAACATAAGCAAGTAATTCTAAAGCTATTGCGCATGTACAGTATTTTTTGTTTTTTGTTTTTATGTATGTACAGTACATGTATTTGTATATATATTTTGTAGGACTATTTCTACGTAGATCGTGTCATTACCTCTAACTTCACAGGTGAAGGTCACTTTGCATTTCTCAGACACAGCTCTGGACTTCAAGGTAACCTCGAAGGTGGGCTGGGTCTCCTCCGTGAGCTGGGCCATCACGCTGCACAGGGTGCTCCTGAAGAGGGTTCATCAGATATATGGTTGAGTTGAAGGTCTCCATCAATATCTCTCATATATCAACCCATCAATCCACACATCAATGAATCAATCACACTTTGAATATGTTTGTTAACTTTTTTCACACTTAAGTCCACGACACGAAGAGCCCCGATGTTGTACGGATGTTCCATACTTTCGCACTAGTATTCTACTTCTAACAAATCACAAAACATATAAACGTAAAGGATAACTTTGCCAATTTTCAACCTTATCTCTGGGGATCTAAGGGATGTAGTCTGGAAAAACGGCTGCAGTTGATGCTAATGCTCTCTGTGTCTCCGGGGGTGCAGCTCAGCACCGATGCAAAATGGTATCCCAACTCATCAGTTGATGACGGAGTTGGGGTAAGATGGCGGGTAAGAAGGCGACGGGATAAAAGTAGCGGAGGGATCTGGGTGCAGGCAACACGGAGGACAGGTAAACATTGTTAATTGACATATGCAACCCCCATTAAAAGGACACAAAGCGGGTCTAAAAATCGGCAAAGTTGCCCTTTAAGAACACACTTTGTGACGTAAACACATATCAGTGGTATTCTATCCCTGTCTATGCATGGCATTCATTCAAGCACTTCCACACAGATATTTTGCAGTGAACATATCAATCAAGTATGACGATGATGGACAGATGCTGTACAATACCTTGCAGGCCTGTATTGAGAATACCTGTGGCTTGAGCAGAAAGGAGGCAAACAGAAGCAGCTCATCAGGCATGTCAGCAAAGCATCACATCACACATCACTCACTCAAGTGTTGCTGGTCACATGTAAGCAAAGCACTATCACATGGAGATATGAAGGTGGCCCTTTCATGCTTTACCCTTTTACATTTTAAGTTTTACAATTGTAATTGTTCCATTATTATTGTCCTGCCATAATCAGCTCTATCAAAAACAGTTCTATACATCATCTGATTTACAATCTAAATAACTAATACAGAACTACAATGGGGATTTTAGCACATAAATTCACTTGTTTTGCAAAAACATAGAAATGCAAGGCTACACATGAACTAAATGTGACACAAAAAAGAAACACAACCAGTCAGAACAAGTCAATTTCAAAAAGCTGCCCCCCCCCCCCACACACACACACACACACACACACACACATTACTTTGTTGTGCATTAATGTACACACACATTCTAAGGTCAGACATAGTTATGATTATTATTATTATTATTATATAGTAAATATGATTATTATTGAACTGTGCTAACTGTGGTCATTATGACACAAATAGTCATCAGTAAAATAGCAATCATTGATTTTGTCACGCATGTGTTGGATAAGCACGGACATTAAACCTCCGCGCTTGGCTGTGAACTGGGCCCTTTGGACAGGTCAGTGCAGGTTCACTGCGCTGCTTAAGGACCGGATCCTCACACACTTGGCTGCACGTTCGCCACAGTTAGGCAAACACAACCAGACACATGGCTCTATAAAAAGTACCGCCCTCCACGCATGTACTGTAAATATTAAGATCAACGCAGGCCGTCATGCAATATCTAGATATATGTATGCATACATTTGACGTTGGAGAAAGTGAGGAGGACTGTCACTGTTAGACCAACAAGAATCTTACGGAACACAGGACATCTATCCCCATGTTGTTTTGTTTTGAGTGGCAGAGTTGCGTAACGGTGGCTGCACGCATGCAATCAGCTTGAGCTGGTTTACCACAAGGAAAGAAAAATATGGAAAATATCTAACAGCCAATAGTGTTCTACACAGAATCGAGAGCCACACACACACACACACACACACACAAAGATGAGTTGCAGGTGTGAGAGCGTTTACCTGCTCTCGGGCCTGACGTTGGAGAGGTAGCTCCGGCTGGCCGGCCGGCTGACGTCATCCCCATTGTGAATGCCTGAGCGCTCCTCTCCAGAATAGGATCGCTGCATCACCCTCCTGGAACTCATGTCTGTCTCTCTCTCTCTCTCTCTCTCTCTCTCTCTCTCTCTCTCTCTCTCTCTCTCTCTCTCTCTCTCTCTCTCTCTCTCTCTCTCTCTCTCTCTCTCTCTCTCTCTCTCGCTCTCTCTCTCTCTCTCTCTCTCTCTCTCTCTCTCTCTCTCTCTCTCTCAGGGCCAGAGAGACAGTGTTTCGGCTAAAGAAGTAAGTGGTGTATGTGGACCTGAGGTTATGGTTTAAAGTCCTTTGGAGGAGATGTGGTGTCTGTCTGTCTGTTTGTATATCCCCCAAAAGACTGACACGAGTGCTGAAAGAGCAAAAGTTGAGTCAAATTAGTAAAGCCAGTACACAAAAATGCATAAAATGTATCTAAATCAGCACTCCACGTTATTCCACCACCAAACAACTTACAAAGCACTTAACACTTTACAAACAATACCACACAATGTGCACACATGTTACAGTTGTCCTCTTCTCTCCAAAACACACAACAGAACATGAAACCCAGAGAATGCTATTGAAATCCATGTCCGGGTTCTCTTGTCCACTACGCTAGGCTCCTGCACACGCTATGTTTGTTTTAAACTGTAAGTCTTCTTCACCAGTCGGATCTCTGCCCCGTTTCACTCACCATCCACACGGTCCCTTTTGTGCGTCCCGACAGATCAGCCCGCTGCCCTGCACTCCAGCCTCTGCTCTGATCCCCAATCAAACATGAGCATGTGTAGCCCGCCGGTTATTTATAGGAGGCCCAGGAATAGGCACCAGGGGTACATCACACTTTACAAAACTTGCCTTCTTGGGTCCATTTGTTTTATTATGAAAAACACGATTGCAGACATTGGGAAGAAAACACTTGAGTCTTGAGTGAATATTTGGGGGATTTTTTTATTTTTAACACAGGAGGAATCCACAAATAAGGTGGAAAATTTGTTATTGTGGTTATATGATAAAGCTACAGACAATACCGTCATAAATAGATATTTCACGTAGTGCGCGGTTGTCTTACTCATGTAACATTGTGCATTGACCATTCTGAAAAGGGTTTGGGTTAAACACAAACGACATGTGAGCCTGCCTGCCTGTCAGAGGAGTGTTTATGTTTGAAGCAAAAATCCATCCAGCTATCCAGTAATACTATAGGATACACTCAGCGGACTTGGCTCTAGAATACACAGCAAACTGTGAGAAAGTGATGTGGGTGTGATTTTCTATTTATATGCTATTAACATTACCACCATGTGAGGGGTACTCCTGTGGCATGCATTGTCCTGCGCTTTACAATTACACCGCACCCCTGGGGAAAGTTGGTCGGAATAGAACTGCCTTATATAGATGGCTCTGACTGACTGTTTAATAGACCCCCCCACCCACAACGACATGTTTACACATGCATATGCAAGGAACATGCATGTGCACGCCAAGCACACATGCTTGCTTAAGGTGTAATGTTGTATACGTTGTACATTTGTATTTGTCAGCGTTCGCATCGATGCTACTGTTGACTAGTAATGCTTGTCATGTTTTAAAGACGTTCTGTAAGCCATTCTCTTGATGTATTTGTTCATTAGGTTTTACAAATGAATTCAGTTCAATCTGAGCAGGCCACTGGCCACTGAACTTTAGTTTCTCTTTCACTGAACATTAGTTTCTCTTTATTGACATGGGATAGTTATTTGGTCAATTGAGAGTATTATGTTTTGTTTTGGCCTCTGGATACAAAAGACAAGCTTGTTCCTGGACAGACTACAAAGCCCTGCTATTACTTAGTTTCCTGGCCACGGGGAGCAGGAATAACTAACTTCAAAGACGGGATCATAATTTCCTCTTGTGTTGCATCAGAAAGACGCTCCTCAAGTAACACATGCCTGTGTGCTTACTGTGCGGCTATATTTATATATTAATTACGCACTTTCATCATCTTCACGTATCACGGTAACGTTTGTATACTCAAATGACAACTTTTCATCGTGACACATCCTGTTTAGTGCAGTTTAGAGGTATATTAGTGAAGGTTTAGTGGAGGTTAAGTGAATGTTTAGAGGCAGTTTAGTGAAAGTTTTGTAATGGTTTAGAGGCATATTAGTTAAGATTTAGAGGTAGTTTACTGATGGTTTAAAGGCAGTTTAGTGAAGGTTGATTGTTGGTTTAGAGACAGTTTAGTGAAGGTTGAGTGTTGGTTTAGAGGCATTTTAGTGACTCGTACATTCCTGTCTTGTTCGACTGGAGCAGCTTGGCATCAACACATGAATGTCCATACCATTCTTACCCATCACTGTGCAAACCTAAAAAATGTGTATGAATTAGGGCACTTAAAATACATTACAAAACACACAATACATCCCTAGTGTTTTGCAATTAAAAACGACTTATATAGTAGTCTTAATGTAAATGCAGACTTGGTTCAATGCATAATGCTCTCTCTAAAGCCGTGTGAGCAGTGTGACATATAATTTCCATCTGTATGCGAGGTCACCATTTGTCGAAGTATTGATATTGGCTTTGTGGTTAGTGGCTGGTTGAAGCAGCCTCAGTTGGCCGTCAGACTGATTAGACTCTGGTTGAAGCAGCCTCACCTGGGCCTAGTCAGACTGATTAGACTCTGGTTGAAGCAGCCTAGTCAGACTGATTAGAAAAAATTGAAAAAATGTCACAGCCAGCCAACACATTGGTGACATACAGGGGAGGGATTGCGCAATCCGAGAGGAGGCTCAGCTCGTCGCTGCCTCCCTTCGCGTCTTTCCCCCGGATTTGAACAGGAAAATACACAAATTCAGCGATATTGACTATAAAAACGATTGGAATGATTGGAATCATACAAAAATTACAAAAATTCTATCACAGATCAGTGGACAAATATTTATTTATTAGTTTCATCATTATTTGTTTTTTTACATTTCACTGGAGTCCAGTATGTTCCTTTCATCCCAGCTCTTGACATAATTCTCCATGTACCAAGGGGTTTTCTAGTGGAGCCTGTATTTCTATTAAATGTTATATTCAACATAAAGCATGTTTTACCTCTTCACTGACCAGAATCCATTAACCCTTTTCATCTTCAGAGTTAATATTGAATAAGTTACTTATATGATCAGTCTAAGCTGTACAGGTCAACGCTGTGTGATGATGAATGTGTAGTTGTGTTTGTTGTGACGGGGATAACGTTGACAATAAATACTAATGTATAACATGTCACTGTCTATTACCATTCAATTATGCATCTACTTTGTTTATTGTGTTGTTCTCTTTTATCTCTTTTTAATTATATTACTGTCCTGTAGTTTCCCGTTTGTGACACATTTCCCGTCTGGGAATATAAAGTTCATATATTCTTGCATCATAATTCAAGGTGAACTTGTAGTGTTTTTTTGTAGTTGAAACAAACACACCTCCTCATCATGTTATCAGAGCCTTACCGTGTGTGTTTTGTCTCTAGTGGTTGACCTGTGACCTGCACCGTGGTGGCTGCCAAGCTGCTGCTGGACTCCAGTCTCAGGGCGTGGGCGGTGCAGCACCTTCCTCATGTTTTTACTGCGTGACTCGGTCAGCCAGCTGCTCCCCCACAGCAACCAGAAGATGGACCTGGAGCAGGTCTCTGACAAGTGACTGTTGCTCATCTCAACCATGATATGAATGTGTAGTCTAGTGGTTATAGGGAGTTCCACTCTCAGCCAAAAGACTGAGAGGGTTTGATCTTATTCTGTGTTTCCACAATCATCAAATGGACCGGATTAAACTGATACTCTATGGCTACTGATGTTTACTATAGTTTGTCAAAATTGTCCTGGAATTGTGTTAACAAATATGTTTAAAGTGAATGCAATATATATTTATATATATATGTACACACACACACACTTCAATAATATATAACTTTTTGTATTCATATAATGTGTTAATAATTAGTATTCATTAATGTTGGTATACTAGTATTGAAGTAATTCTAATAATTTATTCATATTGTATAATGTATAGTTAACCTATTGCATGATGTAGTGGAAGTATATATACTCATATTTTCATAAATAAATATAGATTTATATATATGATGATATATTATATATATATATATACCGGTATATATATATTATATTATATATATATATATTAGCAGTGAGTATTGACATATTGACCAGTATGACACAATGTTGTTACGATATTGGTATAAAGTTATTGTAAAATAGTATAATTTTATCAATTAGCTTTCTGTGTGTAGCTGCTGACCAATCATCGGTCCTGCAGGACCAGATGACCGGTGCTGCCATGGCGACGCCCCCTGAACCCAACAAGGATTTGGATTAATGAAGGTGACACTTCATTGATCTCCTAAAGGTCAGAGGTCGATTTATTTGAAATATAGTAATGTAGTGATTTAGTAGTGATGTGTTAATCAGTCACTAGAGCACACATTCAACACATGAACCTGTCATCAATCAGTCACTTTATTGTTCATTTTATAGTTGTTTTTATTGTGTACAGTATTTTTATTTTATATTACCATAGTTTTGATATTTCATATGAACTTTTCCAAAGTAAATACATTGCTAAGGAGACCGACTTCAGTGGGACTCGAACCCTCAGGAACCTCCAGGGTTGATGGACTCAGGATGGAACACCTGCTCTGCCTGTAACGTTTTTTATCCATCTCACCAAATAAAAATGTCCGTTACAACATCAGGACCCTGTGTCCTGTGTTTTGGAGGAGTCAAGTCAAGTCAAGTCAAGTCAATTTTATTTGTATAGCCCTTAATCACAGTTATAGTCTCAAAGGGCTTCACATGCCACATGTTTACAACACCCCCCAAACCCTAGCCCCCCTAAGGGCAAGAAAAAACTCCCTTAATTACGTAGGAAGAAATCTTGAGAAGGAACACAGAGTAGAAGGGGATCCCTCCTTCCAGGGATGGGAGGAGCCCAGAGACACGAGATCAGTCTGATAAACATATCAATTAACGATACGATAATCAACCCGTATTGTGTAAAGTGTGTCTTTAGGGAAACATTAAGATAGGTTGAAAACAGGGAAAGAAAATGGACTAGGTTATTAAAACAAGAAGGAAAGAAAACCATCATTCAAAATCCCTGAGGGGCTAATTAAATAAGATAAACGTTACGACTATGTCGATGACTGTGTGTCCCACATACATGTCAACAGACAGAGAACCCACACACACAGTCGACACAACTACTGTCTATTTCCTATGCTATTCACAGCACCGTGATTGGAGACATCTGTGTTGCCAGGCCAGACAAGACGCAATCTCTCTCTCACTCACACACACACACACACACACACACACACACACGTCATATTACGTGCAAGCGTATGTCCATTCTCCGGTGGAGAATGGACATACGCTTGCATATGGACTCGGAGCCATTTCATTTTTGATTTGGTGCTGTGTGAAACTTTACAATAGGGCTTGACGTGTACGACTGTGTGACGTGCATTGTGGCTGAAAGAAGTGCGGTCTCCGCTGACCAATGCTGCGGGGGTGGAAGAGATAGAGCGTAGAAGAGGATGGAAGACAGTCAGAAAGGGGGAAGGGGGAGGGCTGCCTCCTTAGCCGTGACCTGGAGGAGTTGAACTGAGGGGTTGAACTGCGGGCCAGTGAGTTAGTAGGACAGAAAGCCATCCCAGTCTTTGTGAGGTAAAGTGAAGTCAGTATTAACCTTTTTAGTCATTTTCGTCACCAACCACAATAAAATGGATGAATAATTCGACTAAAGTAAAAAGTTGTAGTAAAGTAAGCAAGTGCACTAGATACCTATTTACCACAGGGATTGGTGTTCTCCTATCTGTTCAGTCTCATGTGCTCCACAGCTTCACCAGGGACCCATCATCCACACCAAACACCACACGTCTTACTCTGAACTAACGTGACACTATTGTCATGTAGCATCATTATTAACACTGTACTCATTAGTAACCTGTGTTGTTTTTGTAGGTTTAACTAAATCTAAATCCTCACCAGCGGGAATCACGGATCGAACATGCCGGTTGACGGTTGACCCTCCCCATGGTCTCCTTGCCAAACGGCCAAAAGTGTTTCCAAGCCGGAGTATCGGAGTAACACATAGTGGATATAGTGACAAGGTTACTGGCGTGTGCTGCTGAGGAATTATCCAACTGCATATATATAACCGCTTTAAGTGGTCCGCCCTGGCTGGACGGGACAGCCGGGGACCCCCAGAGGGGTGATGTCGAAACGGACGTGACTGCTTGACTGACAGACGGTCGCATGGGAAACATTTTCCAGCTTTCCAGGTGTAGAAGACCCTAGACCTGTAGCACCTGCCACCTGAGACAGACACCTATTATGGGCTGGTGAGTATGGGTTTGTTCACTTTACACACACACACACACAGACAAACATTCACACATTTACATATACACACACATGCTCAAGTGCTCACACAAACACACACCGTCTCACACTCAGACCCATATCTACTGTAAGCACACACACACACACACACACACACACACACACACACACACACACACACACACACACACACACACACCACACACACACACACACACACACACACACACACACACACACACACACACACACACACACACACACACACACACACACACACACACACACACACACACACAGATACCCACCCCCCCATACACAGACACACATACACACTCTCTTTATGCACACACACGAGCGAGGGAAGACAGTGTTGATGTTTGGGTCTCTGTGGAAACCCGGCTAGGTCGCTGTGGAGGAGGTTGTGACATCATCGCTGGGGGATTTCACACCAGGTTCAGGGCCAAGGAAACGCATTCCAGAAGACACTTGACCTCCCAGGACAGCTGGGGGGCCCCAAGGCTGTCTGTCTTGGTCACACACACACACACACACACACACACACACACACACACACACACACACACACACACACACACACACACACACACACACACACACACACACACACACACACACACACACACACACACACACACACACACACACACACACACACACACACACACACACACACACACACACACACACACACACACACACACACACACACACACACACACAGTCTCAAACAGAATCAAACATCCCAGAGTCGTTTACATATTCAAAGTTGCATATTAATACTACCCCCCCCCCCCATACGTAACGGAGTGGAGTTCTCTTGTTACGGCTAATGGGGCCGATTTCAGTTTGCGTGCGCGCTACTGATCTGTTATTAAGCAGATGGAAGCCGCTGATCGATTCAGTCCAAAAGGTTTTACATTTTAACATGATGTGTGCATGTGTGTGCGTGTGTGTGTGGGGGGGGGGGGCACGACTTTAAGGATGAAAGATACAGTATATTGTGTATTGAGTTAAGCCTGCTGACTGTAGGCCTGCTGACTGGAGTTGGAATATTCCGTTTCAGATTAAGAAGAATGGTTTCAGATATGATATGGGTATATATAGTGTATGGCTCCAATTTTCGTGCAGTTTGTGTGTGAAATGTAGACCGGATAGTTTCTATCAGGGCTAGAACAGAGTGGTCAATGTGAGTGTGCCAATTTGTATATTTATAGGACAGATTAAATAATAAACCGTCTTGATGTATGCCTCATCGCCAATAGATCAAGTTCGACAGAAGATTAACTTGCTAAAATAAAGGAAGTTATTTATCTTACGTCCCAAAAACATGATACGTTAGAATTGGAGCAATGTTGTATTAATATGATCTTCAAATATAATGAATTAAACAAAATATCTAAATAACGTTGGCGTCCATTGTGGATCCTACAGCGCCCTCTAGAGGCAGTGGTTTTTTATAACCACTTTGAAATTAACTGTAGGAATTATACAGCATGATCCTAATTATACTGTGGCGGTTGACAATTAATTAAGATATTCTGAGAATATTGAGCCTATTTGTAAATCCTTTTCAATCAGACCCTCTTTTACGACATACTTTTTACAAAAACCTATTTGAAGGTGTATAAAAATAGCACAGTGCAATATTGCAATAACTTTACATACGAAGTGTATGCATATGAGGTACAAGGTATAACATAGGTATATACCCAGGATTGTAGACACATCCCTGAAACAAATCCTGTTTTTCATTCTCATTCACACAAAAAAAGCCGCTTATCTATCTATCTATCTATATATCTATATATATATATATATAACTGAGTATATTATGTATAGTTCTGACAATATATGTATTACCTGAATAAATATATGATGTACATTATATACCTGGGAATACATATATTATATATATGATTACATGTATGATGTGTATTATATCCCTGAATAAATATATTATATACCTGAATTCATACAGGATGTATATTACACACATAAATAAATATACTATACATCTGAAAAAAATATAATTATATACCAGAATAAATGTGATGTGTACTATACACACCTGAATAAATATTATATACCTGAATAAATATGTTGTATACCCAAATAATATGATTAATTGAGTGAGTTGTCCACGGTGAACTCTATCCCCAGTACCCAACTGTCCACAGCTGTTCTCTCCCAGTGTGAACAGAAACCCCTGATCATTCAACAGGAAGAGCTGGGCCAACCATTCACCACCTGCAATACACACTAAATCCAAAAAAATTAAAAAGTCAAGCAAATTACAAAAGTGTTTGTCATATAGTGACGATGTTGACATTGTTACCTTAATGAGAGCTGTGGGCATAACGAAGGGAGGATGATCCCTAAACATCCTCACACTGATTTGGTTGGTAAAGACGTACCAGAATCACTGTGCCACCTTTAGAGGACACACAATACAGTAAATACCTATAATAGGTATCTCAGAGGCTCTCAAACTGATTTAACATGAGGACGTGCACCCTGATGGGACATGCCACAAAAATTCCATGAAATGATATCCATTCAAGTGGATCGGTGGGTAGCTCTTGAGGCCACACCCCCTCCAATATCTCTCCTACAAACAGCAATAAACCACCCGCACCCGATTAGCGCTAGGGTTGAGGGTAGGTTGGAGTTTAGGGTAGTTAAGGGTTCAGGGTTAGAGGTTACCAATATGGGTTAAGGGTTAGGGGTTAGTGTGATTGAGAGTTGTTGCACATACCAGTCAGGTAGAGAGCGCTGCCATGGCTGCTGTGGATTTGGCGGACGGGTCTCTGGCGATAGCCTCTGGTGATACTGTGGTTCATGTTTGCTATGTCAATGGGACCGTCTCTCAGCAGAGAGAGCTGGTCGTAGCTTAACTTGTACACCTCCCCGGTGTGTGAGAGAAAGAGCAAAACGTGTTGATTGGAGGATTGGACTGAACCCCCTGCACTGATCATGCATCAGTATGATACACACTGGATCTACCAGTATATCCCAGCATGGTGTGGTGGCTTTGGTGGGTGTTACACATTGGTCGGGTACAGGCTTCTACACTTGAGTATTTTTTGATCTAATATACCATCAGTCAATAAAATTGCATCTAAAAGTGAATCAGTTTTAAATCTAAAGGCAAATACGTCCACTCCACTTAAATAATAATACATTCAAATGTTGTATCTCCTTTCTCAAACCACTGACCAGAGAGCAACAGCACTATCCGGGGTAACTCAGGGCCTGTGATGCGAATCTGAGTGAAGACCAGAGAGCTTCGAATGACCGAGTTCAATATGAGTTCACCCGTCCCCTGGTGGTAGACCCTCACAGCTCTTCTGCCATCCTCGGTCCTGGCCAAGACAACAATGAACATGCCGTAGCCCCTTGCCGTAGGCTCAACTGCAAACTGAAAAGTAGAAGATAAAGAAAGGTTAGGTTGGGGAGGGGGGGTTGGCAGCGTCAATAGGTGCTTTTGGACAGCAGGAACTTTTTCATAGTTCTAAGAACTAGAGGACATTGGACATTGGAGGAACTGTCCTCTTTTTGTTGTGTTCGTGCCATTCATGTTGCAAGAGTCTTGAGAATTTGTAACATGAATGTTACAAATTAACAAATGAAATGAATCATCCTGCAGCACGTTACTGTGTACTTCTTACATCCACAACGTCATGGCAGACGACGATGGGCGGGGTCAGCATCTCTAAACCAGTCACCTCCCTCAGCTGGTGGAGGGTGCCCTGGTAGTCCAAGACCATCACGCAATTCTGGCCAGGCACCATCCGCCGGTATCCGTAAGCCCCGGAGGGGTCGATGGCCCTGGAGGGGGAGGCCTGAAATGCAGACTCAGAGCTCTCACTAGGAATAAGTAGCAATTGCAAACTTTATCAATGTCATCAATGCAAAGCTATTCACTCCAGTGTTAATAAAACATCAGCTTGACCAACACTTGACACTACATTTGTTACTCAAATTGAGAATATTTGTTAAATATTCCATGATGCTTTGGAATGCATAAAAATGACAAGCAATAGTAAATACAGCGAATAAAATGGTACAAATATATGTTAATAATAATTTGTGGCCCTTTGCACCTGTTGTGGTTTAAATGTGGCCCTCTCGGCCTCTGAAGTTGAGTACCCCTGATGTACAGTATGTTCATATCCAATGTTGTAAACACCCTAACTTACTTTTATAATCTGTAATCTATGGGGTAAACAGGCCTATGGAAATTTATTTTTGTAATCTGTATTGAATGATTGAAGACCTTACATGAGACGGAAACTGATTTCAAATGATGATATTTTAGGCAATGCAATGGAGAGATCCACATGAGATCACAACAACAAGAAACAACACTGCCGACAGTGGCAGCGGTAGTCGTGTTAAAACTATATTCTATACAAGTGGTCCATATCCCTGCTGTGCGCACCACAGGAGCCAGATTACGTTCGACGCAGAAGCGATATTATATTTATATAATATAATATATAGAGGCACAATGAGCTAGGAGGGATTTTTGTATGTCGATTAATTCAGTATTAAGCAAACTTTGTATCAGGATAATCATGGGCTTAATAAAATAGTTTATATAATATATTATATGAATATAATTATATAATATAGTTACCGCTTCTGCGTCAAACGTAATCTTGCTCCTGTAGTGCGCACAGCAGGGATATAGACAGTTTGTATAGAATATTGTTTTGAACACAACACCTACCAACTACAAAACGTGTGTTTCTTTTACTCACAGTTTCTGCTTCTTGACTCACTTCTCTTTGCTCTCTTGGCTCTGCTTAGGACTTGCTCTGTAGGAGCGTCACCGTCGGACTGGGCAAAGAGGCTCGGCACAGCATCAGGCTTCAACAACAGGCGATGAGCAAAGCCACTCTTGAACTGCAAATAGTTCTCAAAGTCTTCTTCCAGAAAATGTCGGCTGCACACCCGAGCTTGCCTGTCCGTCCCGGGAGGACGACAACATTCGGCACTTTGAAGACGTGTGCGTGGTCCGGATTACTTTTGTCTGATACCTTGCATTATTTCGCGATACAATACGGCATTGTGTCGATATTGAACGATCAAAATCAATGCACAATGCACATGCCGAACAATAGTGAATGACTGCTCAATCGGCAACTGCGGCGTGATCGAGCACGGTCGACGTCACATCCGCTGAATTTGGTCACGTGACAGACAAAATGGCAACTCCCACAGAAAGAAAAGGAAATTCAATTAAATTGAAAATAGCAGCGGCTGCTTGTGAAAAACGTTACCGTTTTATTGCCCTATGTGCTTTTTTAAACGAGTGGCAATGAAAACACTATCCCTTTAAGAAATATATATTTGTATGGTGTTAATCTTACAGTTACAGTAACAAAAAAGTAGAAAATCGTAAAAAAAATAAAATGCACCATCAATCCTACTCTCCCTGGTTTACAATAGACAAGAGACCCATACAATACAAAAGACAAGTGAAACAGAACAGACATTATTTTGTCTTTTTCTTCAGCATGTCCAGGACAGACGGTGCCTTGCGCTTCACACCTACAACCACAAAAACAAACAAAGCGGGTATGAAAGTAACGACGTGTAAGAATCAGAATCATTCCTTCTCATTACCGCCCCCTTTGGCTGATAAGTGAACTGCAGCCTGCTCCAGCTCCCGCGTTGTGAGAGCATTTGGTGTGAGCTCAATGGGTCAATCATGACTAGTGTCATTTATGATAATAAATAAACATTCCCTATAAACAGACAATGGGAGTGGCGTGTGTGAATACAACGCACATCATGTTCATTTTTACTGTTCTGAAAGAAGACATATTTGCCACTATCCACACTTAAACATTACTTACTTCCATCAAATAATATAAATCTACCCACAGGCTGATCTACGGCACAGAGAGAGTCAGGAAATGTCTCATTGTTTTAAGTTGAATTAAAACCGGTTCATATACTTGCCATTTATGCATGTCAAAATTAGTCCTTTAATGATTTCAAGTTAATTGAAAACTGGAGCAAATCTAGCCATAGCCATTACCTGTGTTTGGTTGGGGCGATGGGGGGACTCCCTGAGATCTCTTCGCATACGACGCCTTCATCCGCTGGATGTTCTTTTTGCTGATCACTTCGTGCTCTACGATCGGACAGGGGTAGTCTTTACCCACAATGCACCCTGCCGCCTGCTGAACACTCAGTGGGGCCTTCCACGGTTCGTAGATGTACTGGGCAGGAAACTTCTTCAACACGGGCAGATATTTCCTACAAATCATTGTTCCGTTGATGATTAACACATTATAAAAGTGTTAAACTTTTTATATATATTTTTGTATTATACTATTACACAGTTGACAGATCTCAAGGTTTTAAGATAGTCTTTGGTTAACGAGTCTTTGGTTAAGGAGCTACTGGATCTTACTTGATGTAGTCTCCCTGTTTGTCAGTCTTCTTTCCAAAAGCGACGGGGGAGTAGACCCTGAAGTACTGGAGGAAGAAGGCGCTGGCCGACAGCCACAGCCAGTTCCCAGCGTTCAGAGCCCAGTCTCCGTCCAACAGTAGTTCCTCAAACACCTGGTGGGAAATGCCATTCAAATATATTCATGAGAATGAACGATACATGTCCATGATAAAGTACAATAAATAAAGTACCCAGGATAACATACAATAACATACGGTTTTATTTAGCATAATGTACAACAGACATCCAATACATGGTACTATAAATATGTTGCACAACGTACGATAAACCTCCCCTACAACGTACGATAAACAATTAGCATAGCCGACGTAAAAATATCTAGCTTAATGTACGATAAATATCCACATAACACACAATAAACACCCATCATATTGTACGATAAATATCTAACGTACGATATCTAACGTACGATAAATAACCTAGCATGACAAATAGCTAACATAAGGCACGCTAAATAGCCACTACATTGTGCGATAACTATGTAGCACAAATGTCCACGATAAAACACAATAAATACCCCACATAGCGTATGATAAATATCCAGGATAACACGCGAAAAGACTAAGGGAATAAGCTTCCCTCCAAGGAGGAGATAGAGCTGGGAACAGACCCACCTTCTGCCCCTCCTCCCAGTTGATCCAAAGGTCTCCCCTGGTGAGGAAGCAGGCCACGGCGTGCCGGGCCAGGTGGTGGATCCAGCCCTCCCGCCGCAGCTGGGTCATGATGGCGTCGATGAAGGGGAAGCCGGTACGAGCCTTCAGGAGGAGAGACAGATGGAGAGCAAGACAGACCATTAGAGACAGAGAGCGAGACAGACCGAGAGAGAGAGACAGACCGAGAGAGAGAGAGAGAGAGAGATGGAGACCGAGGAAGAAATGGACGAGGATGTGGTTAGAGGTTGTCTGTGGTGGTCTGAGGTGGTTACTATGTCTTTACAAGGATACATACAATTTAAACTTCATGACTTCTCAAAGAGTTTTAAAGCAGACAGCTTTTTCTTAACTTGATTAAAATGGGATTTAGTATCCTGTGATTATGTGTAATAATGTCCCTTGATGCATGATTAGGACTTAATTACAACAACAAGCAACAAGCAAACATTTTCACTAGTACCAACTACCAACTTCCCCAGATTTTCCAGGAGCGTGGGATTTTCAATTGGCATTGTCATTGACATGTATAACATTGGTTACTCCATTGGGTACGGGTACTTCTCTTTTCAGTTACATGTTCCATATATTTTACCATGAGCCTCTCCATCATACCCCTGTCCATCCCGGCCCTCCACCCTACCTCTGTCCAGGCGGCCAGGTACTCTGGGTTGGTGTCCCAGTCGATCTGGGTGCACACCGGGTTGTCCAGCATGCGGTGGAAGTTGGGGACCCCCACGCTGGCCGTGTAGTAGAACTCTCTCCACAGCAGCTGGCCGTGCAGCGATACGGGTGGGGCTGAATGCTTCTTCTGCAAGAGAGACACACAGTTGTTGGCGTGTTTAGAGATACTTTGAGTAACACTATGGCCTTATAATCACCTTTTAGCTTTGGATGGTTTGCCTATTGCGTTTTAATAAGGCGTTTTAATTACACATTATAGTTATGATGCCATGTAGTATAGTATATAGCGTTGTTTATAGTATAACATATCTTAGGTAGTATATAGGGTTGTATACACTATAGTATAGTTTAGTATGGTATTGGTCTAGGAATTTATACTGCAGGAAGGAGGGAATGGGGAGTAAGGATTCCATTGTACTTGTTGCAAATGGCCATTAAACATCTTGAATGCATGACGTATAAGCATTTTATCATGTTCGATAGGCACTATTGGTGTGAGGTTACCATATTGTGGTTGGCTCCATCCTTCACTCATATCTGGTGGTTTTTCAAAACTCTGTACCACAGTATGGTGTGTTTTTACATGTGACCCAACCAACGTGCTGCAACTGAACTGAACTCACCCCTTGGTAGACATCCGTCAGTCTCCACCAGAAGGTACGTGCAGACAGGCACCCGAACGTGACGTAGGGGCTGAGGACGGTGGTGCTGGGACTCAGTGAATTGGGAGAGGTCTGAGGCTTCTCGAAGCTGCACACCCACCCCTGGACGAACAACAAGACGTGATGCCAAAACCACACAGGACAGCCAAAGTCAAACCATGGAGAACAGCTACCCGTCATGCATTGGTTGTGTGGTTATGGTTTGTTTTATGTTGTTGGAAGTGTCAACTTTACACCAGTAGGGGACGCCACTACACTTCTAACGAATATTCCCATTTAGTCCTTTTGTGTACACTTCTTATCAAAAGAGACGTAAAGTCTGTTAAACATGTTAAAATACATTTATTTTTGTTAAAATAGTGTTCAAATAAGCTCTATATTCCAACAGCTGTTACAGATATAGTGTTTGGGCGCACCGGTCTCTGCATGTGTTCCTCGAGCCTCCTCAGAGCCTCCTCCTCTCCCCCGGGAAACAGCACCTCCTGGAGGCCGGACAGGTCGTGTCCCAGCTCGTCCAGCGTAGGCAGGCCATACTGCTGCTCCTTAGCACCAGGGCTGTCCAGACACGGTGTTCTCACATCTGAGGTAGAAGAGTGTTCTATTTTAACTTCTTATTTTATCCCGAGGGAAATTAGTTCTCTGCATCCTAGTGTTAGGAGCAGTGGGCAGCCATTAGTACAGCGCCCAGGGAGCAGTGTAGGGGGTGCCTTGCTCAAGGGCACTTAGGCAGTAACGTGGTGTTTCCGGGTCTTGAACCGGCGACCTTGCGGCTCCCAAGCCAAGTCCTTATCCACTGAGCTACTGCCCCCCCCAAATGGGTTGTACTACTGCTTTCTCCACCTCCCAGTAGGGGACAACACATTTTTCCTTTGTCTTCCTCTCTAAATGCAGTGTAGAATTTCTAATTATGGTATTGATGAATATGTATGTGTGTGTGTGTGTGTGTGTGTGTGTGTGTGTGTGTGTGTGTGTGTGTGTGTGTGTGTGTGTGTGTGTGTGTGTGTGTGTGTGTGTGTGTGTGTGTGTGTGTGTGTGTGTGTTCTTTTCCTGTGTGCCGTATATAAAATGGATGGAAAATCATTTGAAAGACTTGTATAGTCCTGCAATAGGGATGATTATATATGTGCAACTTGCCTCACAGTATCAACGGTGATGAAACATCCTAGTACACTGCTTACCCTTCATGTCCTGGACGCTGGGAGCTGGGACCGGCCTCTTCGGGGGACCCAGGTTCTTCAGAACAGTCTGGAAACGTACGTAGGTCAGGGGGGCCTTCCCACCGTTCTCCTCGATGATCCTACACACATACACACCAAACAGAAAACAGACACACACTCGTGAAACCACACCGAAGCACAGCCCAGTGTCAAATACATCAGATCAATAGATCTCACCGACCATGAATCGGACCTGATCAAAACAGGAAGGTGAGATGAAATAGTTGCGCCATAATGCGCCAAAGAAATCTGCTTATATACACTGAAGCTTGGGTTCATGCAACACACAGAATGATTAACCGGGGAAACAACACAAGAACTAAAAATATATAAGAGAGCTTTGCATGTTAAAAATTGTGGTTCAACCTTTAAGTCATCTAACCACCAAGTTTTGTCCAATTCCGTACATAACTTTTTGAGTTATCTTGCTCACAGAAACATTCCCTCGGTCTCATCTTCGAAGGCACACATCACACGCTGCTACTTCATCCCAGGAAAGCTAAACTAAGAGACACACAATGGGAAAGCCCTTGTTCTCCGGACAAGGTGAAGCGGTGGCCGGTCGAGAGGGTGTGACTGACCGGTCTACGTCATGCAGCGTGTGGGAGATCTTGTAGACCACCTCCACCCCGTGCTCCTTGGCCCGCTCGGCCACCTTCTGGTCTCTGCTGCGGCTGAAGGGCTCTGTGTCGTACTCGTAGGTCAGGCGCGATACGCCCCACTCCAGGAAGAGCTTGGGGAGGACGTCCTGCGGTTTCCCCCTCACCACAAACAGCCTGAAAGGGGAAACGGGATATGTTGATGTTATTATGACTGTGATGTTCAGAATCACAATCACAAGGCCTTTTGCACAAACAAAAACAGATGTGTGTAGCAGTGCTCGTGGTCACTTTTTACACGTTACACATAATTGAAAACATCAATTATTTAAAAACTAAACAGAGAAGCAAAAGGTTAGGCCTACTTTATCTCTTACTGTTGGTCAGCAGTGTTTCGCAGACTGCGAAACACTGCGGTCAGCATTTCTCTGAAAGACAGAGATAGCAGATAAAGTAGGCCTAGACCTTCGCTTCTACATCGGTGACCCGTTATAACTGATAAAGTAAGTCAGCACCTCGAGTTGAGTTTCCTCAGACTGCCGTCGAGGTCCTGCAGTGCTCCCAGGAGGAACCTCCAGCGGTTGACTCCCACAGCGTCCTTGTTGTGGACACAGGGGTCCAGGATGAACACGGGGTAGATCTCCTTGCACTCCCTCAGCGCAGACAGCAGGGCCGGGTTGTCGTGCAGACGGAGCCCCTTGCGGAACCAGTGGACGCAGACATGTGTCATCCCTCTGCCTGCTGTGGGACACTGAACACACACACACACACACACACACACACACACACACACACACACACACACACACACACACACACACACACACACACACACACACACACACACACACACACACACACACACACACACACACACACACACACACACACACACACACACACACACACACACTTAGCATCTAGTGTTAAATTGTAGGAAATTCATACTGGGAGAGGGAATGAAGAGAAAGCCTTCCATTGTACTTGTTGCATATGGCAATTCAAAATATGTTACTAAAGCACACGAGCATGAAGTGCAATCTTTGAATTAGTAGGACCATGTCATGCAATATATGGCTATAGTAACACGTGGCTGGTATAAATACACGTCTAGAAAGTATATCTTATGACAGTTGACAACAAGTGTGCGTGTACGTTGGTGAATGCGTCGTCCAAATAACATTCTGCAGCTGAGCTTCTGTAAGCGATATCTGTTCCCGACTGTTCAGACTGTTCACAACTTTAGCATATTGCACTATTGCACAACTCACCTCGGGTTTTCCAAAAAATATATCTTTACGGCGTTACGAAAGCACGTTTCACTGTGTTTAAAAATGTTTTGTAACCACCCTACCAGCATGTTACAAAAGGACTCGACACGTGCATTCTCTATCAGCCAATCAGAGGAGGGAAACAGACAAAACCCAGCCTCACGATTGGCTGGGAGTCATAGCTGCCACGCCCACTCATTGTGCTCTGCGTTTACCCGTGGATGTAGTAGCGTCTGGTTGCCGTTAGATGTCGCTACTGTTCGAGGTGGGGGTTATAACCGTAAAATAATAGTACGCAAACAAAGCCGTAAAATAAAAATATATAATATTAAACAGCTTAAATCATGCACCCATACTACAGCTGAAAGTTATGAAATTAAGAATAAAATAAAGCATAAACACAAAGCCAGGTATATCACTCATTATTTGGCGCTCGGGTATTCAGAGCTCCATCGTAGCTCGCCGTGATCGTATAGTGGTTAGTACTCTGCGTTGTGGCCGCAGCAACCCCGGTTCGAATCCGGGTCACGGCATTGAAACACAATGTCACGGCAGATGGGCTCTCCTTTTCTCAATCTCTGGGTGCACTTTTGTTAGGCTAAAACGAGAATTTTCAGCGGTTTATTAGTTAATCAATCGCCTTTTTTGCGAATCGACTTTCAATGCCTTATTAATTTGGAGTCGGCTTGTAATTACATTACATTTCAGTCATTTAGCAGACGCTTTTGTCCAAAGCGACATACAAGAATAATGTCATTAAACAACAGGTATGCAAAATAACTAGGCCTACTAGTCACCAAAAGTCCTAAATAGTGCTCAGGTTAAAGTTCTAAAAGTTTCCCCCCAACATTTTACATATTAAACAGAGGCAATGGCAAATAGTGAAGCCAATAGACACAAGTTGTGAAGCAAAAGTTAATGAACAAGCGGTGGATAACAATATATATTGGTAACAAAAAGCAAGCGCTAAGAGGAAGGATGAGGGTAGTGCTTCCTGAAGTGATGGCCTTGTTTCTTTTGCATTTAAACACAATGTTAAACACAACGTTAAAAACAACCGGACTATCTGCACCACACTACACTTTAAACCCTCCCTCCCCCCTTCCAGAGCAACTGGACTGTCTGCACTACACCACACACTTTACACTTTATATTTATATTTATAGTGTTCACACGGTTAGATTCATATACACTGCAATTGCGTAAATATGTACAATTGTGTAATATTTTAGAATTTTTGTAATTGTAATTTAGTACATTTTGTCAAATGTTTTATTTTGAGCACCTTTTCGGAGCTGGCAATAACATGTCACTGTACATTGTATACTGTACCTTACATATAACAAATAATACAAATAAAAAATAATAATAAATAAATAAATAATAATAGGCGAAAATAAAAAGACAAATAAACCTAATCTGAATCAGAAAAGTAATGTGGGACCCCTAACCAGTACTAGTCTGTCGCCACCAGAGGGCGCTCTTTCACCATGAAACGAGTCCCGAGCAGCCCACCACCTCGCGTGCTGCATTTCACCAAACGCGTAGGCCTACACACTTGGTTTTTCCATCATCGGCTTAACTTCTTTCAGACGGAAATGTCCGCGTTAATTAATTGACGCCAACACTAATGTTAATCTACAGCTAAACTCCCATGCGTGGCAATCTCTCCACACCCCCAAGTCCAACCTTCGTGTGTGTTTTGGGGAGAGAGCCTTCTCCAGGGGGGGGGGGGGGGGGGGAGACCCCAGAGACTCTAGAGTCCCTCGCAATGTTCCAATCCCGCCTCAAGACCCCATCTCTTCTCTACTGCCTTCTTTTTAGCCCTGGCCTCTATCCTTGTGTGTTTCTGTTGTTTTGTCAGTTGTCTGGTTTCACCCCCTTAGTGTAAAGCGACTTTGAGTCCTAGAAAAGCGCTATTAATAATAATAATAATAATAATAATAATAATAATAATAATAATAATAATAATAATAATAATAATAAATAAAAAGAAGACGAAGAATCCTATTATTATTATTATTATTATTATTATAATACAAATAATTAATATTATTATTATTATCATTATGCGTGCGCCTCGAATGGCGCCTCAGCGACATTCTTTTAATATATTTGTTTTGAAGGATCCGGCAAACGAGAGAGAGAGAGAGAGAGAGAGAGAGAGAGAGAGAGAGAGAGAGAGAGAGAGAGAGAGAGAGAGAGAGAAACGGGCGTTACATCAAATCCGAGGGATTTCCAACATGTGGGCGACGGACTGACACGGTGGTGGTGATGATGATGATGATGATGATGGTGATGATGATGGTGATGATGATGAGACCCTCTCCCGGTGTTCCGCCTGCAGTTGGCTGAGGCGCGCGCTACTCACGGCCCCGCGCTCCGCCCCAGACGGTGACGCGGGCTTTCGGTGTGTGAGCAGTGCTGCACTACTACATGTGAGGTGTGAGGTTCAGGACTCCAACCGTGTGGACCGACCAGTACCGGACAGCAGTGTGTGTGTGTGTGTGTGTGTCCATTCTCAAGGAGTGTGTGTGTGTGGGGGGAGGAAACGCGCTGTCTGTGTCTTTGTGTGTCTGTGTGTGCCCTTGACTGTGAGTGTGTGTGTGTGTGTGCGCGCGCGCGCGCGCGTGTGTGTGTGTGTGTGCGCGTGTGCGTGTGTGTTCGCGTGTGCGTGTGTGTGCGTGCGCGCGTGTGTTACTGTGTGTGTGTGTGTGTGTGTGTGTGTGTGTGTGTGTGTGTGTGTGTGTGTGTGTGTGTGTGTGTGTGTGTGTGTGTGTGTTGCTGAGAGAGAGAGAGAGACCCCGCGCTATACTTGTGTGTGTATGGAACGATGCACGGATGCACGTCTGGCGTCTCTCCAGCCATGTGTGTTTTCGGGGGATCCTAAACACGCCGCTAATGTGACGCGACTGAGCCCGACAACTTATTGATGTGGATGTGGCCCGGCGCCCTGCCGTCCCTCCTCCCGCCGCCGTCTGCCGCCGCCGCCGCCGCCGCTGCTGCTGCCGCTGCTGCTTGGCTCCGTGCACGACCCGAGCCGAGGCGATGCTGAGCCGGCTGATGAGCGGCAGCATCCGGAGCCTGGACAGGGAGTGTGAATGCACGGTGAGGCTGCTGGACGACTCGGAGTACACCTGCACCATACAGGTCAGTGGCAGACACGCAGTCCTCATGTCCTCCGCTATGAAGGGACCGCAAACTGTGTGTACCCTTCACACTTGATGTTTTTGAATTGATCATGAATGAATGGATGAATGAAAAAAAACAAAGCGTGACATGAGGTGACGACTTGATGAATGAAGATGTGAGATATTTTCCCCCGAGTTTCCGATAAGCGGTGCGGGGCACTGCGTGCCGGGGCTGTTGCTACTGTTGTGTTGTGTTGGGGGGATTCAGCCTCCGTCATTTTGCAGCCACCAGACCGGAGCTGTTGTCGTGTCTGTCGTCACACGTTTACCTGTGTGGGGATCACGTGGTCTCTCCCACTACCGCCACCTGCATTGCGTAGCGACCGTGGCAGGCAGGGCGGGGGCTGCCGGGCGGTGCGTTGTATTCCGCGGACGAGGTGGCCGGGTCTGCGTCACCTGTAGCGCTATGTGTGCACGTCATGTCATTTTAGCCACGGGTGCGTCTCTGGGGTGTCGTGAATTTAAATTTGGGGAGGGTCTGTTTCTTCTTTTACTGGTGCAAAGGAATGGAGCCACAACCAACCAGCCCTGTCTGTCTTTCTGTATGTCTGTCCTTCTGTCTGTCTTTCTGTCTGTCTGTCTGTCCTTCTGTCCTTCTGTCTGTCTTTCTGTCTGTCTTTCTTTCTTTCTTTCTTTCTTTCTTTCTTTCTTTCTTTCTTTCTTTCTTTCTTTCTTTCTTTTCTTCTTATTTCTATATTGATACATATAAATAATAAACATGGTTCAATTCAATATATTGAATGACATGAACTGAATGTGTGTGTGTGTGTGTGTGTGTGTGTGTGCGTGGGTGCAGACGTGTGTGGGTGTGTTTGTGTGTGTGTATGTGTGTGTGTGTTTGTGTGTGTGTGTGTGTGTGTGTGTGTGTGTGTGCATGCAAGTGTATGTGTGCAGGAACACAAAAAA
>CM051000.1:19773253-19778253 GCA_027704905.1 Muraenolepis orangiensis | reverse complement strand
TCATGTGACTTTTAGAGACGGCCTCTACTGATTGGACAGGACACCGATTGTATGACACCTCATCAAACACCACCATGGTTCACACATGGTTTGTCCCGTGTCCTCAGGGTTGCATTACTTCACTTGCATTACTACATAAACTCATCCCTGCTCTAAAACGACATTTGTTGGTGAAATGTAGTTCTCAAAGTCACAATAACATCTAATCCGAAGCTCTAATTCAAGATTCAAAAATTGTATTTGCCATTTGCAACAAGTACAATGGAAGGCTTACTCCCCATTCCCTCACGCAGTTAACAATTCTAGAACAATACTATAAAAATACTATACACAATAAAAAATTAACATTAAAAAATAACAATAAAGTGATTAATGGGTGATATGTACATGTGTTATATTGTGCAAAAAGCATTTAAAAGCATTTTAAAGTGCCAGTAGTGCAGCATGATGAGTCCAGAAAGTCCAGCAAAGTATAAAAGTGTAATGTTATGTGAATGACAATGTTATGATAGTGGCAGCACTCCTAGCAGTTCAGTAGGCACACTGCCTGTGGATAAAAACTGCCCTTGAACCTGCTAGTCCTTGTCCGGATGAATAGGTTATTGTATTACCATAACCTATATAGTGTTAAAATAACCTATATTGTGTTACCATAACCTAGATTGTATTACCGTCACCTATATCGTGTTACCATTACCCAGCATGCAGTGTTGTGGAGGATGTGTACGGGACAACATGTACTGTACTCTTCAAAGTTATTTTCCTGTCAAGCATTTTTGCTTTGCTTTCAGGAAGTCCTGTGGAACAGTGTAAAGAACTGGCCAATCACACGCCAGGCTGTGTGTATGTGTGTGTGTGTGTGTGTGTGTGTGTGTGTGTGTGTGTGTGTGTGTGTGTGTGTGTGTGTGTGTGTGTGTGTGTGTGTGTGTGTGTGTGTGTGTGTGTGTGTGTGATATAAAATGAACAAAGAACTCAATTAGCGTTCATGAAATATGTATGAAAGGAGGTCTTACAAAACAAAGCTGTCAAATATTTTTGGTTATTATGTTTCGAGAGTTTTCCTTGGGAGATATTGGCGAAAGGCGAAAGGCGAAAGAAATTATCTTGTTTCCATAAGTCTGGCCACCGTATTACGCTCAATACATGCCAATATCTAATTACGCCTTTCACATTCCCTCCTGGGCTTTCAGTGGTCAGACAAGGGCACTGCATGATGAGGAAACACATCTTCCAACACACATCTACTATTGAGTTTAATACAGTGTTTCTTCTCAGTGTCTCCCTTTTACACTCTCTCTCTCTCTCTCTCTCTCTCTCTCTCTCTCTCTCTCTCTCTCTCTCTCTCTCTCTCTCTCTCTCTCTCTCTCTCTCTCTCTCTCTCTCTCTCTCTCGCTCTCTCTCTATTTTTCCCTCTCCCTCCCCTCGTCCTTTTCCAATGAAACATGCAATGCAGTATGTTTCTATCTCTCCCCCGCCCTCTCACTTCCCTTATATTCTTCATTCTTCTTCACTACCTCTCTCTCTCTCTCTCTCTCTCTCTCTCTCTCTCTCTCTCTCTCTCTCTCTCTCTCTCTCTCTCTCTCTCTCTCTCTCTCTCTCTCTCTCTCTCTCTCTCTCTCTCTCTCTCTCTCTCCCTTCAGCTGTCCGTCCCTCCTTCCCTCCCTTCCTTCCTCCCTCTCTCTCTCTGTCTTGTTGTTCCTGGTTAGACTTATCCTCTCCCGGGCGTGGTCGCCCAGAGAGACTGTTAAATGAGCGGCATCTGAAGATTGAAGAGGCATGGCTGCCTCCATTAGAGCTAGAAGAGTCAGGGGGGGGGGGAAACAGGCTCATCATGGAAATGCAAGCGTAAAGCTTCCTCTGGTCTAAAATTGGGCGGGCCGGGAGCGAGTGCGGCGCCCAGATCCATCGCTGGGGAGCACTCTGAGGAAGCTCCTCCAGACTTAGAAGTCATAAAGGAACGCGTGATTGGAAGATGTACTGTATGACTAGAGATGACCAGAGCATCACAGCTGCATGGACCAGCTGCATGGACCCTTCTCCCACACAGGAGGGCCCCGGACTCGGGCCCCGGACCCCGGACCCCGGGCCCCGGACCCCGGACCCCGGGCCCCGGACCCCGGACCCCGGACCCCGTGCCCCGGGCGGTGCAGGCCGGCGGTTCAAATGATCCCTGGCCATGCCTTCCTATTGATTCCGTTTGTTATTCATTATTTGTGGCTAATTGATCCCGATAGGTCTCTATCTCATATGGATGTACCCTATCAACACACCACATTGTTTGCTATTTAGTCATTAAGAAGCGACTTACTTGACTTTTGTTGTATTTTTAAATACAGTACGTTTATCCACGAGTAAGTAGGCGTTGTTGGGGCATGTTGTCTTCTACTACTACTACTACTACTACTACTACTACTACTACTACTACTACTACTATACTACTACTATTACTACTGCTGCAAACACTACTACTACTACTACTATACTACTACTATTACTACTGCTGCTAACACTACTACTACTACAACTACTACTACTACTACTACTGCTACTACTATACTACTACTATTACTACTGCTGCTAACACTACTACTACTACTACTACTACTACTACTACTACTACTACTAATACTACTATACTACTACTATTACTACTGCTGCTAACACTACTACTACTACAACTAATACTACTACTACTATACTACTACTATTAGGGTGCATCAAAATACACAATTTCAGAAAATTGATCTGTCTGGGTGCTCAAATTTTTACCATCCATGCAAAAACAATAAGTGCAAAATATTTTTGCGATACGTAGTGATCTAGAGGTTGAACGGCACATCAGCATTTATGGCAAAAGGGGGTAACCGGCACCCATTGGAGAGCCATGAAAAAGCGGTTAATTTTTGATGTCCTTCTCTGGTGCCATCACTTTGGGCTTTGGTTTCAATGCTTGGTTTCAAGAAGAAGAAACAAGGCCATGTGACAAAGAAGACAAAACCCATGTAGCTCTCACAAGATGTCGCCACCACCCTTAGGCTCCGGAGCAGCCGCAGCCTGGTCTTTGGTCTGGGTGTCAGCATCACCGATGCAGATGCCATCATCACTGGCGCCAAGCTGAAGTGGTCGCCAGATTTTGCGGTGCATAATGTACTGTGATGCACAACTGCATGCCAAGCGACCAGGTTTGAACGGAGCATTGTCTCGGTTTCAGGCAACCAAGGTTGTTTTGGAGCAGGTGAGGCCATTTTATGGGAAGGCCAATATCTCAATGGTGAGAGATCGTCGAGCATGCGACAAGATGGTGGCACTTCGACGCTAATAACAAGTTGCGCCACATTCCCCAGGCCATGCGCTCCAGTGAGGCTACAGCTTGACTAGTGGATGCTATGGAGCACAGGCTCGACTCCACATTCCCGCTCCACACACACTGACCAAAGAGCAGCAGGAGATGACAGCGACATCCAGCATGATGGGGTTGGAAAGCAATAGTGAAGAGGATTGCAACGCCGATGAGACAGCTGCTCCACCGGTGGAGAACACACCCACCCGCAAGCGTAACAAGACCACCACAGCCTTCATTCCATCTGACATCCTCAGCCGGCCGAGTCTTGTGTCACTGGCTACACGGTTGAAGATCACACCAATGCAGCAGGCTGCTTTCACCCGCCAGATCGAGGAATCAGGTGGCAATTGGGCAAAGGTCTTCACATCCTTTGCAACCGCAGACCGAGCGCACCGCCAGACGCTGGAGGCCATCAGTGAGGAACAGCACCAGCAGTGGACACCACCTTCCATGTGCACCCTGCACTGGGACAGCAAGTTGACGCCGAAGCTCACTAATGTGCACCAGTTGGAGGAGCGTCTGATGCAGAGCGGCTCAAACTGCTTGGTGTTCCAGCCTATATGAAGGGAAATGAGCCATGCGGAATGATCATCGCCCGGGTGACATGAAAGCTGTTGCAGGGGTGGTGCTGCACCGATCAGTTTGTCAACATGGCATTTGACACCACCGCGTCAAACACTGGCCATCTCACGGCAGCCTGCATTGCCATCCAGCTCTCACTGGGTCGACATAAGGACCGCTACATTCCTGACGAGGCCGAACCACCGTTCCTGGGCAAGATACGTGCTGAACTCATTGAGTACACAGTGCTCGACTACAAGTGAGGCGACTACCACGAGTTTGTGCAGCTGTGTCTTATGTATCTGGGTGCAGACGGCAAAGCACACACTCCAGTTCCCTTTCAACGGCCAGGAGCCCTGCACAAGGCGCGATGGATGGCCAAGCTGCTGTACACTCTCAAGCTGGCCTTGATGGAGCAGCACATTGCGTTGCTTCCACAGGGGACCATCACTACATTGCAGCGGGTGCTGAAGATTTGAGCGTTTGACAACTTCATCACGCACATCTACGCAACGTGGTGGCTGACCTGTGACGCGGCCGTAGATGCTGCATGGAAGGACCTTACACTCTACCACCACCTGTATGCATACAAGAATGTTGACGAGGGCATTGCAGCATCAGCAATCAAGGCACTGGAACGTCCCCTATGGTACCTGACAGGCGAGATGCTGCCCCTGGCACTCTTCAGCACCAAGGTGCCAGTTGACAGATGCCATCTTTGAGGACAAGCCGGCTGACCTCCCATGTGAGCCCCACAGCTCTGCTTTGGCACTGGCTTCGGCAAGCCGAAGTTTCCAACCCTCTCACCGACCAGCAGCTTGGCTGACCTCACCAACCCAGACTGCTGGTTCGGCATGCAACAGCTGCACATCGATCCAGCGTTTCTCTCACTGGATGTAGAGGATTGGGCTGCCAGTGAAGCATTCCAGATGGGTGCGGTGAATGTACGCACCATAAATGTTGTGAATGACTGTGCTGAGCATGGAATTAAACTCCCAGACTTTGTGGCAGCAGCCAGGAGCGAGGAGCACCTGCAGTGTGCTGCAGGCAGTTGAGAATGATCGCTCTAAACAGCCAAATCTGCGCCACTGCAAGT
>CM051000.1:19765753-19770753 GCA_027704905.1 Muraenolepis orangiensis | reverse complement strand
TTTGTGCTCCTGGACTTTCTCCTGGACAGTTCTTCTTGTTCTCTGCATGTGGTCCACATGTAGTCCACTTATAGCCCAGTTTAGCCCAGTTTGGCCATCACCAGGGGGGAGGTTAGTCCTTAAAACATATGACACTCTTATAATGGGGCTAGTGCTAGTGTCGTTAGCCCAGCTTCCAGAGGGCCAGCTCCCTGCAGAGCTGAAAGATGTCTTCACACAAAATGTATGTCGGTTAAGATGACATTCGCATGCAAGGAGTGCCTGTGTGTGTGTGTGTGTGTGTGTGTGTGTGTGTGTGTGTGTGTGTGTGTGTGTGTGTGTGTGTGTGTGTGTGTGTGTGTGTGTGTGCAGGGGCATGCTTGTCTATGTGTGTCTGTGTGCATGTACGTGTGTGTGTGTGTCCCTCCCTCCCGTCCTGTGTTTGTGTGCACTGTAAACCCGAATGTTCAAAGTAATCAAATAGATTAAGTAGTGTGTACTCAAAGTTTCAAAAAAGTTCTACGAACTCAAAAATGTTGAGTTCGTGTGACTTGTCGTCCTTTTTTGAGTAACTGCAACTTAACTTGATTGATTAACTTGATTGACTTGAACTATTTGTGTATTAAGTAAGCATAACTTAAAAGCATAACTTAAGCACGATAATTAAATAATTAAATCATAATTATAATAATATAATAATATATAATAATAATAAAATAAAATAAAATAATTTAAATAATTAAGTAATTACATATTCAAAATGATAAATTCCACTGATTTCTATTGTTTCAACATTCATGTGTCTGATGTCAGTAACATCATAGTGGGTATTGGGGAGGACTTTAAAGGACTGTATATGATGACTCTGTATATCGCGCGCACTCGCACTCGTGTCGGTCAGAACACAAGACAAGAGGTACGATCTTTGGTCTTTAATCCACAGGCATGGGTTCTTCTGGCATTTATCTGGGGTTGGGTGTGTGGTATATACTCATGGAAGCAGTGATTCCTGTGGAATTGATCTCATGGGTGTCAGACGGGGGGGGGATTCAGGTCGCGATGGCCAGCGGTGGGGGTGGGGGGGGAGGGTGGCGGCGGGACTTCAGGTCCGAACGGGGGGGGCGTTAACGGCGACGCGTTAGTAACGCATTAACCTTGACAGCCCTATTCTTTATTATCAAATGTATGGTGTGGCGGCAAGGTTTTAGCCGTGGAAACCTTACCAGCGGAAAAGCTGCATGAACGCACACATTGGTCTAGTCGCCACCCTTGAGGGTCAGACGATGTTTCAGCAACACGCCCCTCCCCCCTCCATGAACTGTTTCAGCAACACGCCCCTCCCCCTCCATGAACTGTTTCAGCAACACCCCCTCCCCCCTCCATGAACTGTTTCAGCAACACGCCCCTCCCCCCTCTCCCCTTGACGGGCGGTTTCAACCCACCCCCCACCCCCATTTGATTCGCTCCACCCCCTCCCCCACTCCACACCACTCCACCGCGATCATTTGCTCTCCTCCCCCAACCGCGTTGAAGAACTCCAAGATCTTGTCCAAAGTGCATGGTAAGTTACTTAAAGTATTAATTAATTAATAGATACATCACATACATTATACCAATTATAGTTAGTTATTTCTGCTCATTTAATCTACCTGACTTAAAAATATAATTTCGCTCAATTGTTCTCGCTAGTCTCGCATGTTGGTGTAGTGCAGAGCACATGAGGCTCATATAACGTTGCACTATTCAGCAGGAATGCTTGAAACCTACTCTTTTTCTTATCTTTATGCACCACGGAGATATATTGCTGTCTTCAACAATTGTACTCTTTGTAAGTCGCTTTGGATAAAAGCGTCTGACAAATGCCCTAAATGTAATGTAAATGTATTCAGGTTATGGGAAAATGAATCTTGTTTTTAAGAGCTAACTCTGGTTACTAACTTTTACTATCTAAACCAAACCGAAGCCCAAAACGGTGTTAAAATTTCGAGCACGTGGTTTCCTTCCATTCATGGTGGTTAGAACACGTGTAAGGGATAACTTATGGCTAGCTGGTCATTAGCTAGCCAGCTGGCTTTTACAGCCTAGGTTTCCGACCGCACAGCAGTGTTGTGTATTCTGTATTCCATGGTCATGTTTTTGTAAGCTAATAGTAATGAACTTTTTGTTATATTGAGTTGTAAGTAATTCTGGTTTGAATGTTGTTGATGGAGGTCTAAACTTTGTCATTTTTTTTCCCTTCAGGTGGCTTGTTCCGATATGGTCTGGCAGTGTAAGTTGTGCGCTCCTTCTTTCACTTCCAGAATACAGTTATTTAAACACTACAGACTGCAGCACAGCCCTCTTCCATGCCTCTATACTGATTGCGTGTGTACATTTCAGTCATCATTCAGCAGTTGAGGCAGACAATTGCTGAAGAACTGAAGAAGACTGAGAAGAACCTGCCTCTCATTACCAAGATGATGCAGACCACATTTGCCCTGCGCGGACAGACCATAGTAAACTCCTGCCCACCAGTGAACGAGCTCATGGACCTGGCCTGCTCTTAAAATAGAGTGTGGTAATATGGATATTTTTTTCCTGTGTTAACATATTGCACATTCTGTGTGGTTTAAAGTGAAAGTTGTGGTTCTTACTCATTTGGCGGCTATTTGCTGCGTTATAGAAGTTTAAGAGATCCTCCAAGTTGAACTGACTAATTGATGTTGATGTATTGTCCTGATGCTGTTTTTAAATGTAGGTGTATGCAGAGTTCCAGATGGTTACAAACCGGAACCTGCCCAACACCTTCTACGCAGAGCTTGACCGCCATATTCGTAGACTGATGACGTTATTTCGACAGAAGGCGACAAAAACTGGGACCACAGCAGTTGCGTTGGCAGACATTTTACGAATCCACGATGAACAGGTGAATAGATTATTATACATGTCGTAGGTTGAACCTCTAACATTGGACAGCTTCAATGATTCAAATGAGCTTTTACATTTTACAATTAGTCCACTTTGTGTTTGCTATTTGTCTGATTGCATTAAAGATGTGTAGAGGTTATTTGTGGACATATGTTCTGATTGGACTGTTTAAAATCAACATTGTTCAGTAAACTTTTCAGTATATACACTTCTGTTTTTTATCTTAATAGGAAATCCATGACATCCACACCAGGCGCACCACTGTTCTCCATGCACTTCCTGTGTATCTGAACGAGGAAGTCTCTGGATTTTTCAGAACCTGCACAGTGAGTCTCCTTAAATAATGAACAGTACCACTGTATATTAAGTGAACAGTTAATCAAAATACTAACAAAATAATGTTTTAGGACTTACCCTTGTTTAGTCTATCCATACAGTTTGTGTGATTTGGAGAGGTATGGTCTGTTTTATTTCACCCTACTACAAATGAACTGGCTTGGTGTTTTGTTCAAAGCGACAAGAAGTTTAGTAAAACATTTTCCTGTATGTGTTCTTGAGCTTAGTATCAGTCTATCTCCCGCCACTTAGATTCTCTGGTAACTTGGCTGATTCCTGTGTCCAGAACACGCATCTTCTGTTTTTACTTACAACTTACAAACATAACTCCATATACTTAGCTTTGTGCTGCACCAGCAGTACTTAAATGATAAGGAGAGATGATTTGTCAACAACAATAACCAAAAAAAACGTTATAAAATAAAACTTAAAAAAAAAATAAAAGTACTATTTTGTGGAAAAAATAATTCTATTTAACTCTTATATTAGTAGAAACCATGGATTAGTTTGTGATTAGTATGTCTCTTTCATTCATTCAGGAGCCTGATGAGCCAGAGCTTGACGATGTTGCTGTGGCCCTCCTTACTGTCATCAGTGACCATGACACAAGTCCAGTTCACTACCAGCCTGTGAAAATCTCTGTCGTCCTCGAAAGTGACATCGTGATCAGCCTCCCCAGATTTGGTGATGCCTTCCTGGTCATGTTTGGACTGATTTATGCACTACACCTCAGCTATCCTAAAGCGCTGACCAACACTTTTGAATTCGTTCAGAAGATTGTACTTGGTCTAGAAGCTGGTAAACTGTCGCCCAGGTTGCAGACACTCAAGAATGACTTGATGATAAATGTGTAGAAAGGATGTGGGGTGAGGTATTATTATTGTGAATCAAAGTTCTTTCCCTTTGTCACAATAATGCCTTAAGAAGTAAGCAAAGAACTTTGATTCAGAAGGCCTTCAATAATACCTCACTGAGGTATCCTTCTTTCTACACATTTATCAATAGGCCTACTACACAATGTGCACTGTTCATTTTTTCTATTTTCTATTTTTCTATTTGTTTTTATTTTATTTGCCATATTTAACTGTTGTAAAGTTGTTTAATTATAGTGATTCTATTGTATTTATGTTTGACTTGTGTACATAAAACTATTTTTTATTAAGTTCAAATAATGTGGTTGTGTACTTATTTTTTTAAGTTCTGTTAACTTATTCCCACGGATAGAAAACTGAAAACTTTAAGTCGTAGTAACTGAATATAATCAAGTAGCACCCAATCAAAACTTTTGAGTTCTGAAAACTGACAACTTTAAGTCATAGTAACTTAAATTAGTTAAGTAGCACCTAATCAAAACTTTTGAGTTCTGAAAACTGACAACTTTAAGTCATAGTAACTTAAATTAGTTAAGTAGCACCTAATCAAAAGTTTTGAGTTCTGAGAACTCAAAACATTTGAGTTCTGTGAACTCAAAACTTTTGAGTTCTCAGAACTCAAAACTTTTGAGTTCTCAGAACTCAAAACTTGAGTTCTCAGAACTCAAAACTTTTGAGTACTGAGAACTTGAGTTTTTTGAGTTGATAAACTCAAAATTTTTGAGGCAAGTCATTGCCTCAAAATTTTTGAGTTCTGCTAACTTATTCGGTTTTACAGTGTGTGCACGCACATGAACGCAATTATAAAAGTTAATTATAAAAGACATTGCCCACCCCAGCCACGAACTTTACTCACTATTACCGTCAGGCAGGCGATACCGCAGTATCAAGTGTCGTACAAATAGG
>CM051000.1:19735753-19760753 GCA_027704905.1 Muraenolepis orangiensis | reverse complement strand
CAGACAGGGAGTCTGCCTGGTTGGTGTTCCTGGGTCTGTGCTCAGCACAGTGTAGCAGCTGGATGAAAGGTGTGTCATCAGCCTGCTGAGCCCAGGGTGTGTTCACTGCGTTGGATGCTGCTGTTCTCACAGTAACGTTATATCAGCATTTTATGACAGTTATATGTACATTAAGTCAGCAAGCAAGCACACCTCAGCCTACCTACCAATTTCAGAAGAGGGAGAGAGAAGGGGGGTGGAGAGGGAGAGGGAGAGGGAGGGAGTGGGAGAGGGAGAGGGAGAGGGAGGGGAGGGAGAGGGAGAGGGAGAGGGAGAGGGAGAGGGAGAGGGAGAGGGAGAGGGAGAGGGAGAGAGAAGGGGGGGGGGTGGAGAGGGAGAGGGAGAAAGAAGGGGGGAGAGAGAAGGAGAGAGAGAGAGAGAGAGAGAGAGAGAGAGAGAGAGAGAGAGAGAGAGAGAGAGAGAGAGAGAGAGAGAGAGAGAGAGAGAAGGATAGAGTAAGCAAGTCAGATCACACCATTTTCCAAATACGAGACACAGACCATGTTAATGTGTCATTCATCCAGCTTGCTGTGCAGATATGCAATACGCTGCATTGAGGTGTGTGTGTAGGTGTGTCTAGGTGTGTGTGTGTGTGCCTTGGTGTGTGTGTGTGTTTGTGTCTAGGTGTGTGCTTTCGTGCAACTGTGTGTGTGTGTGTGTGTGTGTGTCAGAGAGAGAGAGAGAGAGAGAGAGAGAGAGAGAGAGAGAGAGAGAGAGAGAGAGAGAGAGAGAGAGAGAGTGTGTGTGTGTGTGTGTGTGTGTGTAGAGAGTGTGTGCTAGGAATAACAAACACTCTTGTTGTCCCTGGGAGGGCCTTGATGAAGAGCTGAATAACTGTTTGCTGCTCCAGTTTCTATAATAGTGCAGCATGATGTCACTACTATCACTACTGTTACTACAGTCACTACCGTTACTACTGGTACTAATGTTACTACAGTCACTACCGTTACTACTGGTACTAATGTTACTACAGTCACTACCGTTACTACTGGTACTAATGTTACTACAATCACTACCGTTACTACTGGTACTAATGTTACTACAGTCACTACCGTTACGACTGGTACTAATGTTACTACAGTCACTACCGTTACGACTGGTACTAATGTTACTACAGTCACTAACGTTACGACTGGTACCAATGTTACTACAGTCACTACCGTTACTACTGGTACTAATGTTACTACAGTCACTACCGTTACGACTGGTACTAATGTTACTACAGTCACTACCGTTACTACTGGTACTAATGTTACTACAGTCACTACCGTTACTACTGGTACCAATGTTACTACAGTCACTACCGTTACTACTGGTACCAATGTTACTACAGTCACTACCGTTACTACTGGTACTAATGTTACTACAGTCACTACCGTTACGACTGGTACTAATGTTACTACAGTCACTACCGTTACTACTGGTACTAATGTTACTACAGTCACTACCGTTACTACTGGTACCAATGTTACTACAGTCACTACCGTTACTACTGGTACTAATGTTACTACAGTCACTACCGTTACTACTGGTACCAATGTTACTACAATCACTACCGTTACTACTGGTACTAATGTTACTACAGTCACTACCGTTACTACTGGTACTAATGTCACTACAGTCACTACCGTTACTACTGGTACTAATGTTACTACAGTCACTACCGTTACTACTGGTACTAATGTCACTACAGTCACTACCGTTAATACTGGTACTAATGTCACTAATGTCACTACCGTTACTACTGGTACTAATGTCACTACAGTCACTACCGTTACTACTGGTACTAATGTCACTACAGTCACTACCGTTACTACTGGTACTAATGTCACTAATGTCACTACCGTTACTACTGGTACTAATGTCACTACAGTCACTACCGTTACTACTGGTACTAATGTTACTACAGTCACTACCGTTACTACTGGTACTAATGTTACTACAGTCACTACCGTTACTACTGGTACTAATGTCACTAATGTCACTACCGTTACTACTGGTACTAATGTCACTACAGTCACTACCGTTACTACTGGTACTAATGTTACTACAGTCACTACCGTTACTCCTGGTAATAATGTTACTACAGTCACTACCGTTACTACTGGTACTAATGTCACTACAGTCACTACCGTTACTACTGGTACTAATGTTACTACAGTCACTACCGTTACTACTGGTACTAATGTTACTACAGTCCCTACCGTTACTACTGGTACTAATGTCACTAATGTCACTACCGTTACTACTGGTACTAATGTCACTACAGTCACTACCGTTACTACTGGTACTAATGTTACTAGTCACTACCGTTACTACTGGTACTAATGTTACTACAGTCACTACCGTTACTACTGGTACTAATGTCACTACAGTCACTACCGTTACTACTGGTACTAATGTTACTACAGTCACTACCGTTACTACTGGTACTAATGTTACTACAGTCCCTACCGTTACTACTGGTACTAATGTCACTAATGTCACTACCGTTACTACTGGTACTAATGTTACTACAGTCACTACCGTTACTACTGGTACTAATGTTACTACAGTCACTACCGTTACTACTGGTACTAATGTTACTACAGTCACTACCGTTACTACTGGTACTAATGTCACTACAGTCACTACCGTTACTACTGGTACTAATGTTACTACAGTCACTACCGTTACTACTGGTACTAATGTCACTACAGTCACTACCGTTACGACTGGTACTAATGTTACTACAGTCACTACCGTTACTACTGGTACTAATGTTACTACAGTCACTACCGTTACTACTGGTACTAATGTCACTACAGTCACTACCGTTACTACTGGTACTAATGTTACTACAGTCACTACCGTTACTACTGGTACTAATGTTACTACAGTCACTACCGTTACTACTGGTACTAATGTTACTACAGTCACTACCGTTACTACTGGTACTAATGTTACTACAGTCACTACCGTTACTACTGGTACTAATGTTACTACAGTCACTACCGTTACTACTGGTACTAATGTTACTACAGTCACTACCGTTACTACCTTCAATACTGTCGCCAATGCCTGTCACTACGAGAGGGGGAGGGAGGGAGGGATGGAGGGAGGGAGGGAGGGAGGGAGGGAGGGAGGGGAGGGATGCAGAGAGTGAGGGATGGAGGATTGGAACAATATGAAATCCTTTCTTTTGGCCAATTAGGGACGAAGCAAGAGAGGGAAAATAATCTCAAATACTTTGGAGATCTGCTTGTTTTTACTCTTATTTAAATTGCTCATTGTTTTTAATTTACAATGTCTGTCCTGCACTTTCTGCTGTGTCAACTGCATTCCCCATCTGGAATGAATAAAGTATCTTACCATATATTTTTTTATCTTATCTTATCTTAATATCTACACAACTCCACTCAACACAATCTGTGTGGCTCAACCAGCTCAATAACACAATAACTCCCCCGTCTCCCTCCCCCCTCCCTCCACTCCCTCCACCCTCCACCCTCCCTCCACCCTCCTAACACACACACACTAATGTTACTACAATCACTACCGTTACTACTGGTACTAATGTTACTACAGTCACTACCGTTACGATTGGTACCAATGTCACTAACCTTCAATACCGTCGCCAATGCCTGTCACTACGGTCCCTACTGTTTATACGCTAATGTTACACTAATGTTACTTCCGTCGCTACTGTCACTAGTGTTACTAATGTCACTACCGACACTAGTATTGTGTCACACCGCCATTAAGAATCTCAATATGAATATATAAAGAGAACATACTGTTTATAGCGGTAAATGTCTAGAACTATATATTTCCATTCCACTCAGGCTCTCTAAGACATGCACACATGATATCGTAAGACATGAAAAAGCATCCACTTGTATGCTACAAATGACCATTAAGGCTCTCAGTGTCCAGTATAAAAGTGAATGTAACAAGGTTAATATAGAGAACAGAGAACAGTATATATATGTTCATCCCTGCTCAGAGACACAAAGAGGGCTGCAGCTCCTCTCATAACGATACTGAGGCTCCTCCGCCAGCCTATTAGCTGCAGCTAATCTACATTGTTTGACCCAGAGGCACGGTTGGAATTTCAAACAGCAGGGAATATGAGTGTGTGTGTGTGTGTGTGTGTGTGTTTATGTGTGTGTGTGTGTGTGTGTGTGTGTGTGTGTGTGTGTGTGTGCGTGTCTGTGTGTGTGTGTGTGTCTGTGTGTGTGACAGAGAGATGGTTATATCTGGTTGATTGTGAATAATTTGTTTTTAATGCGTATTAATGCTCGCTTGGGTATCCTTTTGTATCTGTATGTGTGTCTGTCTGCCTGTCATTGTGTGCGTGCGTGTGTGTTTGTGTGTGTGTGTATAGTTATACATGTGTGAGTGTGACTATACATGTGTGTGTGTGTGTGTGTGTGTAACTATACATGTGTGTGTGTGTACGTGTGACTATACGTGTGTGTGTGTGTGTGTGTGTGTGTGTGTGTGTGTATATATCAACACAGCGGTCAGAGACGATTGGCTGACAATCAACCTACTTCCACCCTCAGGCCCTCGGGTCGGGGAGCACAGGGTGAACCCAGACCTGTTGGGGTTGATCAACTTCATCTGGTTTTCCAATGTTTCACCAATCGAGCCCTCAGGGCTAAAAATAGCTGATGAGAACTGGGTTGTTTTTTAATTGTGTTCAGAGATCCTCTGTTTGAAGTGTGTGTGTTTGTGTGTGTGTGTGTGTGTGTGTGTGCGTGTGTGTACGTGTGTTATGTTTATTTCTGTTTGAAACCAGCTAAATGACTGCAGATTTCATGCATTTTAATGACTTGACAAAACCCATTTTCGTGGGTAGCCTCACAACTCCCTTGACGAGTTATGGTGCATTGTTGTGTGTGTGTGTGTGTGTGTGTGTGTGTGTGTGTATCCTCTGTGTGCGTGCCTGTGTGTGTGTGTGCCTGTGTGTGTGTGCACCTGTCTGTGTGTGTGTGTAGGGCTGTGTGTGTGTGCCTGTGTGTGTGTAGGGCTGTGTGTGTGTGTGTGGCGTAAATGCAATGCGTTCTTTTATTATGTTTACTGGATCCCTTGCGAGTGACTCTGAGAGATGTGAAGGACGATGTGTTGATGAGCGTAATGAGAACAATAAATCTGCAATAAACCGGTTTCCTCACCTGTGTCCCTGAGTAGTTTACTGGCATGTAACAGCGTAGTCTCCTACAATCATGTCGGTAGAGTCAGGCCAAAGTCTGACTTTTGCCGGCTCTAGAGCTGTTGTTCCAACTGTTGTTCTCTGGTCACGTAGCACCAGTTCTCTAGGGCTGTTGTTCCAACTGTTGTTCTCTGGTCACGTAGCACCAGTTCTCTAGGGCTGTTGTTCCAACTGTTGTTCTCTGGTCCTGTAGCACCAGTTCTCTAGGGCTGTTGTTCCAACTGTTGTTCTCTGGTCACGTAGCACCAGTTCTCTAGGGCTGTTGTTCCAATTGTTGTTCTCTGGTCATGTAACACTAGTTCTCTAGGGCTGTTGTTCCAACTGTTGTTCTCTGGTCACGTAGCACCAGTTCTCTAGGGCTGTTGTTCCAATTGTTGTTCTCTGGTCATGTAGCACTAGTTCCCTAGGGCTGTTGTTCCAACTGTTGTTCTCTGGTCATGTAGCACTAGTTCTCTAGGACTGTTGTTCCAATTGTTGTTCTCTGGTCATGTAGTACCAGTTCTCTAGGGCTGTCGTTCCAACTGTTGTTCTCTGGTCATGTAGCACCAGTGTCATGGTTACGGTGGTTGGCAGGGGGCGTGGCCAAGCCGCGTGCGCTGGCCAATCTTAATCCTTACCATCATCAAATACGTAAGGGATAATGAACGGAACGCTCATTAATAAGTCGGTAGTCAGTCCCGCTCATTAATAAGTCGGTAGTCGGTCCCGACTTATTATGATTTACTTCGTAAAAAAATAGTTGAAGTTGAGGCGTTGCTTGGCAACTGGCGCAAACAATTCAGCAATTCTATCAGCAAGTCAGTATTTTCCGTCAGGAAAAGTGAACGGGACTACTCGCGGAGTGATCTGATAGCCGTGAATAGAAGCCAATTCCAGCTCCTTTTTTCTCGATTAACTCCTCCTCGCCTACGTTTGGAACTCCGCCTTCCGCCATTGTTGTTCTCCTTCTACACGCCCACGTTTGTCGCATATGTAAACACGTCATTAATTATCGTCATTACCGCGGTATGACAAAATACTTATCGCGACTTATCGCGATAAACGATAAACGATACGATATGGGAACTATCCCTAAGTGACAACCAGTTCTCTAGGGCTGTTGTTCCAACTGTTGTTCTCTGATCATGTAGCACCAATTCCTGTTTCTGTGGCACCTTTCTACTGCATAGACAGCCTTGTTTTATGAAAAGCCCTACTTTCCAGCGGAAAAATACTCCTTTAACCACCCAAAAAACATCACTGTGTGTCACTTTGGATGAAATGACTGACTAGTGACGGAGGACGTTGGCCTCAGGAAGTGAGCCAGCACTGTGGACCGATCTGCACTTTGTGACCTCTTCCTGTTCCCATGACGGAGGAGAAATCAATCCACTCAAAATCTCTTTTCTTTAAGAACCCCTTTCTGGCCAAGTGCACTTTCTGTTTTCTCCAGAATGATGTCATCCAAATGCTGGCCTGACCGACGACACACCATGACCAAAAACACCGTAAACACATGTGAAGTGTGTGTGATGGGTGGCTGGTTTACGTAGCCTCACCAAGGCCAACAGGTTAAACCAGCACCACCACACACACACACACACACACACCACACACACTTAGGAGGAGTGATAGCATGTTCCATCTGCTGTTTGCTTTGAAATACAAACCTTGCAATAAACAGAAATATTCATCACCCTGTCTTGTCGTCTTGGGTGAAGAACCCCAAGAAGCCATTTTAATGTCTTGTGGCAGCGTGGACTACTACACCCATTACCAAAGGTTGTGCTGTTATGTAGCGAGAGGAATAGCATTCATTTCTATTAATACAAAAAGAAGAAAACATTATTAAGTATTTTCCGCCTCCAGTGATTATCCCCAGTCAGTCATCCAAGTACGTCTTCAGCCACACCAGGAAACATCTCTTGTAGATCGTTCCAGTGTTATTACTAGTGTGGAATGAATGAACTGAAGCAGAGGGGGAAGCACATTAAAGGGACCCTGGTGGGAGGAGAACAGCTCTCCTAGCCGCCGCTACATTTATGAACATAGGCGTAGTGTTTGCCCTCAGAAAGACTTGAGATTGGGAAACTACATCTACGTCTAGGCTGTCAATGTTCTCTAGAACCGGTGGTTCTCAACCTTTTTGAGAACCTTCAACCAAAAATATAGGTTTGGACTGCAGTGACCCCCCCCCCCCCCTCTCGACTCACCCTCCAAAGACACTGCGGTGACCCCCTCCCTCCCGACTCACCCTTTAAGGACACTGCAGTGACCCCCTCCCTCCCGACTCACCCTTTAAGGACACTGCGGTGACCCCCTCCCTCTCGACTCACCCTTTAAGGACACTGCGGTGACCCCCTCCCTCTCGACTCGCCCTTTAAGGACACTGCGGTGACCCCCTCCCTCTCGACTCACCCTTTAAGCACACTGCGGTGAGCCCCTCCCTCTCGACTCGCCCTTTAAGGACACTGCGGTGACCCCCTCCCTCTCGACTCACCCTTTAAGGACACTGCGGTGACCCCCTCCCTCTCGACTCGCCCTTCAAGGACACTGCGGTGACCCCCTCCCTCTCGACTCGCCCTTTAAGGACACTGCGGTGACCCCCTCCCTCTCGACTCACCCTTTAAGGACACTGCGGTGACCCCCTCCCTCTCGACTCACCCTTTAAGGACACTGCGGTGACCCCCTCCCTCTCGACTCGCCCTTTAAGGACACTGCGGTGACCCCCTCCCTCTCGACTCACCCTTTAAGGACACTGCGGTGACCCCCTCCCTCTCGACTCACCCTTTAAGGACACTGCGGTGACCCCCTCCCTCTCGACTCACCCTTCAAGGACACTGCGGTGACCCCCTCCCTCTCGACTCACCCTTCAAGGACACTGCGGTGACCCCCTCTCTTTCGACTCATCCTTCAGTGACCTGCTTCACCGAAAGTTGTTATGGGAGCGCTTTACCGCTTTACATAGCATACATATATATGTGTGTGTGTGTATATATATATATATACTGTGTATATATATATATATATATATATATATATATATATATATATATATATATATTTATATCACAATAGACTGAGGAATGTCAGCCCTGTGGTGCTGCACAACTGGTAAAATATATATGAGGTCAATGCATGTAAGGTTTTATTTCCCCACTATATTATAGGGTTGCCCTTGGCTCAGTGTGCGGACCGTGTGGTTAGCATGCTGTTGTTCCATTGACTTGTTGTATTGACGCGACGCGGACACTGAGCAGTGAGCACTCGAGGAGAGAAGAAGCCATTTGTTTTGATTAGTTCTCCTGAACATCGAATAGCTCTGAGAAACCTCCAGTATCGATTCACCGAGTCACCGGCGGCTTTACGTAGGCCTAAATGCTGAACCTGAGTGAAACAATTGTTAAATATACTGTGTGTTTAATTATATAGCTAAAGTATCAGAGGCTTTATGCTTATTATTAAGTATTAAAGCTTGCAATCAGCAATTTCTGCTCTCCCCAATTAGTTTTGAATTAAGTTTTAACAAAGGGAATATTCAGATTGCAGCTTTAAGTATTCAGTATTATATTTATATTTAGTCAAAAAAGGGGTTAGTAGTTAGAAGCAGTCGGTCTGACAGATAGACCTACTTGCTTCTTGCTGTAATTCTGCAACGCGGAAATGACCGTCTGCTTATCGCTGTGTATTTTCTTGCTAATAGCGTTGGGGGTTTGTGGATTTGAATGACCTCCTGGTTTGAGGGAAGGCTCGTCTTTTGGAGATAGTCGGCGGTGCAGAGGATGACACGTAACCGCTCTGGCTGGAAGGATGCCATTAAGATACTCCCTACGAGCGTCTTCAAAGCTGTGCTCCACTCAGTTATCATCAGCGGTTATGTGCTCTGAAAACAACAGAGATATCAACAAACACAACAAGCACAAACCCTCCTCTATGGGCTCTGGGGTGCGTTCACTTCCAGAACAAGAGACCCACGGACAGACCCATCCATCTGAAGTCAGGGTTAGGGAGTTAGGTAGAACGTGGAGGGTCTCTTTTCACAGCACACCCACTAATAAATATACCCAATATAAATACACTCTAAATAAGTATGCCCATGATACAAATACTCAACATAAATATACTCAAAATAAATAAACGATAAATGTACTCAAGATAAATGGACTCAAGAGAATTATACTCACGATAAATATACTTATGATGAATATATTCAAGATAAATATACTCAAGATAAATATATAGATATATTAGATTTATTCATGATAAATAAACTCTAAATAAATATATGCATGATAAATACACTCAACATAAATGCACTTAACATAAATATACTCAACATAAATATACTCTACATAAATATACTCTACATAAATATACTCTACATAAATATACCCCTTTATAGTTTGGAGTTCTTCAAATCCCCACTGATGGCAAATTAATTTACCCGCCAAACTAATGAAATAAAACATCTATGCCTAATTGCCCAGAGTTGCCATGGCACAAATTAAATGTTCTATTTAAACTATTCCTATTAAAACTGTAATAATAATAATAATAATTAAAAAGTGAAGATTTATATATTTTCCCAAAATGTCCTTTCTGCCAACACTTCCATAAAGCAGCAGCATCATCCTCCTCCTATCTTAAAGGTGCTGTAAGTAAAACATGAGTTAAATAGCGAAGAGAGCGTGAGAGCAGAAGAGAGCGACATTTTGAAAATAATAGAACAAAATGTCCTCCCTCTCTGCTCCCTCTCTGCCTATGCTTTCCCGCCATTGACAAGTGTTGCATTCACAGTATCATGTGCACCACCCAAACCCCCCCCCCCCCCCCCGCCCTCCCACCGCTCCTGGCTCATTTCTGACCAATCTGGGCATCTCTCCCCTGAACCAATCAGGTCAGATGCCCTGATTGGTTCTAAAATCTAAACAGTGTTGTATAGAGGCAGCCGCATTAAACTAGAAACAGATATTCTTGGTGGCTGTTGTATTTTCTATCAAATTACACTAAAATGATCTATGCACTGCCTTTAAGCATTGCTTTCTCTCTCTACACCATCTTTAAGCACTGATTTCCCTCTCGACACCACCTTAAAGCATTGCTTTCTCTCTCTACACCACCTTTAAGCAGTGCTTTCTCTCTCACCACCTCACCACCTCAATGCCTCCTCTCCCCTGGCCAGTAGGGAACACCACCACCTGTCTGTGTCCTCTTGAGGAGCTGCTTGTGTGCTGACCTTCCTGTCTGGTGTGCTGCTGGTCAGACTCTCTCACCACACGCCCTGACACCCCGCCTCCACCCCTTCTCCCTCTGCCCTTCATGTCCAAATATCTTCCCCTCTCTCTCTCTCTCTCTCTCTCTCTCTCTCTCTCTCTCTCTCTCTCTCTCTCTCTCTCTCTCTCTCTCTCTCTCTCTCTCTCTCTCTCTCTCTCTCTCTCTCCGCAGCTTCCATCCTTTTAAAAATAAACAACAAACAAACACACAAGTCCAAACGCTGTGTTGCAAATGTCTCACTGATGTTCAGAGAGCGGCCCGTGGGCTCTGGGGTGCAGAGCGGAGAGAGAGAGAGAGAGAGAGAGAGAGAGAGGGTGGAGGCGGTGGAGGCGGTGGAGGCGGTGGAGGCGGTGGAGGCGGTGGAGGCGGCGGTGGAGGCGGTGGAGGCGGTGGAGGCGGTGGAGGAAACATTGAGAGGCTTCACAGCTCTGTCTCCTGTGGGCCCCCGGACCTACGCAGGAGCACCTTACCTAACAGCCTCTCAGAGGGGCTTTATATAGTATGACAATACAACATCAAGCACTCCCCATGCCGACCAGCAGCATAAAGATAACCTGAACCAAAAAGGGACAGACTAACGAGAAAGTATACGTGTGTGTATAGAGAGGATGTAGAGGATAATATGATATTGTGGTTCCATTGATAAACCTACCCATTAATCATTTGATAAATCTACCCATTTATCAATTGATAAATCGACGTATCGCGGTGGGTCTCCGCGTCAGGAGGTAGAGCGGGTGGTCTGCCAACCGGAAGGTTGCTAGTTCGAACCCCCAGCTCGTCCTCCTTGCCAAGTGTCACGGTGTCCCTGAGCAAGACAAGTGTGACTTGCCAATCAAGCTCCCTATTTATACTCCGCTCCCCTGTCGCTCGTTGCCAGAAGTTTCCTGTTGTTACAACCCGAGACTCTCTAGCCGATTCCTCCGTGATTCAGAGTGAAGACCCTTTTGCAATCTCCCGTGAACTCCTGGTTTCCCCGCCGTTGGACTATGTTGCTTGTTTGTTTCCTTTGTTGGATCTTTCGACTTTGATTTCTACCCTGGATATTTTTGTGTTTGTTTTGGTCTTCAGCCTTTTCTCTCCGCAGCACCGCAACAAGACCTAACCCTAACTGCTCCTGACCAGCTGGCTGGCCCCGTGCAGGGCCGACACCACCATCCATGGTTAAAAGCGCTTTAGAAATGCAGTCCATTCACCGGTGGGGGTCACGTCTCGGAGTACAAGTGAACTCCGGTACGTAAAGAAACAGCAGAGCCATTAAACCGATGCTGCCCCGAGGAACAAGAGTCAGGTCGCGGTAGTGTGGCTGTTATCCAAACAGCTCATCACAGAGTCCTGTGTTGGTGGGCTGATCTGCAGGCCTTCCTCCTCCTCAGTCAACATGTCACGCTCAATAACGACCAATGATTCATCACTTAAGACAGCCAAGCTATTATAATTAATATAGTTACGGCTCAATAGATTACAACAGAATGGCGCTAAGGTCACAAACTGCTCCAAAACAGATACAGTTTGTGGTTTGTTAATGTTTTTAGTTGTGGACGTCTACTTTTGAATTGTATCGGACAAAAAATGAATATATAAATAACCCGAAATACAACAGCGCTATAATGTTTCTTGAATTGCATCGAGGCCTGACAGGAGGGCCAAGTCACACTCTCATTCATTCATTTCCAGCCAGTTATAGTTATAATTATCATAGCAGCAGCTCTGTTTATTATCATAACCATCTCATTATGGATTCCGTCGGTGAGTAACCAATAGGAAAGCACAACGCCCCCCCCTCCCCCCACACCCGTCAGGTAGGTGCGCTGTCCTCAGGGTGAAAGGTCGCTGGTAGGCGTGGATCTGTTCATTCCGACATTTTATTATCCGAGTTTATTTCTAAATCCCAGTTTTCTTTTCTTCTTCATGGACTCGTTGGCTGTGGTGAGGCAGAGGCAGAGCTCTGATTATGTTTCACAGGCTTTAGAAATCACATAATAGAATTATGGCGGCTAATTGAGGCGGAGCAGCTCAGTGCTGATGTACACTGGAGCATCTGAGTTATAATCAGAATAATAACTTATATTATTATTAGACCCTGCAGTCCTGGATACACAGATGTGTAGGGCTGTGGATCTCTCTCTGTGCCATATAGACAATAGGCCTATATCACACTTCCTGCTTCCGGAGCCGTGAGCAGTGTACTCTTACTTCTGGTAGTTACCCCAGATACGTGACAAACTGTGGCCGCCTCCTCTCCTCTCTGTTATTGTAGTGTACCGGCTGCTCAACGTCTAAACAAAGACAGCCATACCTCAGTTTACACCATTTACCCAAAGACAAACTCCTCCGCACGTCTTGGGTGAGGCTGATAAGGAGGATGAAGGTCCCTGGTTTCATGTTCTCAGGGGTAGCACGTATGTCTGCAGTTTGCACTTTGACAAGGAGAGCATATACGTCTCCAAAAGTGGGCGGAATAGGCTAATAATGTCGGGTATGTGTATGATTAAAAGCACTGGTCCTGACCCCCACACACACTCCATCTCTCATCCGAATAGAGCCACATAATGTCGGGTATGTGTGTGATTAAAAGCACTGGTCCCAAGTAGGGCTGGGCGATACGGACCAAAACCCGGTATTTTTAGGCTGCGTCGCGATATACGATATATATCGGTATTTTATACGAATTTGGTTTTAACTCAAGCACTTTTATTTTAAGACAACTCATATTCACAAGAATAACAGGCATTCCCTTAGAAAACATACAGCTGCACACTACATATTAACATGTAAATGAAAAGGTACATTGAAATAATCAAAATCCATCAAATAAATCGCCTATATTAAATACATAGGCATACCTCTGCTCCTACACAAAATCGCCTTCGTTATATGGCGATATATCCAGATAGAGCCACAAGACACAATGTCGGGGAATTGTATGATTCGGATTTAGACTTCTTCACTGTAGACTCTAGAGTGTTCATTCACTAGTTGAACCACATCGTCTTGACCGACTTTTGGAAGGTTATGCAGCGATGTTGTCCAGCGATAACTGCCCTCCATGGTGAATGCATTAACCGGAACTTGGGATACACTGCTTCAGCGATTTTTAACGGGTACTTCCGGCGTTCTAATCTAACGTGATATAGGCCTATTGTATCAATAGCCTCTGATATATAGTGCATACATCCCTGGGCTTAGTTGGGGATTTGAACCCCTAACCCCTGGCTATTGGGTTATATAAATGCTATTGGGTTAACTAGGTGGGATGAGGGAAAGATGAAAGGAAAATAAGATTGTACGATGAGAAAAAACAATAGCCGGACTGTAAAGAAGTAAAACCAAAAGAGTTGGTCATTGTCTCATAAAGGCGAGACACATTCTATTGAATCTGGGGGGTGTTTCACCGGAGCCACTGGGAAGGAAAACCGGATCAATAGCGGGTCCATCGTATTCACTACAACACCTGCTTCAGCACTTGATGGGAAACTATTCTATTCTCTTCCCCTGGGCGTCTCTAAAGAATGGCGATGGATCGTACAGCGTGCTTTTTTTCATGTATACAAATCGTATAATTACTCTATAATTAGCGAATTTAGCTAGATCGCTTGATGAACAATATTATAAATACACTTTGCCGTGTTTTTCCTGTCGCGTAATTGAGTGTAATTGTTATGTATTGTCTCAAGGAAAGAGTAAATAACACACTATGTACCACGGGTTCCCTAAGAGATCAGTGCAGTCACACATGTGAGTGTCTGCTGTGTCTCTGTGTCTCCATAAGTGTGTATCCGTTTGCCAGGAGGAGGCGTGTCCCACGTTTGGTTTCTAAAACTAACTCCTGGTGGCCATCCAGGGGTTGTAACTGACGCCTGTCTATGGGATGTTGGTGGTGGGGTATAATTATACTGGTATTGGTAGTGCAAGTGTACTACTGATGCCACTGTAAACAGGGTGTATCACCATGCAAAGAACCATTGGCCTGGGTTTGGAGGACAGCCCATTGCTTCTGTGTCACCTACTGTACATACAAGCATATAGACAACTATCTGTATTTAGCTTTTGCACATTAAGGCCTGTGTGTGTGCATGTATGTGTGAGTGTGTGTATATGTACTGTGTGTGTATGTGTCGTGTACGTTGAATGTGTGCATGTGTAGCATTTGTATGTCTAGCATATTATGCGTGCGTGTGCGTGTGTGCATCCTAGGATGTCCCGGGACAGCGGTCGTCAGCCCCAGACACCCCACCGCCATCCTGGTTCAATGCCCTTCACCCAGCTGGTCTGGATGCCGGGTCAGCAGCCGCTGGGCGCCTGACTGTAATGTGCTGACTGGACCAGCCAGGTCAGAACAGTACCGACTGGTGCTGATGCTGCTGCTGAATGCCCCCAGGACAAGAGGAGAGAGGAGAGAGGGGAGAAGAGAGAGGAGAGAGGAGAGAGGAGAGAGGAGAGAGGAGAGAGGAGAGAGGAGAGAGGAGAGAGGAGAGAGGAGAGAGGAGAGAGGAGAGAGGAGAGAGGAGAGAGGAGAGAGGGAGAGGAGAAAGAGAGGGGAGAGAGGAGAGAGGAGAGTGGAGAGTGGAGAGAGGAGAGAGGGGAAAAGAGAGGGGAGAGGAGAAAAGAGAGGGGAGAGAGAAGAGAGAGGAGAGAGGGGAGAGGAGAGAGGAGAGAGGAGAGACGAGAGAGGGGAGAGGGGAGAGGAGAGAGGAGAAAACAGAGAAGAGAGAGGAGAGAGAGAGAGAGGAGACAGGAGAGAGAGGGCAGAGGCACACTGTCAACACTTGTCTTTCAAGTTGAGTGTCTTTAGTGTATGGAGTGTCTTTTGTGTGTTTACTAGTGTTCAGAGTGTGTGTTAAGTGTGTTTACTAGTGTTTAGAGTGTGTTTAGTGTGTTAACTAGTGTTCAGAGTGTGTTTAGTTGGTTTACTAGTGTTCAGAGTGTGTGTTAAGTGTGTTTACTAGTGTTTAGAGTGTGTTCAGTAGTGTTCAGAGTGTGTTAAGTGTGTTTAATAGTGTTCAGGATGTGTTTACTATTGTTCAGAGTGTGTTTAGTGGAGTGTGTATATGTTAACTAGTGTTCAGAGTGTGTTAAGTGGAGTGTGTTTAGTGTGTTTACGAGTGTTAAGAGTGTGTTTAGTGGAGTGTGTTTAGTGTGTTTACTAGTGTTCAGAGTGTGTTTAGTGGAGCTTGTAAATGTTAACTAGTGTTCAGAGTTTGTTCAGTGAAGTGTGTTTAGTGTGTTTATTAGAGTGTGTTTAGTGAAGTGTGTTTAGTGGGGTGTGTTTAGTGGGGTGTGTTTAGTGGAATGTGCTTAGTGGTTTTTTAAGTAGGGTTTGTTTAGTGGGGTGTGTTTAGTGGAGTGTGCTTAGTGGTGTGTTTTAAGTAGGGTTTGTTTAGTGGGGTGTGTTTAGTGGAGTGTGTTTAGTTGGGTGTGTTAGTGGACTCAGTCACAGGGGCACAGTCCAACATGGGACGTAGGTTTGGATGTAGGGTTGTTGTTAAACATTGAGATTTTTTTTGCATAGAGCGATTGAGAAAAGGAGAGAGAGAGAGAGAGAGAGAGAGAGAGAGAGAGAGAGAGAGAGAGAGAGAGAGAGAGAGAGAGAGAGAGAGAGAGAGAGAGAGAGAGAGAGAGAGAGAGAGAGAGAGTTAGAGGCTGATAGTAAATGCGAGAAAAATAGCTATTTCATATGCAATTCAAATATCATTATGCTTTTCGTAAGATTGTGTGTATCGCCTTGAAAGATTTGAATGATGGCATCTTCAACTATCCTTCGCAAACTTGTCTATCATCCATCATTTTTCATCTATCATCTAGAATCTAACATTATCCTCTATAATTCATCTATCATCTCGCTTCTATCCGCATCCATCTTTCGGCTGGGGCTGAGCGATGGAGCTGCTGAGCCAAGTAATGGCGTCTATTAAGAGTTGCCACGGAAGTCAATCTGCTAAATTCAGGGCCATTTACGAGCTCTAGGAAGCAGTGTAATTGTTGCCGCCGGGCATTTGATCCAATTTACCCCCCTTTTCCCTGTGTCGATAACTGACTTAAGTCACTGATTTCCGCCATTGTCTCTAAACAGAATGGAGTGGAAACGGCAGACCCAACACACTTGATTCGCTCCAGAGACTGTAGGCACCAGAGCAGGACTTCCTGTGTGGTGACGCACTGCGCTAGGAAAGCGTTACGTTGAAACGCAGGCTAGTTAGCACATGCTATTAACCAACTGATGTAACCGCGCTCTCTTCTGTGGGAAAAACGTATTCACTTACAATATTCTCTTTTTTTACCTGCAGGTAAAATTTGTGAGTTAATATCACTCCTACGCTCCTGAATTCCTGAATTGTTCTTATATATATACACATATAAAACAATTATATATATATATATTTATATATCAAAGCAACATACAAGCAACAACCAGCAGCAATCGATCAAATTATGATAATAAGTGTAATGGTAAAATAATAACATTTAGACGCCTGATGGAAGAAGGAATGAAGGACTTAGAGTAGGGGTTTGTTTGCGGTGTGATAAGGGGTACCTTATAATGTCGGCCTGAAGGCAGTTCAGTGAACTTACTGGACAGAACAGGGTCTGATGGACTGATCATGGTGTTTTGCAGTGAACTCACTGGACAGAACAGGGTCTGATGGACTGATCATGGTGTTTTACAGTGAACTCACTGGACAGAACAGGGTCTGATGGACTGATCATGGTGTTTTACAGTGAACTCACTGGACAGAACAGGGTCTGATGGACTGATCATGGTGTTTTACAGTGAACTCACTGGACAGAACAGGGTCTGATGGACTGATCATGGTGTTTTACAGTGAACTCACTGGACAGAACAGGGTCTGATGGACTGATCATGGTGTTTGACAGTGAACTCACTGGACAGAACAGGGTCTGATGGACTGATCATGGTGTTTGACAGTGAACTCACTGGACAGAACAGGGTCTGATGGACTGATCATGGTGTTTGACAGTGAACTCACTGGACAGAACAGGGTCTGATGGACTGATCATGGTGTTTGACAGTGAACTCACTGGACAGAACAGGGTCTGATGGACTGATCATGGTGTTTTACAGTGAACTCACTGGACAGAACAGGGTCTGATGGACTGATCATGGTGTTTTACAGTGAACTCACTGGACAGAACAGGGTCTGATGGACTGATCATGGTGTTTTACAGTGAACTCACTGGACAGAACAGGGTCTGATGGACTGATCATGGTGTTTTACAGTGAACTCACTGGACAGAACAGGGTCTGATGGACTGATCATGGTGTTTGACAGTGAACTCACTGGACAGAACAGGGTCTGATGGACTGATCATGGTGTTTTACAGTGAACTCACTGGACAGAACAGGGTCTGATGGACTGATCATGGTGTTTTACAGTGAACTCACTGTGGCTGGGCTCTGGGCTGTGGATGGGCTGATCATGTGTTGTGCCTTCTGGGCCACCTGTTTCCCTCAAAGGGAGGACAAGTCTATATATGTATATATACTGTAAATATTGTTTTCATAAAATGCATTTACATTTACATTCCAGACTTTGTTAACTCGCCATTTGCTAGGATGAGATGACATTAATATGTAGTCTAGCCGGCGGAAGGGAATCCTGCTCCCCCCGGAATTTGAAATATTTTTCAATAAATATGTAAATAGTTCCCAAGGCTTTGAGGGAAAGCCAAACCCAGTTGGCGGGCACATTTGAAGCGACTTCACACGGAAATGGTGTCCATTTGTTTCATGGCTCCGGCTCGTCTCATTAGCCGTTAACGATGATACACACTGTCATAGGAAACTCCAAGGTGAACGGAAACACACACACTCACACACTTCAATTCAAGTTGCTTGCTCTCTCTTTTCCCCCCTTTAGAAGATTGACAGTTGGTGATAATACACCCTCCCAACCCCCCCCCCCACCCCCACCCCCCCCCACCCTCGCCTGCTCTCAGATTAAAATTCACTGTCTTGTTTTCTTTCACTGTGAATGATTGCTCTGTCTTGTGTATTATTCTCATCAAGTGTAACATTGTGTGTATATATATATATATATATATATATATATATATATATATATATATATATATGTGTACAGTATGTTGTGTACAATGATAATAGGACAGCATTTCATCCCCCCCTTATTTGTTTCGCTTTCTTGGGTTTATTATTTTCATTCTTCCATTTCCGTTCCTTATCATTTCCAAGATGTAGTTCTGCTCTCTCTCTCTCTCTCTCTCTCTCTCTCTCTCTCTCTCTCTCTCTCTCTCTCTCTCTCTCTCTCTCTCTCTCTCTCTCTCTCTCTCTCTCTCTCTCTCTCTCTCTCTCTCTCTCTCTCTCTCTCTCTCTCTCTCTCTCTCTCTCTCTCTTCCACGTCACACAGCCATCAGTGCGTCTATACTTAGAAAAACTACTTAGATACCCTTTACTTGATGTGTTTTGTGTGAGGGCGTTAATGTGTGTGTCGACGAGAGGCGCCTGGGAGGGGGGGGGGTGGCGGGGGGGTGTGGCGTTGGTTGGGGGGGGGGCGGCGTTGGTTGGGGGGGGGGGGGCGTTGGTTGGGGCGCTAACACAGATAATGGTCTCCGTACACCAGGGGCCGATCCGGGGCCTCGCTTCACACCCAGACACACACTGAGCAGATGGAGCGGCTGGTAAAGAGACGGCGCCATGTCTGCACACGCTTTAACATCTAGTGCTTTTAAAAACACATCCAGAGGCTCATGGTGGGATTGTTCTGGAGTTGGAGGGGGAACGAGGAAACAGCGGGACATTGTTGCAGCGCTCCTCGGTCACAGACGTTGTTTTCTCCCGCAATCTGGTCTTCGATTGTTGAGTTGTCGAGTTTTTGAGCGTTTGACTCATGCCCCACAGCCGCTGGTGCCGTTCAAAGCGTTCAAAGCGCTCCTTTTGTTCCGCTGTTCGCTGTCCCGTCGTTCATTGTGGCGGACGAGTGCGCCGTGCGGCGGGCGGTGCGGAGGGCGGTGCGGCCATTCTTTCCCGTACGGAACAGTACCATTCATGATGAGACTCATGTTCCCTAACGAGAGACAGGGAGGAGAGTCTCCGGCGATTAGCGGCACTGCTCCACATTCCTGGCACACTTGGCTGCCTTTGACTGAATCCAATTAAGCGTGACCTTCTATTCCTCCATAGAAAGTGAGTCCACGCAGAACCCTTACAGTCCGTCTCCCTGGTGGAGACGTGTAGGATGTCTTAACGTCGATACGATCATTTTTGGGGGGGTTTTCCTTCCCCTGGTCCATGACATGTACAGTTGAACGCTATCAGATCAGATGTCAGTCATTGGTTATTGGAAGTAATTCCACCTAGAGAATACACTGCCTCAATTGAAATGTAGTTTGTTGACCCACAGGTGGGTCACGTGTTAATCAATCAGGTTAAAGCAGCGAAAAAGGAAAAAACATTGGTGGATCTTAATACACCCACACACACTCACAACCACACCACCTACAACCACACCACTCACAACTGTAACCAACTCAATATTTGTTTGTTTGTAGTTTTTCTTATAACACTAGAGACATAACAGAGCACACTGAATATTGATCAGCACACTGAATAATATATTGCATCAGCGCCTCCAGCTGAAATCCCAAACCCTTCCAGGAGTCCAATCCTTATTATTTGGTGTTATTCAGTTAAGAAAGAAAGAAAGAAAAAAAAAGAAAAAAAAACAGACTGAAAAGGCCAGCAGCTTTGGGGAACCGGGATCAATGGGTCTCCCAGGCACCGTGTCGCGCTGTACCGCCGGTGGCAGCTGCTCTGCCACTTCACTTCACTTCACTACACGGAACGACCGCCGTTGTTGCTTTCAATCATCCGCTCTTTGTTCCATCAACGCCTTTCGCCGTCTGTCCGCTGAAAAGAGGTCTGGAAATGGCTTTGGCCTTTTTTTTTCCTATCCTGCAGGTCGTTAGCCGAGCACTTGGCGAGAGGTACAAACAAAAATAACCCACAAACAAGCGGGACGCAATTACGTAACGCAGGGAGTAAAGGCTTTTAGAAAAGGCTTTTTATTTGAGCAAAACGCATTTACTGCAGTTTAGAAAGAATATTTGATTTACAGCCGTAGCGAGAGTTGGCTTACCACACAAAGGGGAGCGGGGATGTGTAGACAGAGTATTCATCTGCCAGCACCAGAGAAAATTCAGTTTATATATATATATATATATATATATATATAGTTGCATTATTCCGTTAGAAGCAGAGGTAGTGGAAGCAATAGAAGTCGTAGTAATTGTAGCAGTTGTGGTAGTGGTAGAAGTAGTATTAATAGTTGCTGTAGTAATAGCATTAGTAGAAGTACGAGATACAAGATTTTTATTGGCCATTTGTAACAAGTACATAGGAATGCTTACTCCCCATTCCCTCCCGCAGTATACATCTCAAAAACAACACCATAAAAATAAAAATATTAATAATATATACAATAAAATAAACCAAAAAAGTGCAGCAAAGTGACTTAAATGATATGTACATGTTTTTTGTTGTTAGTTTTTTACAAAAATCTTTCAAAAGTATTTAAAGTGCCAGTAGTGCAGCAGCATCATGAATACAGTGCAGTACAGTGCAGTAACTGTGATGAGTCCTGAAAGTCCAGCAAAGTAAGTGTAAGTGTAATGTTAATGATATTGTTGTGAAAGTGAAAGTGAAAAGTGAAAGTGGCAGCACTCCTAGCAGTTCATTAGGCGCACTGCCTGTGGATAAAAACTACCCTTAAACCTGGTAGTCCTTGTACTGATGCTGCGCAACCGGCGACCAGACGGTAGGGGGGAGAAGAGATGGTGCCCAGGCTGGTTGCAGTCCTTTATGATGGACATGGCCTTCTTCCGACATCTTTTCCTAAAGATCTCCACAATGCATGGAAGTGCACACCCGATGATCTTCTATGCCGTCCTCACGACCCTCTGGATGGCTTTCTTGTCCCGTGAAGTGGTGTTGCCGTACCACACAGTGACGCCACTCGTCAGGACGCTCTCTACGGTGCCGCGGTAGAAGTTCACTAGCCACCTCTGGCCTATTCCGCTTTATAGAGGCGCTGGTGTGCCTTCTTTAGCATGACCTCCATGTTGCATGTCCACGCCAGGTCATCGGAAATCTGTAGTCCAAGGAAACGGAAGCAGCTGACAACTTCCACCGGTGTCCCGTCCAGGCTGATGGTGGAGTGGGTGCCCCGTGGCGCCTGAAGTCCACGATGAGCTCCTTGGTCTTGCCGACATTCAGTGCGAGGCTGTTGTCCTCACACCATCGCATCAGCTGGACCATCTCATCTCTGTACTCCATTTCATAGCTCTCGCTTATCAAGTGTGTGTCGTCTCCAAACTTCATAATCCGATTATTGCTGTGCGTGGCAGTACAGTCATGTGTGTACAGCGAGTACAGCCAGGGACTGAGGCAGCAGCCTTGGGGTGCTCCGGTGTTGAGGACCAGAGTGGATGAGATGTTGTTCCCAATCTTAACCACTTGAGGCCTGCCCGTCAGGAAGTCCATAATCCAGTTACAGATGGGGGCGCCCAGACCTAGGTCCCTCAGTTTCAGGACCAACTTAGAGGGAACGATGGTGTTGAACGCCGAGCTGTAGTCAATGAACAGCAGTCTGATGTAGGTGTCCCTCCTGTCTAGGTGCTGCAGGGCAGTGTGTAGTGCCAGGGAAATGGCGTTGTCTACAGACCTGTTTGGTCTGTATGCAAACTGGAGTGGGTCTAGGGAGTCAGGGATGGACAAGTTTATATGCAACATTACAAGTTTCTCCAGGCACTTCAGGGCTATGGGTGTTAAAGCCACTGGACGATAATCATTGAGGCATGTTACCTTGGTCTTTTTGGGTAACGGCACAATGGTTGTCGCTTTGAAGCACGCTGGGACGACAGACTGTTGCAGTGATGCATTGTAGATGTCGGTGAACACAGGAGCTAGCTGGTCAGCGCAGGTGCAGTAGTAGTAGTATTAGTAGTAATAGTTATAGTAGTAGTAGTAATCGTAATATAGATTACATATTATTCAACTGTACATTATATATTACCATGAACTTTACTGCAACATTTGCAATTATTTTAGCTGACTGTACTTGTGGTGTACACTGACAATATGTCACGACCAAACTATGGACCCGAACCCAAATGCACGACTCGAGACAAAAGTATCAAAATAAAGAGTCTTTGCTGATGCAATGCAAAGTACAACACAAAAACCATTCAGATGAGGGAAAACGCAAAAGACCAAATAACAAAAACCTGACAATGGCGAAGCAAAACTTGGAAACCAAGTGCTGGTTCTCTGGCATGAAACAAGACGAACTGGCACAGAACAAAGGAAGGCCCAGACTATTTATACATAAGGTAACAGGGAACAGGATTAGAGGATTAGATTCAAATGTATTGTCATTGCACAGCACAAGTACAGTACAGCGAAAATAAGTTGGCATCTAAACAGAGTGCAAACAGAATAGTAGAAATAGTAGTAGTAGAAATAGTAGTAGTAGTTGTCGTAATAGTAGCAGTAGCAGTAGCAGTAGCAGTAGTAGTAGTAAGAGTAGTAGTAGAAGTAGAAGTAGTAGTAGTAGTAGTAGTAAGAGTAGTAGTAGAAGTAGAAGTAGAAGTAGTAGTAGTAGTAGTAGTAATAGTAGTAGGCTACAGATATGTTAGAATGGTTGTTTGAACATAGAACATGTGCTCTTGCAAATTGCATCGAAAAAGCTTGGACTGAAACAAAGATGGAACTGTATATATGTGTTTGTTTTGTTGTAATGGGAATGTATTGTTTTGTTTTGTAGTGTTTTGTATGGTACCGGAAGTATCAATGTACTGTGTTGTGTTTGGTATTGGTGTCTTGTAATCCTATGTGGGATGGGCCACGTGTGTGGCATGAAACGTAAATAAATATATCATTCATTCAGTAGTAGTAGCAATAGTAGTAGAAGTAGTAGTAATAGAAGTAATTGTAGTAGTAGTACAAGTAATAGTAGTAGTAGTAGTAGTAGTAGTACTAGTCATAGAAGTAGTAGTAATAGTAGTAATAGTAGTAGTAGAAGTAGTAGTAGTAGGAGTAGTAATAGAAGTAATAGTAGTAGTACTACTAGTAATAGTAGGAGTAGTAGGAGTAGTAATATAAGTAGTAGTAGTAGTAATAGAAGTAATAGTAGTAGTACTACTAGTCAAATTAGTAGTAGTAGTAGTAGTAGTAGTAGTCATAGAAGTAGTAATAGTAGTAGTAATAGTAGCTAGTAGCTTATTAAGCTGATTGCGCCACAGAAGTGTGCATGCATGTAGGAGGATGAGGAGGATGAAGTTGATGACGAAGAGGCGGAGGTGGGGGGGTGGGGGGGGTGGGGGGTGCGTGAAGAGGCGGAGGAGGAGGTCGTACTCTTGCTCCGTCCCTTGAGCAGGAGGACAGAGGAGGCTGGAGGACCAGATGCTCGTTCAGTGTATCATCATCCACCCCACTGCTTCCCCTGGGAGGTTCAGTATCTTGTCAGTCCGTCTTCTGTCTTCATGTACAGTACTTCTTGTTCTCACCGGTTCTCCTCACATCACCTCCACCTGAACTCCTCTCTCTCACCCTCCACACCCCACTGTGTATCCTGAGGGTCATTTCTTCCTCTCACACTCACTTATTTACAGCACGTTGACACTTTACATGAAGGGCATTTAGCAGACGCTTCGGTCCAAAGCCACGATAAGTATGATGTGTCCGACGAGAGCACTGAAACTTTGAAAGTTGTTCACCCCATCTCAACTCCAAAGAGATCCCGTTGGTGAGTAGCGTATTATTAGTGTTTGTCTATTAGTACCATGGAGACCTGGTCAACACATGAATTGGTGGTCAACACATGAATGATGAGGATATATAAATAGTGGATGGAAATAGTTTGAAATGTGGAGAATTGGGCTTCAGCCTCCAACTCCACAGGAATACCTAACCAGGTATCAGGCAGAAGCTGTCCTGCGCACACACACACACACACACACCCACACACACACACACACACACACACACACACACACACACACACACACACACACACACACACACACACACTAGGGGCCATTATAGTAATAGGGGCCCTCTCGTCCCTGGGGGACTCTGAGGACCCCTAGTTGGGGGAAAGGATTTATTTGAGCCGTCAGCCAGCGTGAACACAGAGCATGGCTTAGGGCCGTCGGGAGCTCCTCCAAGGCCAGGTAGGAGCTAATCGGCTCCTGGGGCCTCCGTGCTACAGAGCTACAGGATGGAGGAGGAGCGCTGAGAGTGGACAGACACCACCGCAACACAAAGGACATCGGCTGAAACCTCTGGGTCTGTCTCTGGGTACCGCGGCGTTGTGTGTCAGACAGAGAGAGGGACAGAAAGAGAGAGAGAGAGAGAGAGTGAGTAAGAGAGAGAGAGAGAGAGAGAGAGAGAGAGAGAGAGAGAGAGAGAGAGAGAGAGAGAGAGAGAGAGAGAGAGAGAGAGAGAGAGAGAGAGAGAGAGAGAGAGAGAGAGAG
>CM051000.1:19583253-19730753 GCA_027704905.1 Muraenolepis orangiensis | reverse complement strand
GCTGCTAATGTGCTAGAGTTTATGATTGAGATTGATGAACCCGTCCGTCTGTTGTTCTCGGTTGTTATTTACCGATGGCTGACTTTTAAGTGGATCATCAATAATAATCACACACACACACACACACACACACACAACACACATGACACCACACACTGAACACAAAATCAACACACGCACGTGGGCGCGCACACACACACACACACGCACACACACACACACACCCACACACACACAGTGCATACCGTTATACTGTAAGTACAGGCACAAACATTGCAAGAAAAGCAAAAATACGGAAATAGAATATAATATTAACACAGTTTATACGCCACACACACACACACCACACACACACACACACACACACACACATTTAAGCTGAAAGACTTTTGGAAAGGCTAATTCGGGCTTTGCTGAAGTGTACAGTGTAGTAGAGGCCAGATGGGATGTGGAGGCGGCACAGCCTTATAAAATGTTGCCGATCTAACATTATCACAGGTGTACCGTAGACATTAAAATACAATGAGTAATACACTGAGAGAGAGAGAGAGAGAGAGAGAGAGAGAGAGAGAGAGACTGGCAGAGGGTGACACAGAGACACAGAGACACAGAGAGACAGACAGACAGACAGACAGACAAAAAAAGAGAGAGCGAGAGAGAGAGAGAGAGAGAGAGAGAGAGAGAGAGAGAGAGAGAGAGAGAGAGAGAGAGAGAGAGAGAGAGAGAGAGAGAGAGAGAGAGAGAGAGTGTGGGAGGAAGAGAGAAGGGGGAATAGACAGAGAATGGGAGGCAGGTGGAAGAGGGATGGAGAGATAGTGGGAGGAAGAGAGGGAGAGAGTGGGAGGAAGAGAGAGAGAGAGGGGAATAGAGAGGAATAGGAAAATAGAGAGAGAGATAGCGGGAGGAAGTGAGCGAGGCACATAGAGCGAGAGAGCTATAAAGTTAGGATGTCAGTCCATGTGTGTGTGTGTGTGTGTGTGTGTGTGTGTGTGTGTGTGTGTGTGTGTGTGTGTGTGTGTGTGTGTGTGTGTGTGTGTGTGTGTGTGTGTGTGTGTGTGTGTGTGTGTGTGCCCATATTATGTTGTGTGTCTACTTCTATTTCTGCTGCTTGATTAGTCAGCAGGCGTGTCACGGTGCTTTATCACTTTATATGTGGGGACGGTGAAATAAAGATGCAATGACATAGAGGAGAGGGCAGGAGGATGGTGAGAGGACAAGGAGAGAGGATGAGGAGAGAGGATGAGGAGAGAGGACGAGGAGTGAGGATGAGAGGACAAAGAGAGAGGACAAGGAGAGAGGAGAAGGGGAGAGTCAGTCAGGGAGGGAGGGAGATGAGACCAGATGAGACAGTGGAGGAGAGAAGAGGTGCAGGAGAGGGTGAGGAGAGGAGAACAGATACAAGGAAATGTGGAGAGGAGAGAGATTGAGAGGGGAGAGAGTGGGAGAGAGAGGAAAGGAGGAGAGAGGGGGAGAGGATAGGAGGAGAGAGGAGAGAGAGAGGAGGATGGAGAGGAGAGAGAGAAGAGGATAGAAGGAGAGAGAGGGAGAGGAGAGAGGAAAGGAGGAGAGAGAAGAGGATAGAAGGAGAGAGAGGGAGAGGAAAGGAGGAGAGAGCGGGAGAGGAAAGGAAAGGAGAGAACGATTAGTGAAAAGGAGGGGCGTGTACGAGAGAGGAGAGAACTGGAGGGGAGAAAATTGGAGGTGAGAGGGGCAGAGAGGAGCAGGGGAGGTGATGTCGAGGGAGCTCAGGGTCAGTGTCGCTGAATAAAACTCAATTTCATTGAAAGATGATATGTCGTTTTTTAAATGAGACTTTGATGAGAGTTTGTGCGGAGCTAGGCCTATCTTTCTAATCCCATCCACTTATAAACAGCTTTCGCTCCTCCCGATAAGCCGGTTCAATATATAGCCCGAATGAAACATTTAACAGATGTTATATTACAGTTGTTCACAATAAGCCAGGGTATTGGTATCTCTCTATCACACAGACACAATTCATCCTCACGCACGGTCAGGTGACTTGGTAGCCCAGGGTTAGCATGTCTTCCTCTGGGTTGACAAAGAAAAGGACAGAGAAAACATTTTCAGTGTCAGGCTTTTCTTACATACGGCGTTACAGTTTGGGATGGGAATATTTGTAGCAAGAGGAGGTACCCAAGTGGCACACGAGTAAACACTGACAAAGAGAAGGCTCTAGCAAGCCCCATCGCATTATACCAACAACAATGTAGCAGACAACGCTGTCACCAGCCAAAGAAGAGGCTGCTTGCGGGCAAGAACGCAGGTTGATGAGGAATCTGGTTTATTACAGGAGTTTGAATCATAGTGAACAGAGCAGATGGTACATTCTTTCTCAAGTGTGTGTGTGTGTGTGTGTGGCGGCTGTTTTAACCTGTGGGCCTTGATTAACAACGAGCCACAGGTGTGCAGCCTAACCAGCCAATCAGTCCAATTCAGGCCAGGTGAGGCTGCTTAAACCAGTAACCAACCACACACACACTCCACAAACAACAACAACAACATCAGCAGCTCACAAACAGACAAACCAAACATTCGCCACCCAGGGTAGTCGACAGTGAGCAAGCACCGAAAATGGGGGCGGGGGGTTGAGGGGGGAAGATGGCCGCACGTCAAATCACCTTGCGACTGAGAGCGCCGATGGGAAGATTACAATTTGATTTCATCGCCGAGCGGCAAACGCGACACCGAGCTACTGTACAGTGTGGGACAGCGCCTGGGCCCACGCACGGCACTCAAACTGTTTTCGGTTTATCTGCAGAGAGAGAGAGAGAAAGGTGTCTGTGCTTGATGTTTCTGAGAGAAAAAAAAACCGATTCATTATTCAGTCGAGCCGTCAAAGAGATTGAGACGGAGAACCGAGTTCAACGCTGTGTTGCGGCCGTCGTTCAGCGTCAACCAAAGGACAATCTCAGAGACGTTGACTACTACTTGTTGACCGACAACTCTTCTTGTCTTCTTTCGATTACTTTTTTCCCTGAGCCCAGTGATGAAATGACCTTCCAGGTAGCTTCATTTTCTCTGGCCGGGTTGCTGCTCTCTCTCTCTCTCTCTCTCTCTCTCTCTCTCTCTCTCTCTCTCTCTCTCTCTCTCTCTCTCTCGCTCACACCTCGTCGGTCCTCTTCTTTTTCTTCTTCTCCCAGTCTCCGTTCTCAGAGGGCCCCGCCGATGGCGGCTGCTGCGTATGAATGATTTATAGACCCGAGATCTTTCCCTGGAGGTAGAGTGAAATATTTAAACCTTTCCTGGTTGTCCGCCACTGAAATATTTTGATACCTGAGTGAAGACGGGGGGGTGGGGGGGGATGGGAGAAGTGAGATGGGAGTGTGTCATTCCTACTATTTTACACCCCTGTATGCCTGTTCGATGTGTTTGAGTATTAACAAGCCCTACCTCGTTATGAATGACACACACATCGATTCAGATCCATTTCAAACTGTTCCCATTTCTTGGTAACAGCTGAAGAAGACAAACCTGGCGGAAAAAAGGTGTATTTGCTATAGAAAAGTAAACTGTAAAAGACAGAGTAAAATTACAATAACATTTACTCCCAGAATGTTGTTGTGCTCTGCAGCGAGACGCCAAGGGGCAGTACCTGTTTGACCTCATCTGCCACCACCTCAACCTGCTGGAGAAAGACTACTTTGGCATCCGATATGTGGACCCAGACAAGCAGAGGGTGAGTTACCACTTTGATCAGGTCTGCCAATGTAATCCTCAGTAGTAAATAGTAGTCCAATTTTGATCGGATTTCCTTTACCTCACTCGTCCGTCACTAAGTCTTTAAATCTGAATTGTAATATGGGCTTTAACAACTCATAATCGCATATCAGGTATTTAACTAGAGGGCCCTCAGTAGAGCGCATACCTCCACCACACCAAAACGTCCCATGGATCCGGATTCGTGTCTAGATCTGCTCTAAATTCCTTGCCCCATAACTAATCTAACCACCAAGTTTTGACCAATTCCGCACGTGTAACTTTTGGAGTTATCAAACAGACAAACGGGCAAAAACATAACCTCCGGTCCACATACGATGGCGGAGGTAATAATCTATTCCAGACGGCACATTCCGGAACGATTAATAAGGTGAAGTCAGAGGCTGCAGTGACAGTGGAACCAGCATCTGCCCCCCACACCCCCGGCATCCCTCAGCCTGACCTTCACCTGCCAGCATGAGGGTCCTGGCACCTTACCCATCATACCCACTTCTATTCCCTCCTCCGGTTGCCAACTCCGTTCTGCTCCAGCGCTGGCCATCCCTGTTAGTCTGCAGCATAACTGAATACACAATCAGCAGCAAACACACCACACACACCACCACACACACACCACACACCACACACACACACACACACAATGGAGAAGCCCTTGGCTTGGTAAACGCTAATAGCTAGATACCGCTGCATTGTGGTTTCTCACCTCATTATCGCCACCAGCGATGGCTTCGCCTCCTTATCATCGGGAGTTTAGCATTAGCAACACCCACTTGTCACTTATAGATGAAGTAGTTGTTACGGCCGTTAGCTAGTTAGGCACTAGCTACAGCCACTAGTGATAGATTTCCCTCCTCATTTTCTTAACATATCATACCAGCCGTATCCCCCAATGAAGCTAAAGTGCTAGCTACAGCAGTTAGCGAAAGAGGCTCCGGAGTGTAGTGTTAGCAACACATTTTAAGTATACCTGAATCTCTGTTGTTACCTAGCTGAGAAAGGAAATGCACACTTATGGTGACTAGTAGTTCTCTTGCCTACCTTTTGTTGAATGACCTTATTGTATGTTTTGAACACTTTGGACAAAAGCGTCTGCTGAATGACTGTAATGTAAAGTATTTAAAAAACATTAAAGTATTTTAATTTTTACTTTTTATGTTTTAATTTTAATGACTTATGTAGGGCTTTTATTCATTATGTTGCGGTCCCCTTGGCCATTTGCCACGTGCCCCCAGGGGTAGGCGGGTTCCACTCTGAGAATCACTCGATCGGGTTCCCCCGGGATTTGCTTGATACTCGGTAGAGCAGCTTGCTGTCTGACCCTTATCTTATTTGATCTTATCCTATCTCCCTATCCCTGGTCATGGACCAACCTCCAGAACACACTGCAGTTTTGTCTTTCCTGGAAGAGTTCAACGCTCTGATGAAAGCCTGTGGAACTGAAGACAGTCGTCTCTGTTCCTAAGACGAATGTTGTAGTTTGTATCTGTCGTCTCTTGTCTGTTTGTATTGTCCTCTGTATTTCTTTGTTGTTACTCATTTGTTTTGACATGCTTTGTTCTACAATGCTCTTACCTTGTACTGGTGTGCCGTCTCAGCCAGGTCTCTTTCATAAAAAAGTTAAATATTAAATTAATAAAATCAAATGTAGATGATGCTCAATTTTGCAACTTTGCAATGGCTTTCAGGCGTGTCAACCCCCCACAGGTAGGCTCTCACACACCGGCGCAACGCAGCTCCTCATCCTAATATGCTCTTCTTCTCTCCTTCTGCTTCTTCTTTGTTGTGGGGTTTTTCCATTCCAGCATTGGCTGGAGTTTTCCAAATCAATTGCCAAACAGATTAAATGTAAGTACAGACTGTACTTCCCCATATATATAACGCATACTAAACACCCATAATATCATAAGATAAGATGTATTGGTAAGCTATGCATCATTGCATAGTGACGGTGCACAGTGTAAGCCAAGTGAAGAACATTCTGGAGATGGAGATGTTTGTCTCTCTCTCTCTCTCTCTCTCTCTCTCTCTCTCTCTCTCTCTCTCCTCTCTCTCTCTCTCTCTCTCTCTCTCCTCTCTCTCTCTCTCTCTCTCTCTCTCTCTCTCTCCAGCCCAGCCTCCCTTCACCATGTGTCTGCGGGTCAAGTTCTATCCCCCGGACCCCGCGGCCCTGAAGGAGGAGATCACCAGGTGAGATGTTCGGCTGAAACACCTTGAATGTCTGGCAACCTCCAAATGGTTGTCTGTACAGGTCACCCTGTTTGACCACCAGGTGTTTCAAAATGTACAGTGGGAGGGTGTACATTGTGTATAGGGTCCACCCAGATGCATAATAGATAGATCAACCCACTGGCCCACGCAGTGGACTGTACCAACTGGTAGGCTTTATCTACCCATCATGCACCTGGGTGGACACTCCCACTGGTTTACCTAATGTTGCTCCTAACATCTGGAGGTGGTAGTGGAGCATTGCTACACATTGTATGAGCAAAATGATAAATCGGCACACCAGTTTGCTGTGTGACTACAGTGGAACACACCTTACTACTGGAAGATGGTAGACTGATCGGCCTATCTGGGTTGGACACTCCCACATGTGATGCCGCTGTAGAATCGACGTCTGTCTCTCGTCTGTCACAACTCTGTCGAATGCGTGCTTATCTTGGGGCGACCTAGATGTTCCATTGTCGTCCCAGAGGCACACTGAACAAAGTCTCAGAATCACACCTCGCTGCCGCTGGTTGACAGAATCCACCTCAATCTTTCTAATGGGTTACCTTCAAACGTGTGTGTGTGAGGTGTAGTGAACACACGGTGGCGGTTTTAATTAGAAAGAACACAGACGCCAGATCGATGGCGGGAGGTTGATTCTGCCGACCGAGGAAGCGGTTTAGGCGGCTGAGTCTCCCGTGGGTCTGGGTCTGTTTACCCTGGAGGTCCCACCTCGGACACCTCTCCCCACAGAGGGCTACTCTAAACACAGGACGGTGGATGGATGTCATCATTTGGAATGTGTGTGTGTGTGTGTGTCTGTGTCTGTGTGTGAGTTTGCGCCTGTGTGTTTGCGCCTGTGTGTTTGTGCGTGTGCGTGTGCGTGTGCGTGTGTGTGTGTGTGTGTGTGTGTGCGTGTGTGTGGCCTGCTTCCTGACCGCCAGACAAACTGCTGTGAGGAGCAGTTACTGGGCAGAGACGACAGTAAATCACACCGTTCGACTGCAGTCCTGAAATGAAATCTCTCCTTCCTCACATGGGGGAGCTGTTGGCCCCTTCACCATCTGCTCCATGCTCAGCATGCCAACACACACACACACACACACAGGCATGCACACACATTCATATACGTACATACATACATACCACAAACACACTCTCACCTATACATACACACACACACGTTCACTCCAGATGACCAGATGAAAAAACACACACAAACACAGAGCTCATCAACGGGGTTCACGGCAGATAGTATTACCGGTATATAAACGTTTGTGTTGATGACTCTGTCCGCCTGTGACCTGCAGCCGCTGTGTGTGATATGATTGTGGTCCTGTGTGTGTGTACACGTCGTGTTCGCTGGGAGGCTGGAGCACGTCTGAGGTGGTTCAGTATGCAGAGGACAATGTTAGGTGCCTCCGTCGAACAGTCCCATTGCATCTTTACACACAACAGTCGTTGATCTCTCTCTCTCTCTCTCTCTCTCTCTCTCTCTCTCTCTCTCTCTCTCTCTCTCTCTCTCTCTCTCTCTCTCTCTCTCTCTCTCTCTCTCTCTCTCTCTCTCTCTCTCTCTCTCTCTCTCTCTATTTCTCTCTCCATCTCTAGCTACATCTGTCTCTCTCCCTCTTTTGCTCTCTCCCTCTCTAATGCCCTCTTTTTCATTGTCTCTCCCTCTCTCACGCCCTCTCTTGGATTATCTTTCCCTCTCTCACCCGCTCTCTCATTGTCTGTCCCTCTCTCTCCCTTTCTGTCACTTTCTTGCTCCCTCTCTTTCTCTCCCCCTCTCTGTCTATATATCTCTCTCTGTCGGTCTATGTCTCTCTATCTGCATCTTTCTCTCTCTATCTAACTGCCTATGTATATTTTTCTTGCTGTCTATTTCTCTCTCCACCTCTGTCTACCTCTGTCTCTCTCTCTCTATTTTCTCTCTCCCTCTATGTTCTCTCTCCCTCTCTCACCATCCCTCTCTCACCATCCCTCTCTCCCATCTCTCTCTCTCTCTCTCTCTCTCTCTCTCTCTCTCTCTCTCTCTCTCTCTCTCTCTCTCTCTCTCTCTCTCTCTCTCTCTCTCTCGCTATCACCCACTCCCTCTCTCTACCCATCTATCCTCACTCCCTCTATATATCCCTGTCTCTCTATCTATGTCTTTCTTTCTATATATAAATATGTAATGCATGTATTTCCATTAGACTTAACAGGAATAGGCTCACACATAGTGTACAGTACGACAGGTGTAGCTATCATTCCATCATAGTTTACTACAGGTGTTACTATCATGACATTATAGTTTACTACAGGTGTTACTATCATGACATTATAGTTTACTACAGGTGTTACTATCATGACATTATAGTTTACTACAGGTGTTACTATCATGACATTATAGTTTACTACAGGTGTTACTATCATGACATTATAGTTTACTACAGGTGTTACTATCATGACATTATAGTTTACTACAGGTGTTACTATCATGACATTATAGTTTACTACAGGTGTTACTATCATGACATTATAGTTTACTACAGGTGTTACTATCATTACATCATAGTTTACTACAGGTGTTACTATCATGACATTATAGTTTACTACAGGTGTTACTATCATGACATTATAGTTTACTACAGGTGTTACTATCATGACATTATAGTTTACTACAGGTGTTACTATCATGACATTATAGTTTACTACAGGTGTTACTATCATGACATTATAGTTTACTACAGGTGTTACTATCATGACATTATAGTTTACTACAGGTGTTACTATCATGACATTATAGTTTACTACAGGTGTTACTATCATGACATTATAGTTTACTACAGGTGTTACTATCATTACATCATAGTTTACTACAGGTGTTACTATCATGACATTATAGTTTACTACAGGTGTTACTATCATGACATTATAGTTTACTACAGGTGTTACTATCATGACATTATAGTTTACTACAGGTGTTACTATCATTACATCATAGTTTACTACAGGTGTTACTATCATCATAATAATTGATGTTACATCTTAATAGCATACCCCTGATCAATACGTTAAATGATCACTTACCTGTATATACATATACGTATTATTATGCTCATATCACATTTATACCTAGACTGTCTTTTAACCTGTACATTTAAACTGTAAATTATATTATATTACCATGCACTTTACTGCAACATTTGCACTCTGGTTAGATGCTAAATTATTTTCGCTGTACTGTACTTGTGACAATATGACAATAAATTTGAATCTAATGTAATCTAATCTAATCTAATCTAATCATAGTTTACTACAGGTGTTACTATCATGACATCATAGTTTACTACATTTGTTAATATAATGAAATCATAGTTTACTATAGGTGGTGTTATAATGACATAGTTTACTATAGGTGGTGCTATCATTACATCATTGTTTACTACAGGTGTTACTATCATGACATCATAGTTTACAGGTGTTACTATCATGACATCATAGTTTACAGGTGTTGTTATCATGACATCATAGTTGACGATAGGTGCTGTTATCATGACATCATAGTTTACTTCAGGTGTCGTTATCATGACATCATAGTTGACTACAGGTGTTGTTATCATAACATCATAGTTTACTTCAGGTGTTGTTATCATAACAGTAAGGAGAATAGGAGGGAGAAGGAATAAAACGATGAGACAAAGCACTTGTCTGAAGGCAAGAAGCAGGGACACACACCCACGCACACACGCACCCCCCCCCCCCATACACACACACACACACCCACGCACACACGCACCCCCCCCCCCCATACACACACACACACAGCCCTCAGGCCCTCTTTCCGGATGTTTTGAAGCCTCCTTCCCCAAAAGCATTCTATAAATACCTCATTAACCCCCTGTGCTTTAGGTCTGCACAGCGGTGTGTATTCCAGTTCCGGTTCTCCTGGTAACAGACCCGAACCTGTGTGTGTGTGTATGTGTGTGTGTGTGTGTGTGTGTGTGTGTGTGTGTGTGTGTGTGTGTGTGTGTGTGGTCCACAGATACCTGGTGTTCCTGCAGATCAAGAGAGATCTGTATCATGGCCGACTCCTGTGTAAGACATCAGACGCAGCCCTGCTGGCTGCCTACATACTGCAAGGTACACGAGGTTCACACTCGTACACGAGGTTCACAATCGTACACAGGTTCACACTCATACCGAGGTTCACATCATACCGGTTACACTCATACCGAGGTTCACAATCGTACAGGTTCACATCGTACACGAGGTTCACAATCGTACACACATTCACTATGTGACTCGCAGGCATTCTCCCGCAAAAGTAGTTTGACATCGTCTCCTGTGAACCAAAGATGAACATTAACATCAACACTGTGTGTATGTATTTCTCGTGGGGGACGGGGGACGTTTTCCTTACCTCCAGGCACTCTATCAAGGTTTGGTCCCTCCAATATAACAGGCCATTTCAGGAATGCTCTTTGAGCATGTGAGGCTATCATGGAGATTTGCTGGTGATTTCTTCTCTATTAGCGCGGTGTTGACCTTTCCTTCGTTCTTGAGGTTTTTGAAAGCCTGTCTCTCCCCCTCCCCGGGCCTCACCCACCCAGAGGTTGGGTGTAGAGGCTCATTGGCTTTCAGGTGTTGGGGGGGGGGGGGGGGGGGGGCTGGGGGGGAACTGTGAGCTTATATGCCAATCAGCTCACAGCCTGACGCATCATGTGGTGCAAACGCCTGGCCAAGTGTCTTCGGGAAACGTTGTTAAGCAACTCATCAGCTTCCACGTCAGGTTACACACACACACACACACACACACACACACACACACACACACACACACACACACACACACACACACACACACACACACACACACACACACACACACACGCACACACACACACACAACTGTTTTTAAGCACATAATCAGCTTCCACACTAGGATGGAGACCTCCAGCTTGGTCTACTTTACCACTACTCTTAGTTAAGTGCATTATTTTAAGAAGCTTCCGGTAGAGATCAGTTATTATTAGATTTGCTTTATCTCTGCTATATTTTTGATACTCATGTGCAATATATAGAGGATTCAAATGTTCCATGATTTGACTTTATATTTGACATTAATGTATAACATAAAGGTCATTTGACTGTATATTTATTTTCATATGTATTTAAATATATATTTATATGAAATGCTCCTGTGTGTTGCACTGTAGCGGAGTTCTTTATATTTTACAGCATAATAATGAGCATTTAACTGTATATTTATCTTTATTTCTTTATACTGTTGTCATTATTATACACACCAGTGCATTATTATATACCTTGATTAACATGAACTGCATTATTAGTTTAATGATTACTAACCATGAGTAAATGATTACTAAACCATTAGTTAACTGTTAGTTGCATTCCTACTGTTACCTGTTACTGTTACCGGTTAATTCGTGTAGCCTTATTGCAACGCGTTATGTATTTCTTGACGTCACGTTGTCCCGTGTCTTGGCGCAGCGGAGATCGGGGACTACGACCCGGGGAAGCATCCCGAGGGCTACAGCTCCAAGTTCCAGTTCTTCCCCAAACACTCGGAGCGGCTGGAACGCCGCATCGCAGACATCCACAAGACGGAGCTGATGTAAGGCCGCGCCTACCCGGCGCACACACATCTCCATCCAGACCAGAACCCAATCCATACCTGCCGGCTGCCACCGGCGGGCCACCTCCTCGCACAATCCTTCAACCACGCACCGCCCCGAACACCCACATTTCGTTCCTTCTCAATATTTCTTCCTCACAATCATTTAGGGAGTTTTTCTTTCATGCCCTTTGGGAGGGTAGGAGGCTAAGGTTGGGGGAGTGTCGTAAATATGTTGCCTGTGATGCCCTTTGAAACGTTTACAGTGATTAAGGGCTATACAAATACAATTGACTTGACTTGACCCACCACCACCACGATGAGCAGATACCTCCAGCACCCACACCTGGTGCTGTGTGATGCTGTGGTGCTTTAGTAGAAAGGTTACGACTGAATTTACTGCTATTCAGTCATTGAACTCTCATGTACGCTTTTTATATTCGCCTTAGAATAGAAAAAGCGGTGGGGACAAGCGTGGAGGAAATGTGCCGTCCAACCACCACATTTCTATTCAGACTGGAGGACTTAGTATCACTATTCTCAAGGTTCTAGAAATGTCATTTTAGAACTGCTTTATATGCTGAGTATTCGCCTGCCCTTTTATTCCTCTTCCGATATGTGTGTGTGCGTGTGTGCGTGTGTGCGTGTGTGCGTGTGTGCGTGTGTGCGTGTGTGCGTTTACAAACCTCTCGCTCTACCTCCCTCCACTCTTTTTCTATCTCTGACGTCACTCCCTCTAGTTTGTTACCTATCTCTTCTCATGTATTCTCAATAACGCCCTCTAGTGTTAATTAAATTCAATTGGGGAAATCTTTTTCATTTTAAAGTGAATACATAAAACATTAGTGATATTTAGTTTTGCAATGCCATTGGCTAAACGGTTTACACCAATAATAGGTATAATACCAAAAAAATGTATTGCTCAATAGAGAGGTGTGCAATAGAGGGGAGCGCTTTCTCTCTTTGTCTGCCTGTCTGTGTGTGTGTGTCTCTCTCTCTCTCCTCTCTCTCTCTCTCTCTCTCTCTCTCTCTCTCTCTCTCTCTCCTCTCTCTCTCTCTCTCTCTCAAGATTCAAGATTTCAAGATTCAAGATAACTTTATTTATCCCGAGGGATAAATAAAGGGGTGTGCAATAGAGGGGAGCTTGCGCGCTCTCTCTCTCTCTCTCTCTCTCTCTCTCTCTCTCTCTCTCTCTCTCTCTCTCTCTCTCTCTCTCTCTCTCTCTCTCTCTCTCTCTCTCGCTCTCTCTCTCTCTCTCTCTCTCTCAATTAAATTTATTTTTTGGCATGACAAAACACATAAACATAACATCAAATATATTACTCAATAGAGGAGTGCTTTGTCTTTCATACCAAAAACTGGGAAAAAAATCAAAGAGAGGGAGAGTTTAGAATGCAAACAAAGCGTCTTGCCAGAGCCAAAGCTTCACCGAATCACAGACGGTTTTGTGTTTGCTCCCAACCAGAGGACAGTCTCCAGACACATCTGAGCTCAACTTCCTGCAGAAAGCTCAGATGCTCGAGACGTACGGCATAGACCCTCACCCCTGCAAGGTAACGTTAATATGTACTATTATATTGCTGCAGGCCAACTATATTGTGACATGTGTTTTTTTTTTTTTTGTGTGACTTGTATTATTATTATTATTATTATTATTATTATTATTATTGATTTATGAAATATACTATGTATCAATGATTTATATTGTGGTGTAATGCCGATATCGTCCACAAGAGGTCACACTTTATTCACGAAGATATTATGGTATATTGTGGACCGATATAGTAGATCAGGGGTCGGGAACCTTTTTGACTAAGAGAGCCATGAAAGCAAAAAATTTGGAAATTTATTTCAGTGAGAGCCATATAATATATTTTAAAAGTGAATTCAACTAAATGTCAGTATAATAAGCCTCTGAATTTATTCTTTTAAATAATGTTGTTATAACACTCACCATTAATGCGACTTCTGGTGCTGCATGGATTTGCTGATGTCTTTGTAGTCGGGTTGGTACTTGGTGAGGTTAAGCTTCATGCAAGCGTTGAGGCTTTCATCCGTTAAACGTGATCGTAGGTTGGACTTGATGTTTTTAAGATGTGAGAATGACTGCTCACATGCATACGTAGATCCAAACATGGTCAATACAGCAATACTCACACGCTGCAGTGTGTGGTATGTGACAGGAAGCGCGTTCCAAGTTTTGAGAATCAGCTGGTCTTCGGGTTGGAGTTTTTTCATTTCTGTCCACATGTGCTTGCTCGCCAACTCCGCTTTCTGTCGTGTGATTCTTTCCAAATCTTCATTCAGTGACTTGAACTTATTCACCCACATGTCTGAGGCCTTCAGGTCAGCCACTTCTGCTTCAAAATCTCTGACGGAGACACCAGGGATGTAATTCAGGTCGGCTGTGTTCAGTGAACACTCGTTTGGATGGGTGATGAACTTAAAAAGACGAGTGTGCTCACGAAATTCTCCAAAGCGTGCTTTGAAGGACTGTAGGAGACTGGATGTGCAGCCAGCTAGCTGGTGGAGATCAAGGTTTTGAATGGGCTCACTTGCTGTGCATGCATCTTTAAATTGGCTCAGTTTTTCAAAATGTAGTAAACGACCTGTTTCAAGATCCGTGATGAAAAGCTCCAGCTTGTTTTCAAAAGCAAATACAGCTTGTTGAAGGGATAACACTGTATTTCCAATGCCTTGCATTTTCACGTTGAGCTGGTTCAGATGTTCAGTCAGATCTACGAGATAGTAAAACTTGAGGAGCCACTCGGTGTCGGCTAGCTCAGGATGCCCGACGCCTTTCATTTCAAGGAAAGTCCGGATTTCGTTCAGGCAAGCCGCAAAACGGCTAAGCACCTTCCCTCTTGACAACCAACGCACATTGCTGTGCAAAAGCAGACCAGGATAGTTATTTACTTCATCCAGCAGTGTTTTAAACTGGCGATCATTTAAGGCTCGGGCAACAATAAAGTTGATCACACGAATGACCAGCGACATCACTTCGCCAAACTGCCTGTCACACATCTGAGCACAAAGTGCCTCCTGGTGTATAATGCAATGGAAACTTAGGATGGGTCTATTTTCATGTTCACGGAGAAGCGCCACAAATCCTTTGTTTTTCCCCACCATACACGGAGCACCATCAGTACACACTGAGAGAAGTTTATCCATAGGTAGACTTTTTTCTTGAGCAAACTCCATGAAAGACTTGAATAAATCCTCACCTCTTGTGGACCCTTTTAATGGCAGAACAGCAAGACTTTCTTCGCGCAGTGTGTCACCAACAGCATATCTTGCAATCACGCTGAACTGCGACAAATGGCTCACGTCTGTTGACTCATCCAAAGCCAGAGAAAAGAACGGCGCTGCATTTATGTCCTTCACTTGCGTTTCCTCCACTTTGTTTGCCATCACGATGGTACGATCATGAACAGTTCTTGCCGACAGAGGCATGTCTTGTATCCGTATGTACGATACTCGTGTTTTTTTTTTTTTTTTTTCGTCATATTTTGTTTTATCTGCGAGCCATATGCAATCATCAAAAGAGCCACATCTGGCTCGCGAGCCATAGGTTCCCGACCCCTGTAGTAGATCAACAAGTGTTGATATCTTTAATTACCACGTCATTGTATTCAGCGGCGTGACCAGTGACTAATTTACGGTGCTGCACTATAACAACACAGCACCCAGCTGGATTGTGTGTTTAAGAATATTGATATGTTATTAACATGCCATTTGATTTAGTAGGGGTGGCGCTATCAAAATGTGGGGGGCATGTGCCACCCCAGACCCTCCTGTGGCCCTGAGATTAATAACTGCTGGTGAATCCATGTTACATTTTAAATGTGTGTGTGTGTGTGTGTGTGTGTGTGTGTGTGTGTGTGTGTGTGTGTGTGTGTGTGTGTGTGTGTGTGTGTGTGTGTGTGTGTGTGTGTGTGTGTGTGTGTGTGTGTGTGTTATAACGGTGCTACTGTGCGTCCTAGGATGTGTCTGGTAACCCAGCTTTCCTGGCCTTCACCCCGTTTGGCTTCACCGTGCTCCAGGGAAATCGGAGGATACACTTCCTTAACTGGTGCGTTTGTGCGCATGCGTGTGTGTGTGTGTGTGTGTGTGTGTGTGTGTGAGTTCCACCCATCCACTTTATTTATACACACATTTAAACGTTGATATTGATCTACATTTGAGTAAATATTGAATTTTATATTAACATTAACAAATTCATCACTAACTATATCACTGACTGGTATTTATTGATGGTTTGTGTTTGTTCTTGATCAATAATTTAATGTCCTCGCTTTTTTTTCTCTCCCTCTTTCATTCTCTATCGTTCTGTCTGTCCGTCTGCCTGCATGCCTGTCTGCTTGCCTGCCTGTCTCGGTCTGCTTGCCTGTCTGTCTGCTTGTCTGCCTGTCTCTCTGTTTTTCTGTCTGTCTGCGTGTCTCTGCCTGTCTGTCAAAGGGATGAGGTGACCAAACTGAAGTTTGAGGCGAAGACATTCCATGTATATGCAAATCAGAAGGAGGTGAGTGATTAAAAACCTTCACTGCCCTCAGGCAGAGCTGTCGTCCAATGGGAGCGTGTGGAAACACGTGTCACCGTCTGGTCAATGCTCTCATTGACACCCAGAGGAGGAGCAGCCTGTCTGGTCCATGCTCTCATAGACAACCAGAGGAGGAGCAGCCTGTCTGGTCCATGCTCTCATAGACAACCAGAGGAGGAGCAGCCTGTCTGGTCCATGCTCTCATAGACAACCAGAGGAGGAGCAGCCTGTCTGGTCCATGCTCTCATTGACACCCAGAGGAGGAGCAGCCTGTCTGGTCCATGCTCTCATAGACAACCAGAGGAGGAGCAGCCTGTCTGGTCCATGCTCTCATAGACACCCAGAGGAGGAGCAGCCTGTCTGGTCCATGCTCTCATAGACAACCAGAGGAGGAGCAGCCTGTCTGGTCCATGCTCTCATAGACACCCAGAGGAGGAGCAGCCTGTCTGGTCCATGTTCTCATAGACAACCAATATTGCTGTGTGTCAACTGTGACTATTTGGGGTTTGAACCTATCACCACTAGTCATATCCACATCCATGCACGCCGGATACCAACAATTAAACTAAATGTGTGTATTAATGTTGATAGGACTTTGATATGCATGTGTTTCAGGACAAGAAGATCATCCTGACGTACTTTGCTCCCACCCCGGAGGCCTGCAAGCACCTGTGGAAATGTGGTGTGGAGAACCAGGCCTTCTACAAGTCAGTCGTAGCACCAGCACCACCTACTGGCTAGATACTGCATGTCATGTAGATGGATATTAGTATATATAGTATATATATATATAATGTATATATATATTTATCTGTTTTGTCTCTCTCCTCCCCAGGTTAGAAAAGTCCAGCCAGGTGCGCACAGTGTCCAGTAGTAATCTGTTCTTTAAGGGAAGTCGCTTCAGATACAGGTGAGATATTGCACTATGGATAGAACAGATAGTCAGATGGCTAATAAGATACTATACATACTAAGATACTAAGCTCAGACTCCCGAGGGACTTGGCTACAGCATTTTTGATTATTGATGAAGGACAGTATTGATGTGACCGGTCTGAACGCTTATTATGACTCAACCTTCTATCAGCGGAAGAGTCGCAAAAGAAGTGATGGAACAAAGTGCCAAAATAAAGAGAGACCCGCCTGAGATCCACAGGTTAGACCTTCACCCTGTCACAACCCTACTAACAGCCCACCAACCCTGTCACAACCCTGCTAACAACCCACTAACCCTCTCACAACCATACTAACCCTCTCACAACCCTACTAAACCCCTCACAGCCCTGCTTACAGCCCTACTGACTCTGTCACAACCCACTAACCCTCTCACAACTATACTAACCCTCTGACAACCCTGCCCTACTAACCCTGCTAACAGCCCCACTAACCCTATGACAACCCAGCTAACAGCCCATTCACCCTCTCATAATCCTGCTAACAGCCCATTAACCATCTCACAACCCTGCTTACAGCCCCACTAACACACTCACAATCCTGCTTACAGCCCATTTACCCTCTCATAACCCTGCTTACAGCCCATTAACCCTCTCATAACCCTGCTTACAGCCCATTAACCCTCTCATAACCCTGCTTACAGCCCATTTACCCTCTCACAACCCTGCCAACAGCCCATTAACCCTCTCACAACCCTGCCAACAGCCCATTAACCCTCTCACAACCCTGCATACAGTCCCTCTATCCCTGTCACAACACTTATAACAGTCCCACTAACCCTTTCAGAACCCTTCTAACAGCCACACTCAGCCTCTCATAACAATCTCACAACCCTGCCAACCGTCCCTCACACGATTACTAACCTTCTCTCAACCCTGCTAACCCTCTCAGTCCTGGATACAAACCCACTAACCGTCTCACTCAACCGTGTGTGTGTGTGTGTGTGTGTGTGTGTGTGTGTGTGTGTGTGTGTGTGTGTGTGTTACAGAGCTGGTCTGGTCCCCAGTAGGAGCTGTCCCTCCATCACCCACGGCCCTCGTCTCACCAGCGTCCCCCGCACCCGACGGAGGGCCGTCCACATATCCATCATGGAGGGTAACACACACACACACACACAGACTAAACAGTGTCCTCGCTATGCCCCTCGGTAGAACTATCTATTTTCATGTGGCATTTTTGCCATTCATGCACTTCATCACTAGAACAGCCAAGGACAAACACACACACACACACATCCTCTCCACAGTAATCAGAGCACCATCAGTGCAACACTTGTGCACGTCAGTCACTATTTCAGTCAGAAGAATTTGAAGTGTCTGTTGTCTGGTTCTCTTTCATACAAGCTCCGCCTTTCTCAGTCTCTAGCTCTCACACACTGCTAAAAACATCCGTCTTCCTTAAAGACCAAGCCTTATATTGTAAGTGATATGCAACAACTGCAGCACGACTGCCAAAGATTATAGTCAACTAAACTCAAATTTGTGATCAAAGAGACATTAGTCAAGTCAAGTCAAGTCAAGTTTGTCACTTCACAGTTTACACAAGTATAAAGCAGTGGTGTGAAAATATTATGTGCAATACCCGACGACAGACAGCAGTTATACAAATAAGTATATAATAAAAATAGAATAAAGTTAAAAAAAAAAATAAAAAAAAATGCAATTTATAAAATGCAATATATCGGCACAGAAAAGAGCAATATGTATATATAAATCAATGTAATAAAATATACATTGTTATATGCTATACGCCCTTGTTCAGCAGCCTGATGGCCTGACTGTGGAAGCTATCTAAGTCTATTTGTACGGCACTTGATACTGCGGTATCGCCTGTCTGACGGTAACAGTGAGTACAGTTCGTGGCTGGGGTGGGCAATGTCTTTAGCAGGAGGGGGGGGGAGAGTACAATGAGCAGGACATGGCTATTTCAGTCCTGAAGAGTCTTATCAAGATAGGGACTATACTGAAATACATGTGGTTTTCTGAAAGAGATAGTTCATAGTCATTTGGGGGAATTTTACTGGTTTACCCAGTCAGAAACTAAAAGATGTCTGTATTTGGTGTAGTCTGAAGTCAAATCAAACGGCAATATTAAGGCTTATCCTGGCTCAATTGTTTAGTAGAGCAAAAAACAATCATAATCCAACAGGCATCCACAAATTGAGTGAAACAAAGCAAGTAAAGAAAGGGTGTGATCATCTATTTCAAAGCTTTGTCTGAGGAAAGGCCTATAGTGTCAGACCATTAAAACCCTTGGTCTACAATATGCACATACAGTACTGGTACACAGGGTCCCAAGGTGCTGGTACTGCTTCACCAAGGTGTATTCCAAGATTCAACATTTTTTAAATTTGCTATATGCAACAAGTACAATGAAATGTTTACGTATGTGTGGAATTGTACACAAAGCATTTAAAAAGCTTTTTAAAGTGCCAGTAGTGCAGCAGCATTATGAATACAGTGCAGAACTGTGCAGCAGCTGTAATGAGTCCAGAAAGTCCAGGATGATAGTGTGATGTTATATGGATGACAATGTTATGATAGTGGCAGCACTCCTAGCAGTTCAGTAGGCACACTGCCTGTGGATAAAAACTGTCCAGCATCATTGCCTGCCTCTACAGAAACACATGGTAAACTTCATATAGAAATATTTACTTCAGTAGCCAATAACGGGAATTAAACACATTTTCATAAAGTCAACCGACAACATCTCGCAAAGCTGACACTTTTGTACTGCTAATCAAGTCATTGATACAAACAAATGTCAAAGCATGGCAGTGAAGCCCGTCAGACTGATAAAGGGTGACATACGTATTAAGAGTTAATGTCTCTATTGAGGGTCAGACTGATAAAGGGTGACATACGTATTAAGAGTTAATGTCTCTATTGAGGGTCAGACTGATAAAGGGTGACATACGTATTAAGAGTTAATGTCTCTATTGAGAGTCAGACTGATAAAGGGTGACATACGTATTAAGAGTTAATGTCTCTATTGAGGGTCAGACTGATAAAGGGTGACATACGTATTAAGAGTTAATGTCTCTATTGAGGGTCAGACTGATAAAGGGTGACATACGTATTAAGAGTTAATGTCTCTATTGAGGGTCAGACTGATAAAGGGTGACATACGTATTAAGAGTTAATGTCTCTATTGAGGGTCAGACTGATAAAGGGTGACATACGTATTAAGAGTTAATGTCTCTATTGAGGGTCAGACTGATAAAGGGTGACATACGTATTAAGAGTTAATGTCTCTATTGAGGGTCAGGTACACAGTCGCTCTAGAGGTTATGAGATAACGCTTAAAGAGCGTAGCATAAATTAATGGATCAGACACCGGTTTATGCAGTAAATAATGTTTATTGCATGACACAAATCAAACACAAGAGTACAATACTACACTAGGTTGAACTTGTGCCAGTATAGAACAGTATAGAAAGTGAGTTTTTTGCCCCTTTTATTTACAAACATTTATACATAGCAAAAGCAAAACAAAAATGTGACAAATATGAAACAGAAGTAATTTCTCAAGACATCGTTGCCTTTGTGGATCAAATCTTTGCCAAGATCTAGAATACAACTTCTTTACATCTCCATGAATGAGGCTCGAGATCAAGGCAACTAAAAAATAAAGACAATACAACTGGTTTAACAAAACAAAGTCTAACTAAACATCAGAACAGAACTAAATACAGCACTTTAATTTGTAATCCCACTTCAATATTAATCATGCCATCAAATGATCACATTTAGTTCAAACAAGTAAATGGAACAGACACATGGAATAGTATAATTCTTTAAAATATTTGCCATTAAATCCTTACCTTGCTCTTTCCTAACTTCTAAAGGTTCATGTGCTTGTCTAGTGTAGTTGAGGGAGCCGGCAGGTGTGCGTGATCAGCTAGCACTACCCTTTAGAGGGTGGAGCTTAAACTAAAAGAGTTTGTGATTGGCTAATATTGGATTACACGCAAGTACCCAAAAGGGCAGGTAAAAGAAGACATGCCACCAAATGTGTGGTAAAGACTGTCAGCAGAACCACAAATAGGATAGATATATATATACGGCAGAAATCGTAATGCAACTTGGTTTCCAGCGCCACCAAAATAACCTGTCTAAAGTAGCGGATCAAAATGAAATTCCACAGAGTGTTTTATATGAGAGGCCAAAGGGCTGAGGCTGTGGTCCTCATGAAGCTGGATGTCATAGGCTCTGGTATTGCCACCCCCACACCACACCCAACTGTTCTCTCACTTCGCAACTCTAAAGCCCTGTGTGTGTATGTGTGTGTGTGTGTGTGTGTGTGTGTGTGTGTGTGTGTGTGTGTGTGTGTGTGTGTGTGTGTGTGTGTGTGTGTGTGTGTGTGTGTGTGTGCATATGTGTGTGTGTGTATGTGGGTGTGTGTGTGTGTGCGTATGTGTGTGTGTGTGTGTGTGTGTGTGTGTGTGTATGTGTGTGCGTGCGTGTGTGCATACAGGGTGTGTGTGTGCATGTAAATGTGTGTGTGAGTGTGAGTGTGTATGTGTGCATGTGTGTGTGTACGTGTATGTGCATGCGTGCATGTGTGTGTGTATATTTGTGTGTGTGTGTGTGTGTGTGTGGGTCCCCTACCCATCTGTGTCTCGGGGGTATTTCCACTGTTAACTAAGAATAGCCCTCTGGCAGCACACCATGTGTCACTACTCACATCAGAAAAGACTGTGGCACAAAGTGGAGAACATTCCAGGACCTTGTGTGTGTGTGTGTGTCTGTCTCTCTCTCTCTCTCTCTCTCTCTCTCTCTCTCTCTCTCTCTCTCTCTCTCTCTCTCTCTCTCTCTCTCTCTCTCTCTCTCTCTCTCTCTCTCTCACTCTCTCTCTTTCTGACATTCTCTATGTTGCTCTGTCTAACAAGCAGGGTGGGTAGGTGCTAGTCCCCCTGTAGCTGTGGTTGTTCTGGGCTCTAGTTGCACTTCAGTTCAACAAATAGATACTCCAGAACGACAACAACCGGAGAGAGAGAGAAAGAGAGAGAGAGAGAGAGAGAGAGATTTACATGGACCAGGTCGACACTGAGAAGAAGAAAGATTTGGGAGTAAACCACCGTCAAGTCAAACAAGTCAACTTATTTCGGTTTACGGAGTCCCCCCGGGGTCATTGACCTGCATAGATTTCCGGCACCATGGTGAAGTGTCTGATCCGGATCAAGACCAAGGTGAACGTGCACCTGTGCATGGTCAACCACTGCTACCGCGACGTGAGGGTCCGAGTGCTGTCCCTGGGGCCCCGGCTGATGGGCAAGGCCCTGGGGGTCTTCCCACTGTTCCCCTCTCTCCCCGAGACCTCCGGCTCCCCCCCTTCCGCGCCCCAAGGTAATGCTTTGAATCCAAAGAGAGACCGATGGGAAAACACCACAGCTAATTGGGCTGTCGGGTCTTTGAAGGAAAAAATAGCTCTCTGAAATATTAAATAATTAAATACAACTTCTATTATTTAAATATAATTAAAAGTATAAAAGGGAAATATATAATAAAGTAAAAAAGGGGAAAATAAGGTGATAGGTCCAATATGCATGACTGCATACTGTTATTCATTTGGAGGCAATATCTCTTAAAATACGTACAGGTCAAATCCCGTCGGAGATTGGATCTTGTCGGAGTTGGGTCTTTGAAGGGAATATCTCTCCAGAAAAAGTTAAAAGGTCAAAAGTCCAATAAGCAAGTACATGACTGCATACTATTCATTCCTTGGAAGCAATATCTCTTCAAAATTCAAGCGCAAAAAGGTCAAATAAGGTCAGAGATCTACACACAGTCTATACAAAACGTGACACTGGGTCACTGTTTGGTGCAGAGTGTGACGGAGTGTTTCCTGTGGCTTTTGGCTCTTGTGAGTGTGCGGTGCGAGGTGTCTATGAGGTGACCTCCGTACCAGGGACCTCTGGACACGTGGGTTTGGTTTCAGAGGGGTTTCTCACGACCCTGACGGTCCACAGCTGTTTTTCTGTCGGTGTGTGATTGTCAGGGGCTCCAGTGTTTCACGGCCTGCAGTTGGATCATACGCTGACCTGAAATGTTCCGCTTGAGTTTCACTCTGTTTTACAAAAGCTTGTAAAAAAAACAACAACAACTAATTGCATGATAGCATAAGCATGTACAAGTATTTAGACCCCCACCTTCCTGCTCTTGGTCGATATCCAGTTGGGGAACCAAGAACGATGACTTATCATCAAAATGTAATAACCCATTTGCTTCTCATTTTTTGGGTAAGAAACTGTGTGTGTGTGTGTGTGCGTGTGTCTGTGTGTGTGTGTGTGTGTGTGTACTCTACTTTGACACTTGGTCAATATGGCAGAGTGGTCGATTCCATTGTTCAATGCCAACACACTTTGATTAGCAATTAACTACTAAATTATTAAGTAACCCCAACTGTATCCATCATGTTATTGATCTTGTTTTACAACAAAACATAACCTTTAAGTGTGCAGTCTTTTTATTTTTTGTATCTACGGTTGTGATCAAGATCTTAATTTCCTGTTGCGTTGTTTCTCACATTGTATTGCAGTATTTCAAACCTTGACTGACTGATTGATGATTGACCGACTGATGGATTGACTGATTGATTGACTTACTGATTGATTGACTGATTGATTGCCTGCAGGTCTGGAGTCTCTCCGGGACAGCGCCCATTCCACACCTGTGCGCTCCGTCTCCCATGGCGACTTCATGACACGTTCGCGGGGCCACCTGGCCGACAGCCGGGAGGCGGGCCCCTCGGGGTCAGGGGTCATCTCGGACGAGGCCTACAGCCCTTCGGACAGCGTGCTGCCCACGCCCGTGGACGACGAAGGGGCGGAGGCCGCGCCGGGACGCAACGGGACACCTCGTGGCTCCGGGGACAAGGAGAGGGGGGCGGAGTCAGAGGCGGGTGCTGCCCCGGAGAGGGTGGGGCGGGGGGCGGAGCCGGGCGCGGGCAAGAAGGCCGTGCGGCGGGCGGGAGGGCGGAGCAGGACGTCGGCCCCGGGGGTCAGCGGCGGCGAGGCGGAGGGGCTCAACAAGTTTGTTCTGAGCGTGCTTCGTCTGTTCCTGGTCACCATGGGGCTGCTGGCGGCGCTGCTGCTGCTGCTGCTGGTCCTGACCGAGTCGGACCTGGACGTGGCCTTCCTCCGGGACATCCGGCGGACACCCGAGTTCCAGCAGTTCCACATTGAGTACTTCTGCCCGCTGCGGCGCTGGTTCGCCTGTAAGCTGCGCTGGATGGGCGGCTTCCTCGTCAGCCAATGAGAGGCGACGGATCAGAATACAGAACAAAGACGGTGTTCCGAACACAAGCCAAGGACCGCCCCTTTTCTCATGCACACTCTCATGTTTTTTTTCCCTTCTAATTGCTATTCTATTTTGTTAGGCGCATTACTCACAACAAAGGAAAAGCTCACCTTTTATTTTGATGTATTTTTATTATTCAGGTCATTTCAACATACTTTTAGCTTTGTCACAGCAACAGGGTTTTCATTGGGTGCAAAGTGAAAGGAGGTTCAAGGCAGAGATGAAGAACACATTATTCAAGCTTTCCATTGCCTTTGTTTTGTGTTTTATGTTGTCAAACGCTTGTAAGAACGAGAATGAACGAGATGTGGGTCTGTGTGGTTTGGTCAGACTTTGACCGACCCGTTGGTTGATAACGCATGAGAACATTTTCCAGAAGAAAAGATCCAGTATGTGGGCCAACAACACAGAGTTTATCACCACGTTTGAAACTACAGAAACAAACAAAAAAATGTGGCTGCCAAGAGTTTAAAGTAAAGAGATTAAAAGTGAAACTGAAAGTGTCAGAAGGGAACAGAGTGATGGGGTTTTTTCGTTGTAGGATGAGCTGAGTTCATAGCTGATGAACGCTTGCGAGCAAATATTGGTTTTAACCGAGGAACGGCAGACAATCTCGAAAAACACATTTTGGTTTGATTAAGTCAACAAATATGATTGGTATTTCAGGTATTAAAGTTATATTTTGAAGTCCCCGATGAACAATTAAAAGAGGTCTAATTTGTATTTTTAGGACTGTTTACTTTGGAGTTCAGTATTAGACCCCGGCATCCCGGGTCACTTGGAGGTCGTTTGTCCAGTTGGACATTGGGGATCTGAGAAAACTTGTTCCAGTCCAATTTCATATACTATATTGTGGGAAGTCAAAACACTGGCTTTTTAGAGCTGGGCAATATTGACAAAAACAAAAATTGTACATAACAATTCCATTAAAATCACTAACAATAAGAATTGTAATGGGACCCAATGGTAACCATAAAGACTTAACTGCCTAAAAAGCCCTGAAACTTAACCACTTGATAAACAGATCCAAAAGACGACAGCTAAGCTTCATCGCAATATTTTGATACAAAAACACTATAGGCAACATCTAGTCTCATATCGCAATATCAAATATATAATAATCAATATATTGCCCATCGTCACAGCTTTCCGGAACAAACCAGTGCTAACAGGAAGAGCTTCTTCAGACTATGTTCAGACTATGTTTTAATGGGTTTTGGGACAGCGTCGTGTGCGCAGACATGCAGGACATATCGTTGGTTTGCATGCGGCCCCCTGCCATGCATCCCGACATGCAGAGAGAGAGAGAGATACCTGAAGACATGCTCGGCATACACCACGCTGCTTTAGAAGGAGCATGACACGGAAACCTACAAGCCAACGTCTGGAATGGAATGGATGAGGACAGGAGAACGCTACGCACAAGACATAAGAATAGAATAAACACCGGGTAGGGTCTTTCACGCCTGGACATTTGCGAGGACTGTGTATTAGAAAAGGTGTCGTGTTGTGTCCCAAGTGTGTGTGTGTGTGTGTGTGTGTGTGTGTGTGTGTGTGTGTGTGTGTGTGTGTGTGTGTGTGTGTGTGTGTGTGTGTGTGTGTGTGTGTGTGTGTGTGTGTGTGTGTGTGTGTGTGTGTAGCGGCTGCTGGTACATACAGGAAGGAACACTGTTTTTTTATTTATGTAATTTGTCAATACTCCTAGTTGTGAAGTGGACAGAATGACGTGCGTTAGCATATGTAGAGCAGTGTTGTTGAAATGTGACTGCAACCACAACTCTTTATGATAGACTATGATAGACTAGATGTGCAATACTTTCAATATTCAGAACCAACTATTTCTGAAATGCTGTTGTTTTACCTTCACAAAGTCTCCGCTGACTCTGGAAATATTTGCCCATAGAAGAGCATTAAGAAAGATAATGTTTCCGTTTTATTTTTGCTTTTAGACCCACAAATAGCAGTGGCTCCTTACTAGTGTGGTCAAAATATCAGATCTAGCTCATCTGTAAATGCCAATTATGTTGATATGATGGTGTGTTTTGTAAAAAGAAATACTATTACCATTTTATTGAAGAAAAAAGGTATTACTTTCGTGAATATGTACATTTTAGCAAAACAAGACTGGGCTTTAAGGGAGGAGATGCATCATGGTTTCCATACGATGCCATCATGTCCATCCATCATGTCCATCATCAATGTGTCGACCAAAGAACGTCTACCACAAATCAGTTTGATGTCAGTGTCTCCAACACAGTCTCTCTCTCTCTCTCTCTCTCTCTCTCTCTCTCTCTCTCTCTCTCTCTCTCTCTCTCTCTCTCTCTCTCTCTCTCTCTCTCTCTCTCTCTCTCTCTCTCTCTCTCTCTCTCTCTCTCTCTCTCTCTCTCTCTCTCTCTCTACAGCTTTTACAGCCAAATGAAACTAGCTAACAAACTACATCCTGAGTCAACATCCAACATCGAAGAAAGGTTCATACATTACATAAAAGGTGTTTATTTTGGATTCCCCAGTCCTAGTGTACCAGGAAGTGAACATATTGCGAGGACACCATTTGGATGGTTTTGGATTGCGCTGCCGCCCAATCCTAATGAAAGGATATATTATTTAATTATCTCTGGAAAGTATTGGCTATGAATATTCTATTGGGTGACGAAAAACATAGTAATAAATGCCACAAATAAGTCAATGTGGTTTGTACATTCAGATGATTGGTGGGTGTTTTTCTTGTCTAGATAAATATCATAAAAATAGATAAATATGTTTTTATACCTCCCTGTCGTCGTCGTACAGCTTGGACATTTGTTTTATTACAATGTACAAAATGAGCAATAACTCAATCATTGAAAATGTTGACAATGTTGAAAGTCCGTATAAACTAGACCATTTATTTCTTCCCAAATGTCGGCCATCATAAAAGTGTTAAAAGTATTTGTTATAATTTCCCTTTGTTGAAAGTAATATACCTGTGGATTGGGGATATGTTATGAATGGAGGTTATAATATATGTATATATACATATATGTATATATATATATATACACATATACATATATATATATATATACACATACACATATATATATATATATACACACACACATATATATATATATATATATATATATATATATATATATATATATACATATATAACTATATGAACTATACTATATAACTCGATGAATAGAATATATTATGAATTATATGAACATCTGATTAACATTTGCTAGAATATTTCAACGATAACTATAACTATAAACACTATTAAATTGATGATTTGAAAAAAAGGGAAGCTGTGGATTGTGGTAGGACGACATGTAGTGTATATATATATATATATATATATATAAATGTACTTTACCTCCTGTAAAGTACATTTTGTACAGGACTCACCTCCTGTACCGGCTCATATGAAGACCTCTCACCCAGCATGTGTTCCCTTACCTCTGAAGTCTGTTTCATTTGCCAATGACGGGCTGACAATGAGTGTGCCGCATAATTCATCAATAAATATATATTCTTAAAATATCTGTTGAATTTGTAGTGTACCTAACTGTGAAGTCGGACGTCATGTTTTTGTTTTCACCCTTCTGGAAACAAATATGTTGCTTGACAACAGCGCCATCTAGAGTTAAACCAGGTCAGGGACCTTTATGGAGGCTCAGACAGGCGATGACTTCCAAATGACTGTAACCTCCGCCATTGAAGATGGACCACATAGTATGCTTTCACAAAATTAGCAAGATAACTAAAAAATAAATTTGGACAGAATTGTACTGATATAACCTGAGTGGTAATTAAATACACGCAGACTTGTACTCCAGTTTAGGAACTTTACTGAGAAGACTTCGGTAGTTTAACACATACAAGACATACATGATACATTTCCAAGCATGACACAAGTAACGTGGTCAGCAGGGGGGGGGGGGGGGGGTCACACGCTTATCTGTCCGGAGGGTACACAGACTTCCTGAACAAAGGTTCCTATGTAAACATAGTGGTACAATCTCAATATATAATACATCTTCTTTAAGTAAAACACTATTCTGAGACAGAAACACAATGAACAGACTTTGTTATCTCAGTTACCAAAAGGCTGACCATAACATATCTTAAACAACAACAATTTTTCTTCTTTTTTTTTATATGTATGAGAGTGTGTGTGATCAGTTCAACAGTCCAGTCTATCTGGAGGCTTGTGCCTCTTTGATCTTCTCAACTCAGACCCAGTGACCCCAGACCCAGGAACCGGCTGTTCTCTTTCGGTCAGGTTTGGGGTAGGGGTAGGTGGGGCAGCCTGTGCAGACAGTCCCTCAGTTTGCACTGACAGTCCATCCAGTGGCACAGACAGCTCATCCATATGCTCTGGTGCTCCTGACACCACAATACAGTCACCAGAGCTGCTCACACTGTCCTTGTGTGCAATGCTCTAAGGCTCGTTCTCTCCCGCATCATGGCGGACACGCAGGTGATCCTGGTGCCTGCAAACCTGCCGTCCCTCCTGCAGATCCACTACGAACGACACCGGATCTGACTGGCGGTGAATGACACCTGGCAACCAGAGCGAACCCCTGGCAAAGTTTCTGACATACACACAGTCTCTTGTATGTAGGTCCCGTTTCACCTCCTCCTGTGATCGGACGACTCTCGCTCCAATGTCTGGGTAGAGTAGATCCAGATGAGATTTGGGCCTTCTCCCCATTAACATCTCAGCTGGGGACACTCCCGTAGTTGTGTGAGGAGTGATCCTGTACTGAAACAAGAACCGGTGCAGCTTATAGTTTCCAGTGAAGGTCCTGGCATGTTTCGCAGACCATCTTTCAGAGTGCCCACAGCCCTCTCTGCTAGACCGTTTGAGGCCGGATGATAGGGGGCAGTGTGGACATGACGGATTCCGTTTTTGTCCATGAATTCCTGAAAGACTTCACATGTAAAAGTGGTCCCATTATCAGTCACCACAGTATCTGGCAGTCCATGTGTGGTAAAGATGCTCCTGAGCATGTCTGCGGTGACTGGGGCCGATGATGTGAGCTTCCAGCCACTTTGAATGTGAGTCCACTAGCACCAGGAACATGTTACCCATGAAAGGTCCAGCAAAATCCAGGTGGAGTCTGGACCACGGGCGGTCAGGCAACTCCCACGGGTGGAGTGGAGCAGGTGCTGGCATCTTTTGGTTGCTTTGACACTGTGTGCATGCTTTTACCTTTTCTTCTAAGGCGCAGTCCATCCTAGGCCACCACACAAATTACCTGGCGAGGCTTTTCATCCGGGACACCCCAGGGTGGGCATCGTGCAGCTCGTCCATCACCTGCGCCCGTCCTGGGGGTGGCACAATTACCCTGGAGCCCCAGAGGATACAGCCATCATGCACACTTAGCTCCAGCTGACGCTTTGCATAGGGTTTGAGCTCCTCCTGCTCAACAGCTGCTGGCCAGCCCTGCATCACCCATCTCCTAATCTGTGACAACACTGGGTCTCTTTCAGTCCACATTTTCATTTGCTTTGCTGTCACCGGAGAGTTAGACAGTCTGTCCAGCAAAACACAGTCTCTGGGGGCAGGCAGGTTTGGTTGTTTGGTTTGGTGTGTCAGGGAGGGGGAGGTGGCTGAAAGCATCGGCATTTGCATTTTCACTTCCTGCCTTGTACATGATGCGATACTGATACGCTGACAGGGTTAAGGCCCAGCGCTGCACTCTCGCTGATGCCATGGGTGGGATGCCTTTTGTTTCGCTAAACAGTCCCATTAGGGGCTTGTGATCTGTAAAGATGGTAAAAGGGCAACCATACAGGTACTGGTGGAAACGTTTTACAGCGAAAACCACAGCTAGTCCTTCCTTCTCTAACTGTGAGTACCCATTTTCTGCCGATGTGAGAGTTTGTGACACATAGCTGACCGGCTTTTCAGTTCCGTCTTCCATTTGGTGAGAAAGGACTGCTCCCACACCATAGGGAGATGCGTCACAGGATAGGACAACATCCTTGTCCGGATCAAAGTGCAGTCGTGAAGAGTGTAACAGTCCTTTTACCTGCTGAAATGCCGTTTCCTGAGCTTGCTGCCACTTCCATGAGCAGCCTTTGTGCAGCAGCTGGTAGAGAGGAGTGAGTACAGCGGAGAGGTCCGGTAAGAACTTTCCGTAGTAGTTCACTAAGCCCAAGAACGACCTGAGCTCTGTCACGTTCTTTGGACTTGGAGCCTCTTTTATCGCTCTCTCACCTTCTCTTCTACCGGAGAGACACCGTGAGCTGAAATCCGATGGCCCAGGTAGGTGACGCTGGGAGCTCGGAACACACACTTACTGCGCTTCAGACGCAGCCCGGCTTCTGTCATCCTCTTCAACACTTCAACACATTTTTTCACTCCGTTCTGCCTGTGACCAGAATGTCGTCTAAGTAGATTGCAACGTGGGGAATGTTTTGAAGTATATTGTCCATGGTGCGTTGGAAAATAGCTGGGCTGGATGCAATGCCAAACACAAGGCGGTTGTACTTGAACAAACCCTTGTGTGTGTTGATGACTCATGTACCCCAAGCTTTGTGAATGTTTTGCCACCTGATAGTGTAGCAAACAGGTCCTCCACTCGTGGCAGAGGATAGGTGTCGAGCTGTGAGGCCTGATTTACGGTCAGTTTGTAATCCCCACAGATACGTACATTGCCGTCGTCCTTCAGCACTGACTTATCACTGAAGCTGAGGCACCAGTGTCCACCTCCATTTTCAAGTATTTCCCATTTATCTGTAGTGTCGCATGGATGGGCTCAGCCCTAGGCTCGCTGAGGTTAAACATGTTAAAGGAACACTGCTGCTCAGGCTCCTCACTTTGCGGGTGATGTGTGCTCATCTTGGGCTTTGATTTCCCCCACTCCATTTTTAGCACCTCTGCACCTTTAAGCAATGTGCCCCTTTCTCTGACAGTTATGGCACACAGCATCCTTGAATCCACAGTCATTAGCTAAATGTGCCCCCCCACACCGGTAACACTCTACTGACTTTAATGGCTTGCCTGTTTCCTCATTGGACACGTGAAGAATGCCACTTGGCTGCGCACCCCCGTTAGCTTTTTTAATGTATTTTGTGTGATTTGCTGCCGTTTCCCTTGCTTGAGACAACTCCAGAGCTTTTTTGAAAGTTAGTGTGGCTTCTCCCAACAATCGGCGTTGCATGCCGTCGTCATTAATTCCACAGACTAACCTGTCACGCAGCATGTCGTCCAGTGTAGCTCCAAACTCACAGTATTCTGATCATTCTCTCAGCTCCGCCACAAATGCCGCCACAGAAATTCCCGCCTTGCGAGAATGAGTGTGAAATTTGAAATGCTGAACAAATACAGATGGCTTTGGGTTGTGATGCTCTTGCAGCATCGTCACCAAGTCCTCGAATCCGATGTCTCCTGGCTTCCGTGGCGTGGCTAGATTCCGTATCAACTTGTACGTCTTAGCCCCCCACACACACTGAGGAGAATGGACCTTTTCTTTGCCTCGTTTGTAATGTCATTAGCCAGGAAAAAGTGTTCCAGTCTCTCGACATACTCAATCAAGTCGCCGTCCGACAAACTAACGAGTGAACCTACCGTTGCCATGATAAACTACTCACAAACTTCTTCTTCAACCTATTTTTGTTTTAATCCTCGTCGCCAGTGTTATAACCTGAGTGGTAATTAAATACACGCAGACTTGTACTCCAGTTTAGGAACTTTACTGAGAAGACTTCGGTAGTTTAACACATACATGACTGATACATTTCCAAGCATAACACGAGTAACGTGATCGGCGGGGTCACGCGCTTACCTGTCCGGATGGTACACGGTTTTCCTGAACAAAGGTTCCTATGTAAACATAGTGGTACAATACATTAGGATAATGTATTACTTAATTGATCCCAGATAAATGAAGAAATTTGAGAACAAAGTTGAAAGTAATAATAATCTTAAAATGTTTTCAATATATCAATTAAGTAGTAGAAAATATCATCAACTACAAAACAAACACAACCAGACGGCTGTCAGCCTCTAACCTCAGAGCAGAGCTCCAGCAGGGCTGGGGGAAGCTGCCAGTCCTTCCCCAAGATGAGAGCCTCCATGGGCAGACGGCCAGGGGTCTTCACGCGTACCGGGAGGAGGGTGTGCAGAGAGGGAGCCAGCACCGGGGTGTAACGGTCTGCTGTAATGGCCTGCTGTAACGATCTGCTCAGTGACATGCTGTCATCATGAAATGTAAAAAAAACAAATAATGATTAAAAACAAATAAATAAATATTTATCCACTGATCTGTGATAGAAATGTAATTGTTATATGATTCCAATCATTCCAATCATTTTTATAGTCAATATCACTGAATTAGTGTATTTTCCTGTTCAAATCCGGGGGAAAGACACGAGCTGAGCCGCAATCCCTCCCAAACTGGGCTGAGCGCATCCAATTGATCTCTCTGTTTGTCACCAATGTAATGGCTGTACACACTTTTATTATATGTCCTCACATTCCATAGTCTAGGACGGTCATGTATTTCATGTATGTGTATAACATTAGTCTTGCTGATCTGACATAACGCCGCTGTGAAAAAGCAGGAAGGGAGGCAGCGAGTACCTCTGCCTCACTGGGGGGCGTGTTACAGACAAAGGGCATTGTGGGTAATATGCTAGCTAAGAAAGTCAAGTAGAGAAAGTCAAGTGCACCGCATCAGTCCGCTTATATCTGACTGGAAAAATGGAAGATTAAATATATAAGCTAAAACATTTCTCAAAACTTGACTTTCAATCAAAACTGTGATAAAAAAGTGATAAATAACGATGTCTTCCATTATTTTTCTTATCTTGTCCATTATTTTTATATCTTGTATATAAAATAAGATAAGAAAAAATTAAAAGTTATTTAATATTTTTTAACTACATTTGTCTTTTTGTTGTGGACTGTATATACTTAAATTTGTATTGAATGAGTATGAATTGTGATGGCAAATTAAAAACACACGGAGGGTGCAGAGCGCTCTCTCTGAGCCGCTATAAATGTAACGTTCTTCTTTGGCCAAATCTGTACCTTACCTACTGTATGCGTGTGTAAAGAATGCTGATATGGGATATGAAACATAACCAGTAGTCAATGTGCAAGCAGCCAGTTGAATGGTGAATTCTGTTGAATTCATATATTTGTAAATCTGACTAAGAAAGAGTCACTCAATGTAAAACAAGGAGCCGTGGATGATGGGGCCGGGGAGGACCACGTTCAGGTGATCCGCCGACCCAGCTGCTCACCTTGAGGGGGCGTGTGGGCGGGGAAGGCGGGACCACCGCCTCCTCTCCTCGGAGCCGCCGAGACATCCGGGGAGGGAGCACCTCTTTCTCCGTCCCCGTTACACTGCAGCAGAGGAGAACCCGGGCTGATACTGCTAGTTACTAGACCAGTAGTACCCCGTTGAACTGCCATTTAAAAATCACTTTCTGCAATTTAGCAGAAGCTTTTATACTTAATTCAGATAAAGGAGCAGTGAGCAGGTAAGGGGTGAGGGCATCTTTCTCTGGAATGCCGACAGGTAGGCTGCATCGGGGATTGAACACTGTAACTCCGGAACTCATTTAATCGATCTTCTCTGTGTTGTGTTTAATAAGACTATAGACTACAAGTTTTAGGTTGACCGTTTATTGTACACACTGCCATGGCGTCAACAACAACAACTAACTGTGTCTGGTTCACCCAAAACTCCCAGACACACATGATATGACGCATACATAACATTTACCCTATCTACTCTAGATGAACTGGGTAGACTGCCAGTCACCAGCATAGCCATGTGGATTATTCTGACATGCAACAGACTATGCTCTGAACATTACCCCTGAGAGTCACAAGCTCACAATATAGTCCTCCAAGTATCTTGGTCTGACCCGGACACGGGCCGGTCGAGCTTCAGGACGAACCACTGGCTCAACCGGCTCAGGTGGGAACCCGGCTGGACCCTGCCACTGCTCATCAGGGAAAGCAAAGTCCCCGTCCTCCCCGGGCTCTGGGTCCACGATGGGGGGCGGTGCCACCTTCCGAAGCCGGCTTGCATGCCACCATGATCCGTCAGCTAGACGAAAGGTGGCTGGCCCCAGTTGAGCGGTGACCTTCTTTGGCACCCTCCAGAAGGATAGCAGCTTGTGGTCCCGGTTAGGACGGTGAATCCTGACAGTCCCCCACTGTGAAGGGAGGCGCTCTGACCCTCCGTCTCTTGTCGAACCGCTGCTACATGCGACGCTGAGCCTCTTTTAGAGTGTCCATACCCATACAGATCCTCGGCGTTGGCAGCGAGTGTTCGGAGCGGAAAGAGCTGCCGGACCGTGGAAACATTCAGGAGCGACTTGGAGGCCCCCGTATCCAGCAGCAGTGGGAGGCAGACCCCATCCAGCTCCACCATGCAGCACTTTAGCGGTCGGGAGATGGCGGCCACTGAGTGGATGGTTGTCGGCGTGTGTGGCCCAGGCGTTCGTGGAGATGGGCTGTCGGTTGAGGTAACAGAGCAACAGACCCCTGCGAAATGGTTCTGCCTGCCACAGTGTTGACACATCTGTCCCTTGGCAGGGCAGTTTGGAGCTTGACTCTGGTGCGATGATGAGCCTCAATAACCACAGGCCCGGCGTGCTACCATACCCTGGCGTGCTTCAAAGTTCACGTCAAAGTAGTCCTCACGGAAAACCTCCCCGGGAGGCTCCATGGGTAGCGCCACCGTTTGAGTTAGTAGCATGGGTCTGGGGGGAAAATAACTGGAGGAGGGAGCTAGCTGTGATGCTAAGGCTGCTGCTGACTCAAGCTGGAAAGCTATATCCACTGCTCTTGCTAAAGTTAGCTCGCCTGTCATCATTAGCAACTTTTCTCTGAGCTTCGGGATATTAGTGTGCTCAGCCAGCTGATCTCGTATCAGTTCATCTTCCAGCACCCCAAATTTACAGATGCTGGCTAGTCCCCTCAGATCAGCCACGTAATGGTGGATGGACTCACCCGCCTGTTGCCGACATTGCCGAAAAACGATCCGCCGGAGCATAACATTGTGTGGAGCAGCAAAGAGTCCAGTGAGCAGTGTAACACAGTCATTATATTTCGGAGTGGGTCCGAGAGTCCGAACAATCCGTAGTCCCTCGCTGCCCAGGGTGTGTATCAGCAGGGCTTTCTTCCATTCGTCGTTAGCTTCAGCTAGCCCCGCGGCTACTATGAACGTTTCGAAGGACTCAAGCCAGCGAACCCACGGGATCGGCGGTTCGCCCGGCAGTGCGAGGAACGGAGAGAGGTGAGAGTAGAGAATCCACACTGCCTTGGCGTCAACAACAACAACTAACTGTGTCCGGTTCACACACCCCAAACCTCCCGGTCACACCTGATGTGACGCATACACAACACTGTCTCATTTCGTACTTCTCCTGTGCTCTCTTAGAAGTCTTCGGCTTCACAGACTGTTTTGGTCTTTTGGTTTTAGCACATTCATTCATTTGTTCATTCAAGGACCTGACCAGCTGTCAGCTGACCCTGTGACCCTAAAATACACCAGATCTTTGGGTCACATATGGTGTGACCCAAAAATCTGGTGTATTTTAGGGTCACAGGATCTGACAGTATTGCTGTATATAGAGTGTCTGGCTACCTGGGAGATTTTGATAGAAGACTTCTGCTTGGTTCTCGCAAATGTTCTCCAGACGCTCCATCTCGTAGTTCTCGGCGTCCTGTGGACCAACAACGTTATCCACCTGTGTGCCTTACTGATGGTTTTAATGAGGTATCCCCCTATGTACCTTACTGGTGGTTTTAATGAGGTATCCTCCTGTGTACCTTACTGGTGGTTTTAATGAGGTATCCTCCTGTGTACCTTACTGATGGTTTTAATGAGGTATCCTCCTGTAGCTACACCGGTCCAATGAGTTAGGCCACGAAACATACTGATGTCTTCCAAGGTTTTATTTCTCTCCTCTCTCTCTCCGAGGACACCGTGTAAACTACAAAAGTAAACAACATTCATTCAAAGTTTACACAAGGCAAAATCAGTCTTCAACATTAACACATTAATAACACAATAAACACATTTACCGTGTGCGCCTCTTGAACCTTGTGTAGTCTTTTTGAAGGAGGACATTAAACGTGCACTCTCATCCGCCACCATGTTGCTTTGACCCACAATGCAACGCCTTTGACCCACAATGCGACGCCTTTGACCCTGTGGTCAACTGTGGTCATGTGACTCGCAAATTAACAGTTTACATTTGTATTAAATTAACATATATAAACTTCATCAATCATTTTGTAAATATGAGCAGATAAGCAAACCCAAAAATTTATATTTTAACATACATGTCTTTCGGACCGTTACACCTCCTGTGTACTGCTGGTTTTATTTTGTTTAAACCCAGTGGCATGTAAACCATGTTGGACTGATCACTTTAACATAACACTAAAACTAACTCAGAAGTATTGTTTTAACTTGGGCAGTTTCATTGGCAACATTTAGGAACAACTGAATTATGTGCATGTTTAACTGGTTGTGGTTGATCGATTTCAGAATGATCATGAGCGTTAATTTCTACTTGGTTTCACTTCATAACATTTGTAAAAAGAGGCTTTCAGAGAGAATTAAAACGTAAACTTTCCATGGTCCCATGCAATTTCTTCTTCCTTGCTAGATTTGGTCTATTCTCTTTGGCTTTGTCTTCAGCTGGTTTCTGAACAGATAAAACACACAGGAAGTTAGTTCACAGAGAAATAGCACCAGGCTTCTTAGTCAGCGCAAATTTGCCTTTCACGTATTGCGTATTTGGTTAAAGGAACAAACTTTAATGGTTATTAAAAATAAACTAAGGCCTGTATACACGGGGAACAGAAAGACTTGAGGGGAAAGTCATGTACATCCCCTCAAGTCTTTCTGTTCCCTGGAGTACCTGATGCTTATGTGCCGTCCACACTGGCTACCTCGGGAGTTTACAGCGGTAACCGTGACCGCTGTTTACATTCCCCCACAAGCCAACACGGACACAGCGCTGAAGGAACTGTACGGGGCTATCAGCGAACATGAGTCGGCACACCCGAGGCTGCTCTCATCGTGGCGGGGGACTTCAACAAGGCGAACCTGAAGAAGGTTCTCCCGAAGTTCTACCAACACATAACGAGCAACACACGGGGTGAGCGGATCCTCGACCACTGCTACACTCCCTTCCGTGATGGCTACAAGGCCCTCCTCCGCCCACCGTTCGGCAAATCAGACCACCGCTCTATCCAGCTACTCCCCGCCTATAGGCAGAGACTGAAGCAGCAACCGATCGCTGTGAGGGAGGTCCAATGCTGGTCGGACCAATCAGACTCTATGCTGCAGGATTGTTTTGATCACGCTGACTGGCACATGTTCCGCGTTGCCTCGGACAATAACATCAACGAGTACGCGTCGTCGGTCACCGGGTTCATCAAGAAGTGCATAGATGACGTTGTTCCGACCAAGTCGGTTCGGATATATCCCAACCAGAAACCGTGGATTAGCGGCGATGTTCGCGCTGCCCTACATGCGCGTAACGCCGCCTTTGGCTCCGGGAATACGGAGGAATATACGAGAGCCCGTTACGACCTCCGTAAGACCATCGTCACTGCCAAGCGGGAGTATAAGGACAGAGTGGAAGATAAATTCAAGAGCCACGATGCGAGGGGTATGTGGCAGGGGCTGCAGACCATAACGAACTTCAGAGGGAGAACCAGTTGTGTAGAGAACACCTCCCTCCAGTGGCGGCCGGTGACACCCGAAGTAGGAGGGGCGCAGGGGGGGGGGGGCTTAAAAAAAAAAAATGTAATCATATCTGATGTGCAATACCGCATTTTCCCAGACGGTGGCGCCATTTCTCCATGTAAACGACCGAGAGGGCGAATTAAAGAAATAAAAATAAAAAACTATACATAATATAAATATAAACCTCACTGTTACTCATTCTACTCTGTATTGTATATATGTATATTGACTGAACATTCCTTTACTTACTGCTTAATTTCTTTTTTTACTTACTTTATTTTTACTGTATGTAGCACAATCTCAGGGGCTCATACAGAAACAAGCATTTCATCATAAAGTATTCTGTATTTTGTTGTGACAAATAATAAACAAACTTGAAACTTATGGTGAAAGAACATTTATTATATGGTGCTTCAATTAGCAATTATGAACACAGTAATACCTAGTAGAAAATAAACGTAAGAAAAAAATATGGTCTTATATTAGAAAGACTACCCAGTGTGCCATCAAAAATAATACCTAAATATGGTCTTACATTCGATTGTGCAAAAGTAATTAGAACAAAATAGAAGATAATAAAATAGACCTGATACAAGTCCTGAGATAAAGCTTACGAATTAAAAGGTACTGGGTCCTATGTACACTACACTACTATACAATATACAGTTTAATCTATGTACCTATACTAACTATACAAGAACCACAACAAGTTTTTTTTCTTCTTTTCGCCTTCCTTTAAAGTGACCTTTTCTTATGCGTTTAAAGTGACCTGTGGAGAGATCAGTGTTCAATGTTCTGATGGCCTGGGGGAAGAACCTGAGCAGTGAGCCCTAATAGAACATAACACAATTTGTCTTACAAAAATCTTACATTAGAAATAGCCAGTGCCATCAAATAAAAAATAAAAACTCAGTGAAGTGGCTCAAAGCCATGCCACCTTGTGGCTTTACTATTTGTACATCAATTTTGCCCTTCTCTCTTTGAGAGATGCAAATTTCTCATTGACTATTGTTAAAGTCAGGGATGTCTTGGATCAGTTTCTTCTCCATGGAGAGCATGGCCAGTGCATTGAGACGATCCTGTGACATTGTGTTCCTGAGGAAGGTCTTGATTCTCTTCAGTGTTGAGAAGCACCTCTCTGCTTCAGCTGTAGTCATAGGCGTTGTGATCATGATCTTCAGCAGAGCCACTGTCTCTGAGAAGGTGTCCTGGAGATTGTTCCCCATGAAGAGCTGGTATAGAGCCACAGCACCAGTGCAGCTCTTGAAGTCATCATTGCTGTAGATGAGTGACAGTTCAGTCTTCAGCTTGCCCTTGTTTAACAGTGGGTAAGCCTCCATGGTGGTGTTCAGTGCTGCTTCAGGGAACCGGTTGTTGTACTGCTGGAAGTTGTCTCCCTGCAGCAATGTAGCACTGATCAGGTGCTTGGTGAAGGAGAACCTCTCTTTTGCATGGCCCAAGATAGTGTCACAAACCTAAAAAAAATGAATACACTGATTTAATACAATGTGGAGATGAATACAAGTGTGGGAGAATCCTCCTGGATCAAATCAAGGTAGACACTAAGTCAGGTACACTTGATAAACAGGTCTATGTGGACTATTGATATTGTAATTTGTAAGGTTGACTTGTGTAAGTAACAGACTCATCATCTCCTGTCGTCAACAAGAAGACAAAAGATACACATTCCTGTGAAGGTGGGTGGAGTGTTTTGGGGTAGTTGGATTATTGCTATTGTAATTTCTACGGTTGACTTGTGTAAGTAACAGACTCATCATCTCCTGTCGTCAACAAGAAGACAAAAGAAGGGGGGGTGGAGTGTTTTGGGGTTGTTGGTCTGGAAAGGTGTGAGCCTGAGGGGGGGATGTTTTGTTACTCATACACAAGTCAACCTTACAAATTACAATATCAATCTGCCATCGGTGTGAATGATGAAATGGGTGAAATGTGAGGAACAAATTGTAAAGTGCTTTGGATAAAAGCGCTATATAAATGCAGCCATTTACCATTATCAATCTATCAATATACAGTCAACTCCAGAATTATTGACAATAGAAAATAATTAAAAACATTATTTTATAAAAGACCCAACACCATATATTCTATCTCACCTCTGTAGCTCTCCTCTGCAGTTCTTCTGGGCCCATCTGAGTTCGGAGAGCATAGCAGTGAGCATAGCAGTGGACATAGTGTGCATTCACATAGACATCTTGAACCTTCTTCTGCACACCACCTGTGGCTCCTCTCATGACACTTGCACCATCATATGCCTGGGAAATGAGCTTGCTCTTCTGGTCATCAGGGAGAATGGAGCTCAACCTATTCAGAAGGGCTGTGGCTATCGAATCAGCTGTGGCACTCTGGAGAGGTATAAACTCAAAAAACCTCTCTTGCACAATGTGGGCTTTATCAATATATCTGATCACAAGCACCAGTTGACACTCAGTGGAAATGTCTGTCGTTTCATCAGCCTGGATGGAGACAAAGTCTGCACTCCGAATTTCTTCGATGATGTACTCTCTCAAAACTGAGAGCATACAGTCAAGGAGTTCATTCTGTACAGTCTTAGATGTTCCCTTAAACACAGTAGCATTCTCCAGATGCTCTTGAAGAACTGCATCTAGTGATGCTACAAAATCCACCAGGCCTCTGAAAACGCCAGGATTAGATGAGCCTTCACTTTCATCGTGCCCACGCAGGGCTAGCTCAAAAGCACCACAGAACTTCACACAGTCTATTATTTTAGACAGGACGTGTTTGTTTTTGTCAACCTCTTCATTGTGCTTGCGGATCCCAATTCTGTAGCCTTCGTCAAGCTGAGCAGCTATGTTTATTTTTCCAAACATGGCTAGCCGCATTGCATTTTCCATGTGGACCCTGGTTTGTTCATGCTTTTTTGTTTCATCTGATATGTGCTTCAAATCGGTAATTCCAGTCTGAATCCACGCTGGGTCTGATCCTCTCATTTGAAAAAGAAGGCAGGGAAAGCAAAATAAAGCATTGCTTTCGCTACATGCAGTTAGCCACATCTTCTTATCAAACCAGCTTCTGGAAAACGACCGAATATATAGATTTCCTCTGTCTGTTGCTGGTTGCTGAATGCTGATGTCAGGCTGATGAGGTCCAAACTCTTTCACTCTGAGTTTTTCTTGCAGTGTTCGTCTTTCAAATGGTGTTGCTTTGAGGGATTTAACAGAATTATCCATGGAAGCTAGCTAGAAATCGAAAAAGAAAATACTCCTCGAAACGGAAGTCTTTTCTGTTTGACGACTGGGTGACGAGTGGCGCACTGAGTGCGTGACTGGTTTCTTTGTTTGGGCGCTAGAATCTGCGCCCCCACAGATCGTATTCAGGACCCTTGATAGGCTACATTTATTTGCTTGATCCATTTTCATTGGCCGCTTGCGCGCAGTGACGCGGAGTTAGTGGGCGCAACGGTCTTGCGCCCAGGTTTGGAGGTAGGTACTAGATTTCTATGAGAGTGACGTCAATCACAAACGAGGGGGGAGAATAGCACGCACAAAACAATGATTTCGATTTGCTATATTAACGTTATTGTGCATTTTAAACACAAACATACTTAAAATTAGTAATTATTATTCATTTTAAACATGTTTAGTTCATTTTTAGGGGTCAAAAAATCTAAAATAAAAAAAACACAATTTCTTCTTCTCCTCTCTCAACCAGGTGGGGCGGCGCCTGAGTGCCCCCTATGGACGAGCCGCCACTGCGCCTCCCTCCCAGGAGAACTAAATTATTTTTTTGCTCGGTTCGGCGTAAACGGCAGCCCCCCGAAGCCAGCACCGCCTGAGGAGACCAGCCTGCTGAACATCTCGGAGGCGGATGTGCGCCGCACCTTCAAGCGGCTGAACATCCGTAAGGCGGCAGGCTCCGACGACATCCCGGGCTGCGTCCTCAGAGCATGCGCAGACCAGTTGGCGGGAGTCTTTGCAGACATCTTCAACCTCTCCCTGTCCCAGGCTGTTGTCCCCGCGGTCTTCAAGATGTCCACCATCGTGCCTGTCCCTAAACAACCCAAGGTAACATGCCTGAATGACTATAGACCTGTAGCCCTCACCTCGATCGTTAGCAAATGCTTCGAGAGGTTGGTCAAGGACTTTATTTGCTCCGTGTTACCTGCCACGCTGGACCCATGGCAATTTGCATATCGTCAAAATAGATCCACGGACGACCCAATTGCCATGGCCCTCCACACTGCCCTTTCCCACCTGCAGAGAAAGAACTTATGTGCGAATGCTGTTTGTGGACAGCGTTTGCTCAGCGTTCAACACAATAGTTCCTGCCAAGCTCGACACCAAGCTTAGAGGTCTAGGCGTACCCCCATCCACGTGCAGCTGGATACTGGACCTCCTGTCGGACCGCCGCCAGGTGGTGAGGATGGGCAGCACCACATCAGAGCCACTGACCCTCAACACAGGAGCCCCCCAGGGATGCGTGCTGAGCCCTCTCCTCTACTCCCTCTACACCCACGACTGCATGGCTATGCACAGCTTCAACGTCATCGTCAAGTTTGCTGACGACACGACAGTGATGGGCCTGATCGCCGGCGACGACAAGACAGCCTACAGGGAGGAGGTCGGATCGCTGGAGCAGTGGTGCCAGGAGAACAGCCTCGCCCTCAACGTCAAGAAGACCAAGGAGCTGATCGTGGACTTCAGGAAGCAGAGGGGAGAGCACAGCCCTATCTCCATCGACGGCGTTGCAGTTGAGAGGGTCAGCAGCTTCAAGTTCCTCGGCGTGCACATCTCCGAGGACCTCACATGGTCCACGCACACCACACACGTGGTGAAAAGGGCCCAACAACGCCTGTATTTCCTCAGGCGCCTGAGGAAATTCAGCATGGGCCCCCGCATCCTGAGAACATTCTATAACGGCACCATCGAGAGTGTTCTTACAGGGTGTATCACCGCCTGGTACGGGAACTGCACCGCACTCGAGCGCAGAGTGCTTCAAAGGGTAGTGCGGACGGCCCAGTATATCGTTGGAGGTGAGCTCCCCTCCCTCCTGGATATATACAACCAGCGGTGCGTGGCCAAGGCCAAACGAATCATAAAAGACATTGCCCACCCCAGCCACGAACTGTACTCACTGTTACCGTCAGGCAGGCGATACCGCAGTATCAAGTGCCGTACAAATAGGCTTATATATAGCTTCCACAGTCAGGCCATCAGGCTGCTGAACAAGGGCGTATAGCATATAACAATGTATATTTTATTACATTGATTTATATATACATATTGCTCTTTGCTCTTTTCTGTGCGGATATTTTGGATTTTATAAATTGCATTTCTATTTCAATTTAAATTTTTAACTTTATTTTATTTTTATCTATTTTTTATCTTATTTTATAACTGCTGTCTGTCGTCGGGTATTGCACATAAGATTTTCACATCACTGCTTTATACTTGTGTAAACTGTGAAGTGACAATAAACTTGACTTGACTTGATCAGTCATACACACGTGTGATGGCGGTTTCTTCTAGATTAGTCTTGTTGTTCAGTGAGTGTATCCTTATTACACACACACACACACACACACACACACACACACACACACACACACACACACACACACACACACACACACACACACACACACACACACACACACACACACACACACACACACACACACACACACACACACACACAGTCCTACAGGGACTAGCTGTATGCAAGATACAAGATAATTTGTTGTGCGTCGCCAACTATGCTGAAAAGTTTCTGTTTATTCATGTATGATGTTTAGTTTAGTTCCAGGGTTTTATTTATATAGTCCGTCTTCCTCCCGCCCTCTGTGATTGGTTATGTCATTATTGTTTGCACCTGGTGATGTCTCCTGGCATAAATAGGTCCAGGCAATCACTGTCTCGTTGCCAGATTGTCTCGTTGTGTTATGCCGAGTTCTTCAGCGTTCAGGTTCCACGTCATGCCACGCCACAGTCAGGTTTTTGGTGATTCATTATTTTCCCTTGGAGCTTTACAATCATCCAGTGACTTTGTGTTGGACCTTGCTTTTTCAGTAAAGACTCTTTTTACTTTATCACTGTGTCTGCATTCGTGCTTTTGGATCCACACCGTGTACGCCCTTGACATAATTGTATTGGCCAATTGCAACAGGTACATTGGAATGCTTACCCATTCCCTTCCACAGTATACATCTCCAAAACAATACCATACAGATATCATTTTTTATTTTACAGAAATCTCCAAAAGCATTTAAAGTGCCAATAGTGCAGCAGCATCATGAATACAGTGCAGTAACTGATGAGTCCAGAAAGTCCAGCAAAGTATGTAAGTGTAATGGTAATGACTATGTTATGAAAGTGAAAGTGGCAGCACTCCTAGCAGTCCAGTAGGAGCCTGTGGATAAAAACTATCCTTAAACCTGGTAGTACGGATGCTGCGCAACCGGCGACCAGACGGTAGGGGGGAGAAGAGATGGTGCCCAGGGTGGTTGCAGTCCTTTAGGATGGACATGGCCTTCTTCTGACATCTGGTCCTACAGATCTCCTCAATGCATGGAAGTGCACACCCGATGATCTTCTCTGCCGTCCTCACAACCCTCTGGATGGCTTTCTTGTCCTGTTGTTGCCGTACCACACAGTGACGGCACTTGTCAGGACACTTTCTTCTAGCCACCTCTGGCCTATTCCACTTTTTCTGAGGCACCGCAGAGTATAGAGGCGCTGGTGTGCCTTCTTCAGCATGACCTCTGTGTTGCGGGTCCAAGCCAGGTCATCGGAAATCTGTAGCCCAAGGAAACAAAAGCAGCTGACGACTTCCACCGATGTCCCGTCCAGGCTGATGGTGGAGTGGGTGCCCCGGGCTCCTGAAGTCCTTAGTCTTGCTGACATTCAGTGCGAGGCTGTTGTCCTCACACCATTGCGTCAGCTGGACTACCTCATCTCTGAACTGAGCGAGAGTGGATCTAGCGTAGTGCTACGTTTTTTCAATGTAGGTTTTTTACGACAAAATTGGCAACAGGCGAAGATGATGTCGTTGCGGATTTATTGTCGGAACCATTTTCAAGACGACCATTCAATGTAAAGATGGACATTATTAAAAATGGCCGTCCAACGGCTGACAATTTTGAGCTGAATCAAGTTGTTAAAGCAGGCTATGTTCGCCATTTTCAGGCTAGCAACTGGGAAAGATACCCGTGGCTAACGGGCTCTACTAGCCACAAGAGGCTCTACTGCTGGGAGTGCTTGCTATTTGGGACCGACAAGAGGGCATGGAATTGGAAAGGCTACGATAATCTGAGCTGTTTAAAGGCCCCGTCACACCATAACGTTCTGGTCAGCGTTCTATGAACGTTCTAATCGTTCAATTTTCAAGCGTTCTAGGGTGAGCGTGTACATCTGGCGTGTGACTAACGTGTGACTAACGCACAAATTAGCGTGTGACTAACGCATGAGGAGCGTGTACCAGCGACCACGTAAGACACCCCTGAAAACTATTAGCGTGTGCTGACGTGTCACTGTGTTCAAACGGGTATAGAACGCGGGGAAATCACAGTGGATTCAGTTGTTCTTGTCACGAGTGGATTGTTCGGTGGGACGCAGACCAAGACACAGTGGAGCTATAACAGAGCTTTATTTCAAGCAAACACAACACAAGAGAGTGATCAGGGACAGTCCAGGGGTCTGGGTACCAGGAGGTCGATCCACGGAGTACCGGCAGGTAGTAGACCGGCGAGAGGAGTCTGGGTACCAGGGGGTCGAGTAGCGACAGGTACCAGACATGTAATTCTAATGACCGGGGAGCTCGTATAGACCGGCGTAACGCGAGACAGGCGGGTGACGCCAGATAGGTAAAGGATCTGGATCTCCGGGACATCAGCGTGGCGATTCCGTCCAGAATGTCCGACGTAACATGAACAAAGTATGACGTACGACTTAACCCCGGGGTTACAGACCCCAGGTGAGGGGATTAGCAATCAGCCACGGCAATTGCTGACAGGTGTGTGTGTGTGTGTGTGCGCCTCCAGCGCACGTGGCTTGGCCACATCCCCTGACAACCACCGTAACCGTGACAGTTCTTCTGGATATTGAACAGTGCACATCATGCCGCCAAGAGGGAAAAAGCGTGTGAGGGGGGCTACTGCTAAACTCCATCTCCATGTCGTCTGTACTCTATCTCCAATCCGAAAATAGGCACACAATGTCGGATGTGTGTATGACTAAAAGCACTGGTCCTGACCCACACACACACTCCATCTCCAATCCGAAAATAGGCACACAATGTCGGATGTGTGTATGACTAAAAGGACTGGTCCTGACCCACACACACACTCCATCTCCAATCCGAAAATATGCGCACAATGTCGGATGTGTACCAGTGAGTCGTTCACTGCAAAGCAAAGATTGTGAACGATTAATAACAACCAAGTAACGCTAGGGTAACGACTGACTAACAATAGAACGTTCCGCGAACGATCTCCAGTGTTTAACGTTAAACGTTGAACGCTGGTCTCCATGAGAACTTTTGTGTATGTTCAAAACTATATTTTCGGACCAGCGTTCTCCGACAATCACCGACGATTACCGACGATTACGCTCTTCTAGCGCTATGCCAGCGACCACGGACGATTACCAACGTTTCCTCAAACGCTGACCAGAACGTTATGGTGTGACGGGGCCTTAACCAAGGCTGCACAAAAACACCAAAACAGCAGATGCCACAGCAGGGCATCTTAAGGCAACGGTCACCATGAAGACTAGTGGAGACACAAGGATTGATCTACAGCTGGACAGAGACGGAGCGAAACGATCATGCACAACGAAAAGGTGAAAAAAAATCGGGAGATTTTGAAACGTCTGATCCACTGTGTGATTTTCCTTGGGTTACCTTTCAGAGGCCATGATTAGAGCAGAGAATCAGCCAATCGTGGTAATTACCTGGAGCTGCTAACATTTTTAGCAAAATATGATCCAGACTTGCACTACCATTTGTCCACTTCTAAAGTGTTCATTGGAACCTCGAGTCAAATACAGATCGACTTGATGTGCTGTTGCCGAAGTGATGGGTGAGATCATCAAAGAGGAAATAAGTAAAGCACCCTTTGTAGCTTTAATGCTGGATGAAACATCAGATGTCAGCAATGCTGCACAGTTATCGTTTGTTCTTCGGTTTGTAATGGACAGTGGCGTAAAAGAGAGGTTCGTAAAATTTGAGGATGTGACAGGGAAGAAACGGGCTGAGGATGTAGCAGCCCTGGCCCTTGGAGGAACACGGATGCATGGACAAACTTGTAGCCCAGTGTTATGACGGCATCGGGCTGAACGGAGTCCAAGCCAAGGTAAAGGAAAAGATCCCACAGGCACTTTTCATACACTGTTATGCACATGCCCTTAATTTGGTTTTATCTCAAGGTGTAATTAACATTTAAGAATGCAGAATTTTCTTCTTACACCTTTCTGGCCCTGCTGCGTTCTTTTCTAAATCGCCAAAACGAACGTGGCTGCTTGATGAAATATGTCAGAAGCGACTGCCAAGAGTGGCACCAACCAGGTGGAATTTTGCATCAAGATTGGTGTGCACTGTTTTTGAAAAGAAGGATGCTATTAAGGATCTGTTTGATTACATAGTTGACCACCAAGAGGAATGTGATGATGCTGCCATACCCAGTGCTGATGGTTACCAATCAAACCAGGGCAACTTTGAATTTGGGTTTTTTCGAAAATATTTGCGCATGCAGATGTGCTCTTTGACATCTTACAGAATAAGTCATTTGACATGCAGTTTTGTTTGACCAGGGTGGAGGAGTTTTGCATTTGCATTGAAGGGCAGAGGGATCGTTTTGATCAAATATATATAGGCGGCAGTATAGCTCAGGAGGTAGAGCGGTCGCCTCACATGCTGCTTCGATCCTCAGCTCTTCCTAGCAAAAACTGTCGGTGTCCTTGAGCAAGACACCCTAACCCTATCTGCTCCTGATGTGCTGGCTGTCTCCTTGCATGGCTGACTCCGCCGTCGGTGGTTGAATGTGTGTGTGAATGTGAGGCATGACTTGTAAAAGTGCTTTGGATAAAAGCGCTATATATAAAAGCATCCATATATGATGAGACTGTGCAGAACACCGGCGTACCAACTGGACCAAGAGCCCACGGAGATTCTCGCTCACACTACAAGAAGCTGCACGATGGCATTATTGAGAACATTTTAAATCAAGTGCAAAATCGGTTCAAAGATCACGAAAAACTTTCACCTCCTCAACAGTTCACCAGCTTTCGGAGTAAATTCCCTGAAACTGCCTTCTCAAGCCTCACAGATAGCTACGGGCCGCACTTTGACTTGCCTCAGCTGAAAACAGAACTGTCTGTGAGGTATTGTATGACAGATTTTCAGGGAAAGAACCCATCTGACCTCCTTTGCTTTTTTCAACGCAAAGGACTTTGTGACAGCATGCATCAGCTATATGCCCTGATCTGTTTAGTTGTAACGATCCCCGTCACCACTGCATCTGTGGTAAGGACATGTTCCGCCCTCAAACGGATAAAAACGTATGCAAGGAACAGAACAGGACAATCCCGACTCACTGCATTAGCGTATATTGCTATTGAAAGGCAACTTCTTTTGGATCTGAAAAGCGATCAGCTTTATGACCGGGTGGTCGAACAATTCATCCAGAAGGACAGGAGAATGGATTTCGTCTTCAAGTGAACATCATTGGTGAGTGAGACTCATTTGTCTTTGCTGGTTTTGTTGCAGTGTTGCATCTCGTTGAGCTGGTTGTTGCATTTTGTTTCCACACACTTGTTGAAAAATACTGACATGCATGTTGTGATAAATAAATAATAATACATGATAATTACCGTATTTCGCAAATGTATAAAATTTATTCATTAATATAACAAAATAATTGGATAATATATAGTTTTTCTTTTAGCACAATGCATGACGGCCCATTGGGTAGGGACCATCGGTGTACACTACTTTTCATGATGCATTGTGGGATACATTGAGTGCCCTAAATAGGATATAACAATTATTACTTAACATTGGGAGAGCACTACAAAATGGTGACCGCACTATTGTAGGGAGTAGGGAGAGATTTCGGACACAGCGACGGTCTTCATAAATGATTCTAGGTGCTCTGGTTCAGAATAAAATGTTTCAAGATGGCGCCAGCAGCCATCATGGATTTGGCCTTCTGGCAACAAATCCCTCAATTTTTAGGAGGGACCCGGTAATCTTTTGTATAAAAGGTCCATAGAAGTCAAATGAGTCATCAAAACATCTCAACTTGAGAATGGTCACGGTTCTGGACCCAACTACATATGCAGAGAAGACAACACTGTCAAGACATATCCCATAAACTGACCTGCTTCACTCGACATGCATTTACAATGTCTGCTGTGTGTCCAGTCGCCTCCATGTCGACCAGTGTAATGTACGTTTGGGCTCAGGTCTGAAGCGTTAAGGAACAGTAGTGTGACGTAAAGGAAACCGTGAGTCCGGTAACGGCGGAGCAACGCTGCGAAGCTGCCAAAACCGGGAGTTGTTCTGTTTATGGCTCCTCCCACTTACTGACGAAACGTGATTCTAAGCCACCCATTGGCTATCATTATCAGGTGCCTTTCAAGGATTTATAGGATAAGGATTGGATTTGTCATTATAACTAGACTGTAATTTTTGTATATGTATAATGGCAAATAAAAACTGATATAGTTTTGTTATAGCACATGCATTGTATTTACAATGCATCTAACTTTGCTCTGACTGAAAGGCGCCTCCAAGTGCCTCAAATGTCATCCACTTTGGATAAAATTACTAAACAGCTAAATGTACATGACAGACAATGCGCCCCGAACACATTACTAGAGAAAAACAGTTTTCTTTCTTTCTTATGTAAAGTATTCAGGTCAACCACTAGAATTGAACTGCAATAATAATATAATATAATATAATAATATAACTGCTGCATGTTATCTGCAACTAACCAAGCTCTGGGCTGGTTATTACCATCTTGTTTTTTGAAATAAACCCCATATGACTTACTTAGACAAATTGTGTTGCTCAACCACAACGTTGGTACATCCTCTAATTGGTCTTTTATTCATATAAATGTAATACGTTAGTTTGTTCAAAATGGAGTATAAAATGCACACAGCATCCAAATGCACACAGCATCCAAATCAATAGCTTTAAATGTCACACGTTTGGGACTATAAATGTCCCCTGTAGCCTGACTTTCTGTCTCGAGTTCTGCTTTCATTTCTTCTTCTTCTTCTTCTTCTTTTCCTGCTTCTGCTTCTTCTTCTTCTGCTTTGCTGGTATCGGTTGTGTGTCAGACCAAAGGGTACGAAGAGCAAGCCGCCAGTCCACACATGTTGCTCCCTCGCTCGATCAGGAAATATCTGAGAGGAACAAACCCTTTGATACAACGGAGTACAGTACAATACAATACACACACACAGGCGCGCACACACACACACACACACACAGGCGCACACACCAGTGGTGAAGCGTCAGGGCCTTCAAGGTATTCAGAGAACACCCTGGAACCCTCAGATGAAACAAAAATAATAATAATGAATGAAAAATGAATGTGAATGAATAAATGAGAATGGTATCTGTGTTGTTATCTGTTATATTACAGTGTTACGTTGATTTGTTTGTCTTTCTCGGTCCATGCACGACGCATTTGAGTGGTAATGTGTAAGAAAAAAAAAGCAACCGATCAGATATTTTTCTGGGTTGCTGGGAAGAATATCCTTCAACCAAAGTATTGGTTGCGAATGCCTTGGACCTTAAACTGAATGAGAGCGTACATTTGGATTGACAATTTGATTAACCAATCATATATTGATTTGTAGCCAATGGGCGTATTCTTTCAGTTTTCCCCATGGTTCCAGGGTACGCTAGAAGGTCCCGTTAGTTCACTGGCTCGAGACAGAGGATCTAGCTTAGTGCTACGTAGCAATTCATTTGAAGTTTTATTGGTTTGTTATGTTGAAATGGAAACAGGTGAAGATAATGTTGTTGCGATCTGAAATGCAGTGATCAGCTTTATAACGGGGTTATCGAAAAATTCATCCAGCAGTGTTGTATCTCGTTGAGCTGGTTGCATTTTGTTTCCACACACGTTGAATGATTAGTTAATGGCTGTCTTGAGTTTGTTAAGCATTGTTGTGCATTTGAATTGAAAGTTTTGACTTGATCTTTCTTTGCAGTGGTAATTGTTCCGAAGGTATGGTTGTGTGGCAGCCATGTGTCTATGAAACCTAATAGTCCTAGCTGAGTGGAGGAGGCCCTAATGGTGTATGATGATGTAGCGAGCTACAGTACAGCACCAGTACAGTCAGTCCCAAACAAAACTAAAACAAAACTTCCAAAACTGCGATCAATAATCACCAAATTGATCTGGCATATGTCTTGTCATTGGAACTTTCACCTGTCAAAATATCTCAACTTATATTCTACCATTATGGACGTTATGTGACATTAAGTGTTTTCCTCTCTATTGAGCCAGTAAGGAAAAGTCTTAACGCAGCTTTATGAGAGGAAAACACTTAATGTAACATAGCTTCCGTAATAGTAGGATTTAGGTTTTGATATTTGATATAGACAGGTGAAAGTGCTAATGACAAGACATATGCCAGAGAAATGGAGATTATTGATTGCTGTTTTGGAACTTTAAGTTAAGCCTTTTCACATTAAGCGTTTTAGACTGTCCCTTTCATCGATAGCCTGTGTGTGGTGGTGCTGTGTTGTGCTGTTACTTCACTATGGACAGTGCTTTGCCAACTATGGTCAACTTGTAAATTGGTTGCGACAATCTTATCTGCCTAAATGAGAACGCATAAAGTGACCGCCTCCGTGACGTCCGTCTGACTAGAGCAACCAGATTTTTGAATCCGGGGGGGGGGGGGGGGGTCAACAGGTGGTCCACAGATGGTCCAGTTGTGATAGACACGGTTCGCCACTGGCACACACACACATACACACAAACACTCACACACTCTCTGACAGTGTTTCTGCTCTCTATTTACCCGTCCATTCCCCAGACGGGGCCCCAGGAATTCTTCACAATCCAATACGGCGTCTCCCCCGCTGCCTCCTCCACACCGTAGCCCACGGCCAGCACGGCGTGGTTCACCGTGTCCGTGGTGTTGTGACATAGGGAACTGGAGAGCACAACACAGACGAGGGTCGGCGGTCACCAGGGGTACAAGAGGGGATACAAGAGGGGTACCACCTGTAGGGCGTTTTAGCAGTGTGCACGGATGGAGTATTTGTCTGTGAATGGTAAATGGACTGCACTGTTATACAGCGCTTTTTACCCCAAAGCTCACAATCCCATTCACACATTCATCACCGACGGCGATGTTGACCATGACAGGAGACAGCCAGGGTAAGGGTGCCCTGCTCTTGGCTAGAAGGAGCCGGGGGATCTAAGCAGCCACCTTCCGTCAGACAGAGTGCCCTTTCTCTGCTCCTATCTGTCACACATTCAGTGATCAGTGGTCACTGGACAATCTTGTGACACATCTAGAATGTCAAGAGTTCTACCACGACCAGAGCTTCTTTTAAACAGAGTAAACATGTGTATTGGTCCCTAAATGTATGATTTGTTACAGTTGTAAAGGGAGAGAGAAGAAGAGAGTGACATTTTTTAAATAAACGAAAAATAACCTTACAAAAAGGTCCCCTCCCTCTCTGCTCCCTCCCTCCCTCTGTTTCCTACCGTTGAGAAGTCAACCTTGACGCCACAGTGTGTCGTGACCTGGTTTGTTTTCCACTCACCTTGTATAAACTCCTTCCTTGTAGTGCATGAAATCAGAGGTGACCTCAAAGCCCAGACTGACAGGGTTGAGTCTGGCCACCACATCCACCATGGCCTTCTCGTCGTACTGTGATTAGCAGACACAGAGACATATCAATGGGCGGGTCACACAGATGTCAGCTACTTGGTTGGTTGGGGTGGTAAACTAGTTGCAAAAGTTTCAAGTTATACGTCATGTGATAAGTTGCACTTTAATAGAACAATGAGCTGTGATCACGATTCGATGCCTAGACAGGCCACCTGACGGATACCAGCTCGCTCACCAGTCAGTACCTCACCACCATGGACAATACTCATTTCTCCACTAATGTAATAATAACATGTTAATAATGAATATAAATAATAATGTGTTCCAACATTTATATTTATTTCACATCCACATTAGAATATGACAAAGTCTGGTGTTCGTGGCAGGGGCTTTCCAAAAATACCAAAAATGTGTAACTCTAAATAAATATTTCACCAGACATTGGAGTCACTTGAGTACATGCTTTATGTCATTTCTGACTAATTACATGAAAGCATGTACTGCACTTGGTCTTTTTTTTCCACCGTTGCGGCACACTCACAGAGGTTATGTTGACCACATCTCTGACGAAGGCGGCCTCCAACCCAGGCTGGAACTGGCAGAGGGCTTCCTAGAACAGAGGGCAGACCATAACGAAGCATGTTCCTATTTTACCACCAGGTATGATATGGAATAACCATTCAATGCCGTTTTTTAAGAAATCGACCTCATATTGACATCACAAGTGTTTCCACCCACAGATGTATGACGTACAGACCAGCCATTAGACAGTTGGTACAGTCCACCAGGTAGGCTGGTAGGCTGATCTGTGTGGCTGTATAATGTCTGGGCGGACACTCCCAGACGTGTGAAGTGCCTAGAGGGTAGATTTCCTTTTTAAAAATGGCTTGTAATGGCTATTCCTTATATACTTAAAAGTTGTGTGTTTTAGAGCAGGGGGAGCTTACAGTGCCGTGGTAGGGATAGTCTTCTTCTGTCATAATGCCGCGGTTGTATTTGATGTACTCAAAGGCCTGACTAGGAAGCCCCCTGCAGGAATACAACAGCATGTGGTTAAGTTCCTTGGGCTTAATGTTCTCTATGCATGGGTCACCCTCCAACGGTTTGTATTGCCACTGACCCATTACATCCGTGGTTGTTGAAGGCCTGGGCACAGTCGATGAGTTGCTGCTCGGACTGAAAGAAAATCACCAGAAAATAATATATAATATATAAGATATACCTGATACTTGATGGAGCGCCACAATGATTTAATTTACAGCTGACCAATTACATTTACAACTGTTTGAAACCGACTCATGTTAAAATAATCTATTCTATAAAATAATGACAGAAAATGTAAAATATTAGGGTTATCAAACAGTATCAACATATCAAACACTTATAATAATTCAATTGAAAACAACACAAATTGTTGATAACTATTCAGAACATCCACTATTTCTAAACAATCCAACAATTGATATTCAAAGGGCTGCTATATTTGACCACCTCACACCACTTTACCACCTAGCACCTGGGCCCTGTTTCAAGAAGATTTTAAGGTTGACGTCAAGTCATAATTCAGGGGAAGCCTGATGTTTTTAGAGCCTTTACCATGGTGACGTAATGCAAATGAAAGAGGAAGGACTATAGGCTTCAGTGCCCTTTAAACTCTCTAAAGGGTAACCATTGAAGGGTAACTGATGGACTATAGTCTCACCAGCAGTAGAAGCTTCCCGCTAGCGATGGCGGTGACCGACTCCAAGCAGCCGGTGGTGGAGAAGGTCCAGCAGCTGCCACAGTGGCCCTTGAGAAACAAACATAAACATAAATAAACATGTGGATACGTGGACAGTTGTACCCTCTTTGCCTGCTATCGTTGTTGAGAATGAATCTAATATGTCCACAGATCAAATGTACATTTCAGCACTTGGACCAAAATATAACATTCAAGATGTTTTTATTTGCCATTTGCAACAAGTACAATGGAATGCTTCCTCATTCACAGTATGCATTTCAACAACAATACTATACTATACAAAACTATACTATAAACAACACTATATACTACCTACTATATATTATAAACAACACTATACTACTGAAATACTATACACAATAAAAATAACAATAAAGTATCTTATGGATGATACAGTATATAGACATGGCGAATTATGCAAAAAGCATTTTAAAGTGCCAGTAGTGCAGCAGCATCATGAATACAGTGCAGTACAGTACAGAACAGTGCAGTTACTGTAATGAGTCCAGTAAGTCCAGTTACATAAGTATGACAGTGTAATGTAATATGAGGGACCTATGGCCGATGAGCTCAGTATTGTATTCCAGTCCTGTATTGAACTCCATAGAGAGGGAGTAGGGAGTAGGGAATGGGGGAAGGATTTCACTATGTAGTCCTCTTCATTGAACTACTAGAGAGGGAGTAGGGAGTAGGGAATGAGGGAAGGATTTCACTATATAGTCCTCTTCATTGAACTACTAGAGAGGGAGTAGGGAATGAGGGAAGGATTTCACTATATAGTCCTCAACATTAAACTACTAGAGAGGGAGTAGGGAGTAGGGAATGAGGGAAGGATTACACTATATAGTCTTTGGACAAACGCTGATGAAAATAACAAAGAGTTAGGGGATTCGGGACAGACCCGGGGTGGTGAAGTAGGGGACCATTAAACTAGACCATTATACCTGGTTCTTGACTGGTGTCACAAAGTGGCCCCTCTTCCTCCAGTCCACAGAGTCGGGGTACGGTCCACGGCTGACTACATGGTTCCCCGTGGTGGCAGAGCAGTTCTACACACATAAAACACACTGGAATGACACACCTCTTGTCTATTACCGGCTACCAATGCCTTTTATAATAGTAGGAAATAAAGATGTTAGCCTATACAGTATAAGCAGTGACTGTAAATGTACAGAAAATATACTTTACCTGAGGCTCTGTCAAAAGGTATAACTTCTTAAATTCTTCAAATGTCATATCTGTGAACTGGCTGAGGCCCACTAAAGAAAAAGAAAAATTAATACTATTGAGGTGAGAAAAGTCATTCAAACAGGAACACAAACTGAAGGTCACACAGTGTAGTGCTTTCAAAAAGTAATACAACAACATAATGAACAACAACAAAAAACAGGCTTACAAAAGCCTGTCTAATGAGATGTGTCTTTATTTTCAGGGTAGATATTTGCAAAATTTCAAAAAGAGGAGCCCAACCCCTAAATGCTAATATACAGTGTGGTGGAAGAGGGAAGAAAGCCAGTAGGACAGAGGCCAGACAAGACACAGCGGTAGGTTTAAATACAAATAGAGACAATACAATACAATAGAGAGAGAGAGAGAGAAAGAGAGAGAGGTAGGGATGTCTTGTGTTGTAAAATAATAAAACAAGCAGACTTTAACACAGCCTACTTTTGAAGGAATGGTCCCTGGCATTATGACGCTCGATCTTCCTCTTGTTGTGAGTGAATATTTGCAGCCGGTGGCTGTATTCTGTGACGTCATAGTTCTTACTGTGCTGTGGATCAAACAAAAACAAGCGGAGAGAAATGTGGAAATGGAGATCAAAATATAATTCCCACTCCCTTGCCCAGAGACTATTCAGTTTTGGTTTCTCAATGTACATGGCACTTACCTGTGACATCCATGTTTTGAAACTATACTCTTCTGTGGAAGACAGAAAGAAGGCATTGTTATTACATCAGCTATTTTATATATATATACACGTTACAGCTATATACTTTCTATATACTTTCAGCTATATACTTTTTTCAGCACGGTACTTTCAGCCCAAAGTACAGACATTACAGACACAAGTTCCAACCAGTCGTTCACCTACATTTTGCACAAGTTGTGTTACACACCTACCTTCTAGTGAAACTAACGGTGTTGAATCCACCGAGGATATAAGTGCAGTCAGGACACACACGGCAGCAGCCCACCAAGACATATCGAAGTCTGTAAAACAGAAGTGCACCTCATCTGAGACATGTGGTGGTCTGTAAAACAGAAGTGCACCTCATCTGAGACATGTGGTGGTCTGTAAAATAGAAGTGCACCTCATCTGAGACATGTGGTGGTCTGTAAAATAGAAGTGCACCTCATCTGAGACATGTGGTGGTCTGTAAAACAGAAGTGCACCTCATCTGAGACATGTGGTGGTCTGTAAAATAGAAGTGCACCTCATCTGAGACATGTGGTGGTCTGTAAAATAGAAGTGCACCTCATCTGAGACATGTGGTGGTCTGTAAAACAGAAGTGCACCTCATCTGAGACATGTGGTGGTCTGTAAAACAGAAGTGCACCTCATCTGAGACGTGTGGTGGTTGTAAACAGTAAACAGTCTGAAGCATGATTTGTTTAGAGCTTTCTGCCAATGATTTGAATAAGCGGCAATACGTTCATTATTTGAAAGTTGAAGCACTTAATGAAATTCAGCCTTAGACTAGTCCTTTTAATGTCTGCGTTTATTAGGACTATGCCACATCTTTTTAATGTTCATATAGTCATAGGACTATGCCTTGTTACTGTTGTTACTGTTCATCTTGTTACTGTGCATAGTCATATGACTATGACTTGTTACTGTTCAATCATAGGACTATGTCTTGTTACTGTTGTTACTGTTCATCTTGTACAGTTCATAGTCATAGGACTAGGTCTGGTTACTGTTCATCTTGTTACAGTTCAGTCATAGGACTAGGTCTGGTTACTGTTCATCTTGTTACAGTTCAGTCATAGGACTATGTCTGGTTACTGTTCATCTTGTACAGTTCATAGTCATAGGACTATGTCTGGTTAATGTTCATAGTCATAGGACAATGTCTTGCTTCTGTTGTCTATAAGTTGTAATATATATATATAAATATACAAAGTATATAAGTGGTATTAACATGATTCACATATTATATTCACACATTTGTTTCCCCTGTAAGGGGTCCCTGGACCCAACACGTTTAAGAAACCCTGCGGTAGAGAGTCTGAAGCGCACCTCCATGATTACGCTATAAAAGAAGCGAACACTTCTTTGGTCATTAGGATTGTGATCATTTGAGTACAAGAAAGTTTCAAAAAGACATACCTTGTTTATTACCACGCACCTGTATATGTTATGACTGATCCAGATCCAAGCAGCAGTCGGAATCCGTTTTTGGGGGACGATCACTTTTTGGCCGTCGATGTTCTACTCTGCCCCTTTAACTGCGTAACTTACTTAACTAACGGAAGTAACGTAACTGTCTTTGGTATACATACAGGGCTTCTCAAACTCCGGACCGAACTGCAAATCAATCAGGACCGGACCCCGTGTCACATTAGATGTAAATTAATGTATATATATATATATTATATCTTGTGTCTGACGCGTTGTGAGAATGACGTGAATATACATTAACTTGTGTGCGCGAGCGTGACACGCATTGCAGACTGCAAGTTAACTATCGTTTTCACTTCCGTGAAAGTGAAAGTCTAACGCTCCCATTGGTAGTATCAGGGAGGGGGAGGGGGGGAGGTTTTTTCCCCCAATCAGAAGTGCAAGCGTCTTTGTTACATTATTATGTATTATTATTTGTTATTACATTACAGTCATTTAGCAGACGCTTTTATCCAAAGCGACTAACAATAGTATGTTTCAACAAAGGAAGGTACGAGAACAACTCGTCACCAGAAGTGAGAGAGAACAAGTCTCTAAGAACTGAACCAGTGCTCAGGTCAAAATACAATAAGTTCAGGTAAAGTACAGTAAGTAAAAGTACAATTGTTATGACAATAAGTTGTCACTGTTAGTCAGGGACCTGCACACGTTATTGCGAATGCTGGCAGCATGTCGTTCTCAAAGACCGAGAATTCAAAGAAGAATGGACAGAGAAATGCCACTATGAATCACAGCTATTTTAAACGGCAGTATCTCCAGAAAAGAGAGGTGAGGACAGCAACACTTACTCAGTTCAAATGTTCCTATCAAGCCACAAACAGATTGTTTGTCAGATCTATGACAATGCAAGAGAGAGCAAATGTGTCCATTGCAACTGATGGAGCTCCAGCCATGACAGAGAGAAGGGAACTGTTCAGCGCCTGAAAGAGCTCCATCCAGACCTGCTGTCATACCACTGCATCATTCACCAGTCAGTGGTGTGTGCCAATCTTGGGAAATAATACTTAGATTAGTCATGGAGACAATTATGAAGCTTGTTAACTACCTGAGAGCCTCCTCAGCCCTTAAGCACCACCTTTTGCGTGCATTTCTGACAAAGGTAAATGTATAACTCTTGGTTGCATTGTATGATGGCCAGCCAGTCATCTGTATTAAACAGACTGAGGTTTACTTTGTTAAAATAATTACTCTTATTTTGCTGTTGACATTTGGCTAAATCAAAAATTAAAAGAAATATTATTTTGAGTTCATAGTGAAGAAAAGTGTCATTCTCTCTCACTCTCACTCACACCAGGTCAAGCTGCATTAGCTTATGATGACATTCTCCTTCATAACAATGTGAGGTGGCTGAGTGAGGGAAGGGTTCTGGAGCGGTTTTGGGCCGTCAGGAAAGACCTGCAGATGTTTTTGTCGGAGCAGAAAAATGCCAAAGCCAAACAGTACCTTGTTTTTCTGCAGGATGATGAACATATGAAGTGTTCGGCCTTTTTGGTGGATGTGACATCTCATCTAAATTGGCTCAACTCCAAGGCCAAGGCAACACAGTGTGTGATCTTATTTCAGCAGTACGTTCTTTCCAAAGGAAGTTGGAGATCTTTAGGAGTGATATAACAGAGGCACAACAATTTTCAAAACCGTTTTGATGATTTCAGTCTGGGTAAGCAAGTCCTGCTCTGTAATGGATCTCCATTTTAGGTGAAGAATGTTCAAGAATTCTCAAGAGAGGCACAGAGCATCTTCCTGTGGGCAAATCTCTGCAAACCGAGCTAATAGATCTCCTGAATGAGAATGTTGCTCTGAAGGAGGGGGACTGTGACCCTGTGACATTCTGGACAAAGATGGCAACTGCAGCAAATGTCCCCCACCTTCAGAATGTGGCCATTTATTTGCTCACTATGTTTGGTTCCACATATTGCTGTGAGGGAATTTTCCACGATGATCATTGTGAAAACTTATACCGCAAATTAACACTTGGGTCAGTGCCTCTGCCTGGCAATCACACCTTTTGTGCCGAGGTTCAAGGCATTGGCTACAGGCAAACAGTGCTATACAGCCACCATACTGTTCTATTGAATGTGTGTGTATATGTTTTGAATGTTGATTTATGTCATGCACTTTACTGCCATTTCTCCGGACCATTGACCTTTTATCAAATTCACAAGTGGACCTTTAATAAAAACGTTTGAGTACCCCTGCTATACAAGATTCAAGATGTATAATTGCCATTTGCAACAAGTACAATGGAATGCTTACTCCCCATTCCCTCCCTCAGTATGAATTCCTGCAACAATACTATACTAAACAATACTATAGTGTAAACAACACTATATACTACCTATGATATGTTATACAATATACTATGAACAACACTATTATACCATACTATACTACTATAAGGTCTATCCAATAAACCCCCAGATTCTCAATCGATCAATGTTTCAAAATAATAATTGTATTGTAGTGTGTGGTCTATTTAAGAAGTGTATAATTTCCCCCCTTACTCAGTACAGGTTTGCACTAGGACACACACACACACACCACCACACACACACCACACACACACACACACACACACACACACACACACACACACACACACACATGCTAATACACAATATGGTAACGGTATTCAATTCTCTTGAACGGCAGGCGTCATCCCTGACCCCACACAAATATTTCGATGCATTCATATTCTCCAATCCTTGGTTCACCACCAACACGGTTCTCACCTTCAAACTTGTAGTTCTGTCGCCTACTAGCAAGTATTTGGCGTTACATTCGGCAAAAGATTTGAAAGACACTTTCCCCTGAGAAAGAATAGATTTATTAAGAAGAGGTAATCAGGAAAGAATACAGTTTTATACAAAACCGGGAATACTTGTCAAGCTGCTGAAATAGATTGAACGATGATCCTCATACCGTCGGGGTATTGCTCACTGCAAACATTTGGCTGTTCATAGATTATAGATCCTGTGAATGTAGAGCACAGTATACACATATACTGTTCTAGATATATACGTTTCATTTAGATACGTGGAAGTGGTACATGCCCGCCACCTAAGCCATAAGTGAGTTTTTCCTTCTATACAAAGCTTGTAAAAATACATAGAAATGTTTCAAGAATAAGCACAATATTACTACCGCAAAGTCCCCGCTAAGACGTGTCGGAATAGACATAGATTCTGTATGTGTTACACTCATAAGTATTAAACGTTGTCGGTGCTTATATTTGTCATACACAGAAAAGCTTGTACAGAGTTGAGTGACCGCTGGGGTCATCCCAAGAGAGTTGCTTGTAACACGTCACACGGTAGGGGACTAGCTGACCGCCTGTAGCTTATCGTACAGTCACGGCAAACGGCTCTGTTTGGGTTGGCCGAGTAGCCTACAGAAGGAAAACTTTGTTTCAGGGGGGTTACATCGTTTTCTGATTAAGGCAACCAAAAAAACACTTAAATGGCATAATAATAAGGTACCGGCCAAAAAGAAGATATGCCATTCAAACAGAGCTCTCACCGTCGTAGTAGAGACTTCCCGGGGTTCGACTTCATATTCATCTGCTACATAAGGTTTCCCAGTGTTTATATACATGTCTTTGTAGCCCACCAGGGGAATAAGAAGAGACAACCTGACATTAATACCCATCACTCCCTTACCATTACCTCTACCATATCCTCAAAACCAATCAAATTCCTTCTTCCTTGCCACCAGTTTACAATTGGTCCATTTTGTCAGTTGGGAGCTAACGAACAAAGCGGCTAGGTTATTATCAGTACTTTCGGTAACTTTATGTCTAATATTTGTGTTAAGGGTCGTGCCTCATTGTTCGATATGAATAATGGACTTTGGTTATGTGTGTTCCTCCAGTAACACAACAAGACTGTAATTCAGTTGTTCCTTAAGGCTGTCAAATGCGTTGCGGAACCGTGGAAATGTACTTGATTAAGAAAACGAAACCAAAAGAAAACAACGGAGAATGTTATTTTAAGACAATAATATAACACATAAATATAGTTTGTTTGTAACTCTATAAACAAAAACAGCTGGGCTTCTACACTCCATTCCTAATAACAAATATACAGTACACGGCAAGTCCATTTGGGGTGCACATACAGGAAGGGCACAGCCTAATACATGTTTCATACAAATAGTAGCTTATGTACAATATGATCCGTTAGCTGCTGTACAGTGGGCGGGAGGAGGGAGAGTGGAGAGAGGACAGAGGGAGAGAGAGGGGGAGAGAGGAGAGGGAGGAAAGAGGAAAGAGGAAAGAGGAGAGAGAGAGAGAGAGAGAGAGAGAGAGAGAGAGAGAGAGAGAGAGAGAGCGAGAGAGAGAGAGAGAGAGAGAGAGAGAGAGAGAGAGAGAGAGAGAGAGAGAGAGAGAGAGAGAGAGAGAGAGAGAGAGAGAGAGAGAAGAGAGAGAGAGAGATATGGAGAGGATGGTTCCTCTTCACGAGGGCTTGGGCTCTATCCTCAGGGATGCTTCGTAGAGGCTCTCCTCATCCAACACACTACTGCCGTCCAGCAGATACTGTGCTGCCTGAGAAAGGCAGAGTACAGGTTAGTGGCACTTTGTACCGTACCAACTGTTTTGACTTTGAATAGTTAGTAGAGTCTTAAGTTTGACGATTAACTGTTTTGTACCTCAGTCTACAGTTAATATAGTCAGACAGTTACACAGCCCAAACAGTACTGGCTAGACAATTATACAGGTAGTACAGTCAGAACAGTTAGTACAATCCAAACTACTAATGTTTGGTTTTGTTTTGAGTCCAAACTGTTCAACTGTACATTCTAAACAGTCACATAAATCACAGCATTTAGTACAAACGACATGGTACATCCAAATATGATTTTAAACTTTCACGTTACCTTTGGCGTATAATCGATCTTGTAAGCTGTCTGCTGAAACTGCCTTATTTCCCGGATGATGTGGGATATCTAGACACGGAAAAATGCAACAGGTTTTAATTTCAAATAATATACAGTACATATATATTTTGTATATAATATATATATTATAATATCATATACTTTTACTCATATTTGGCAATTTTTTATCTGTTTATTTTGTTAAGTTTCGTTTTTTAAAAATTCTTATTTTTCAATTGTTGTGTGTAAAGAGTGACCGAAAGGAATTGCGACACAATCTCCTTGTACTTGTGCAATGGCAATAAAGGCATTCTGGTTCTGATTCTGAAATACAGTAGGAGATTGAGGCCGGATCAAACCAACTGAAGGTTCTGGTGATCTTCATCACGTGATGAAGATCCTTAGTCTGTCACAAATGGAAACTGGAAAACGTGGTCGGAAGGGGGGGGGGGGGGGGGAGATGTAGCGTCCATCCCCCTGACATGAAGCTGCTTTTTTGGAGTGCGTACGGCAGCGACTGCTGGGGGGGTTAATCTCACCATCCTCATCTTGGAGAAGTTCACCAGGCTGTCCTCTGTGTAGTTGGGGGTGCCCTCCTCGATGAAGGCCAGGTCTGTCAGGTACATGCCCAGGTAGGGCACACATGGGGGGTCGCAGCTGGGGGGGAGAAAGTGTGGAGGGGTGGGGGGGGGGGGGAGAGAGGGTAAGAGAGAAGGCACACACACACACACACACACACACACACACACACACACACACACACACACACACACACACACACACACAACCACACATGCCTGCAGAAGCATGTGCACTGAGATGAAGATGCAAGCAGGCATACATAAACAAACCACACACGTGCACACATGGACTCTCACGCACACACCCACACATATGCAGAAACACACATACCGGAGGATACAAGAAGGATGCACACACACACACACCTGGTGACCTCGGTGTCCTACATGAGATACTCACTTCTTCAGAGCCTCTCGGAGGTTCTTGAACCTTCCCTCGGACGACACCAGCTTCTGTAACTTGTCAATCACTGTCTTGGTCTGATGACAGCATTCCACATACAGCAAACATACATACACACACACAAACATTGGAGTCAGACACCATGTCATTACACATGCCTGTGTGTTTTTACCCTGTGTGATTTACAACCTTTTCAACACTCAATCTATTTGCAGATTCAGTTCAAAGTTGAACGTCTTAAGATAATGACATCTGGCAACACAAGGTTGCAACACAACTGTTGATAGCTACTTCAAACTCCAATATTCAATCCACTTAATATATCTACATTTTAAAAGAACAGTCCTTCAAAGACTTGGATCAGACTTGGGTCATACTGCTCCTTAATAGCATGCATCTGATTTGACAGTTGAGTCGCTTCGGATTAAATTAATACTACATAAATTATACTACATAAATAATACTACATAAATAATGCTACAACCAATAAACACACATTCATTGGTGTGCCTTCCTGGACATTCAAGGCCGCATTACAGTGCAGTAAAAGAGAAACATCAGAAATGTTCAAATAGATAATTAGATACCATAACTAAATATATAAATGCACTCCATTTACCATTTACCATTTTCCATTACAAATAGACACCTGAAAGAGGAGGCCGGGAACAGACAGGTGGAACAGACAGGAGGAAACGACTTGGAGCCTGTGGAGGAGTGTGTTATCATCAAGGTTAGGTGTAAGTATGTATAGTGAGGGTAGCTGACCTGCTTGATCGGTACAGTAATAGCAATAGTAATAGTATATTCGTCGTAATAGCGAGGTTATAGCTGACCTGCTTGATCGGTACAGTAATAGCAATAGTAATAGTATATTCGTCGTAATAGCGAGGTTATAGCTGACCTGCTTGATCGGTACAGTAATAGCAATAGTAATAGTATATTCGGCATAATAGCGAGGTTATAGCTGACCTGCTTGATCGGTACAGTAATAGCAATAGTAATAGTATATTCGTCGTAATAGCGAGGTTATAGCTGACCTGCTTGATCGGTACAGTAATAGCAATAGTAATAGTATATTCGGCATAATAGCGAGGTTATAGCTGACCTGCTTGATCGGTACAGTAATAGCAATAGTAGTAGTATATTCGTCGTAATAGCGAGGTTATAGCTGACCTGCTTGATCGGTACAGTAATAGCAATAGTAATAGTATATTCGGCATAATAGCGAGGTTATAGCTGACCTGCTTGGAGACCTTGAGCCAGGTCTTCTTGAGGCGGAAGATGGAGCTGCGGTTCAGGGAGGAGGTGATCTCCAGCACTGCGTTGTAGTTGTGCAGACAGCGGCAGATGTCGGCCACCGCCACCCACTTCTCCAGGATCCCCACCCGCAGGGCCACGTCGTCCCACTTCAGGATCTCCGTGGCGATCAGGTTGCTGATCTGAGGAGCGGAAGGTAAGCAACGTCAACGCAACAACACAACACCTGCATGGCACCTGTGAATCCATGCGTACGTATCTATGTGTCCACGCAGCTATGAATCAATGTATGTATGTGTATGCACAATGCATCTACCTATCCAGCTACTGTAATCTATCTGTATGCATTTATGAATTGATCTATCCGTCTGTGGATCCATTCATATCTGTGTATCTTTATGTGTCTATATGTATCTATCCATCTATTTGTATCTGTATGAAACTATCTATCTATGTATAGATGCATCTATATGTATCTCTATGCATTTATCTATAAATGCAAAAATACATATATATGGATCTTTGTATACTATGTATCTCTATCTATCGCTAAGTTTCTCTGCGTAGCTCTATGTATCTGTCTATGTATCTCTATCTACTGTATATCTATGTATCTCTGTGTATTTCTATGGCTCTGTCGAAGTATCTCTATGTATCTTTGTATCTGTCTATGTGTCTCTATTTATCAAAATGTATCTCTTTGTATGTGTCTATGTATCTCTGTCTATGCATCATTATGTGTCTATGTATCTCTATATATTTTTATGCATCTCTATGTATCTCTTTATCTCTATGTATCTCAAACTATATCTATATTTCTCTATGTATCTCTGTGTATCTCAATCTATCTCTATCTCTCTCAATGTATCTCTGTGTATCTCTATGTATCTCTATCTCTCTCTATGTATCTCGGTGTATCTCTGTGTATCTCTATGTATCTCTGTGTATCTCTGTGTATCTCTATGTATCTCTGTGTATCTCTCTATATAGTAGTATAAGGGAACCTCACATCGTTGAAGTGTTTGGTCGTCTTCATGATGTATGGAGTTCTCTCGTTCTTGTCGTTCTTCATCCAGCCTTGACCGAAGAACTCCCTGAAAAAGAACCAGGGTTGTGCGATAAACCATAGAAATGTTCCCCCACTCCTGTGTTTTGCTCACGTTCGCTCACACACGAGTGTGTGTGTGTGTGTGTGTGTGTGTGTGTGTGTGTGTGTGTGTGTGTGTGTGTGTGTGTGTGTGTGTGTGTGTGTGTGTGTGTGTGTGTGTGTGTGTGTGTGTGTGACGTGTGTGTGTGTGTGTGTGTGTGTGTGTGTGTGTGTGTGTGTCTGTCTGTCTGTCTGTACTCACGCGTAGGGGATGACTTTGAAGACCACGTGGTCCAGCAGAGTGAGCTGTTCTGCTATCTCCAGGGCAGAGTGGCTCTCAAAGGGCTCCGACTTGCCACCTTCCAGTCCCTATAAAAACACACGCAATAACATCGTGTACACCGTGTCTAGGGTCGCTTTGTCACCCCCCTGAGGATAACAGGTGAATTACAACGGTTTATCTTACCATCTGCCTGATCTCTTCCAGGGTGATCTGGTGGTCACCCGGGTCTTCCTGGGTTAGAGTCCTGCACACGAACACAGTAACAATATCATGCATGTATCAATATTTTCTACACAGCACCTTTAAAAAACGATGTTATAGGTGTGAGGAGGGAAGCCCAGTACCTAGAAACACAAACTAGGGTTAAAAATGTCTTTAATAATATTGAGCACCTTATGATGTTGGCAGCGGCCTTCCTCTCCTGCGTGAGGAGCTCGGGGTCGTGCATCACCTCCTCCAGGAAGGTGATGACCCTCAGCTTCATCTCCGTGTTCACCTCAAAGTCCTGGCGGAGAGAGAGAACGGAGAGGTCAGAGGTCGGCGCGACCGGAAACCACATTATACACACTCCGGAGCACGTTAGCAAGAGGTAGCTCTTCTCTCCCTGGTGGAGATCAACGGAGACATTACATGACAGACACATGGGAACACATTTGAATAGAGACGTTGGCACTATGATGTGGATGAGCGTGCATGTGTGGGAAGAGAGATAGTGGGTTAAAGGACGCAATGCGAGAGAGAGAGCGAGAGAGAGAGAGAGAGAGAGAGAGAGAGAGAGAGAGAAAGAGGGGGAGAGGGGGGAGGGTGGGGGTGAGTGAGATGGCAACAAGTGATCAAGGAAAAAAAAGAAAGTCACTCTAGAAGAACTCTAAGAACAGTTACATTAAACATGAGAACAATAGACAAGACTGACAGAGAGACAGGTAAACAGACACACTGACAAACATATAGACCGACAGACAGACAGACACACATGTCGACAGACGGTCAGTCAGACAGACCTGGGCGTGCTTGGAGACCCAGTGTCTCAGGACGTTGAGGACCCGGTTGGTGGCGGCTCTCCTGATGACAAACTCCTTATCCCCGTTCCTCTGGTCTGTGGGGAAACCTGGAGCACGGGACGACAGTCAGCATCACAATCCACACTCACTCTATCATCAGTCACACTGCTCCCGCCGCTGGATCTGATCAAGAAACAGAGCCAACACATGGGACCGGGGACTAGCATGTAGCATATTTTTTTTTTTACACCATTTCTGAGATTTTCTTATTCTATTCACAGTTTTGCAATCATTCTTCTGCTACTGAGGCGACTGACCGGTGCTGGCGAGGGACATCCGCCGGTACTTCTCCTTGGTGGGCGTGCCGTCGTTGGCGCCCGCCGTGGCGATGGCGAAGGCGGAGGCGGCGGACAGGGCGCTGCGGTTGTTGTCCAGCTCCCGGCAGGAGGACACCACCATGCCGTTGTTGAAGGAGAACAGGGAGAACTCTGCGGTGGAGCGCAGTCAATGGGATTATGTGTTTTAAAACCCTTGTTATATACCCTTAAAGGCTTTGGTGTCAGATATTATCCCAGAATTTGTGCCAAAGCATTTGAGCCACATTGTAGTTAACTGTTTTTATTTTGATGTATGACTGACTGTTATTTTCTGGGGATTTTTATGGTCGGTTTATTGCCCGATTCAATCTTTTTTGTGTATATTTAAAATTTTATTTTCAATGTTCTATTACAATAGAAGAAGTAAGAGAGGCAATAGTTTCCATTTTCAGCAGAGCAATTGTGACAAAAAACTATTTATTTATAATAAAGTAGGCTACTCCAAAACACTCGCTCCTATTAATATTCAAAGTTCACTCTATTGAAACAAACAAAAAAATAGTTGTAATGTCCTATACTGTCCTATATCACCACTGTACCACGGACCTTCATGTGAAAGCAAACACCTGATAGTCATCACCATCAGGTCTTTTGGATTATTGTGTAGTTCTCAGCTGCGACCAGTAGAGGGCAGCAGAGCGACACTCCAAACTGCATCTAATGTAACCTCTGGTAAGCGGCCCATTGAGCTGTGCAGGAATTTATGACGGCTATTTCTTATTATTTAACCCCTTGTTTAATCGGGTATGATGATGATGATGAGGATTAACGATACAATGGCGGTGGTAAGGATGATGATGATGCTGATGCTGTTGAGACTGACGGCGATTGTAAAATATCAAATCATTCAAGCATTGTATAGAAACGCGGAAGAACAAGGTAACTTTCTCCAAACAACCCAACATTCACAATATGTTTGTTTCTTCTCCTCTCCAGCCGTGCAGCAACGGCTGCCTCGGCTGATGTGTAAACTACTGACCAAATGTAAGCGCCAGACTACACAGACTGCACAGATTAAAACAAGGACCACACTGCTGTTACCTACACTAAAGAGACAGAAGAAGAAGAATGTCCCTGGTTGCCATCAAACTCTCTCTCTCTCTCTCTCTCTCCTCTCTCTCTCTCTCTCTCTCTCTCTCTCTCTCTCTCTCTCTCTCTCTCTCTCTCTCTCTCTCTCTCCTCTCTCTCTCTCTCTCTCTCTCTCTCTCTCTCTCTCTCTCTCTCTCTCAAGGGGTCGTGATGTTTCTCTCAGGCAAACAACACAACGCAGCTTGCTGCTCCTTAGCCAAGCGGGGGTGGGTGCAAGTCCACACACACACACATACACACACGTGCAAGCAGAACCTCAACGCTCACAATGCAGAGAGGACCCTGTGTGGTTCACGCACACGCAGCACGTGTGCATAACAACAGTGAACTCCCTAAACTTGAAGACAACGTGTCTCCCCTCTCATGGCAATGTGCCTGTATTTCTCTCTCTCTCTCTCTCTCTCTCTCTCTCTCTCTCTCTCTCTCTCTCTCTCTCTCTCTCTCTCTCTCTCTCTCTCTCTCTCTCTCTCTACCTCCCCCTCTAACTCTCTCTCAGTCTCTCTCTCACTTTCTCTCTCTCTACCTCCCCCTCTCTCTACCTCCCCCTCTCTCTCCTCTCTCTCTCTCTCTCTCTCTCTCTCTCTCTCTCTCTCTCTCTCTCTCTCTCTCTCTCTCTCTCTCTCTCTCTCTCTCTCTCTACCCCCCCTCTCCCACCTTCCCTCACACCCACTATCTCCCCCTACTTTCCTCCCCTCTCTCTCTCTCCCCCTCTCTCTCTCCCTCTCTCTCTGCGTTGGACCAGCGGTGGTGGGCGGCTGTGCAGAACACGTACATGGTTGCTAAGGTACAAGGTTTCCCTCCACCTACACACGCCGGGCCGTGGCTTCCCTGCTTCCCGGCGGCGTGGGCGGGCGGAGAGCTCGGCGGGGAGGAGGAGAAGGAGGGGTGGCGGTGGTGGTTGCTGGTTGCTGGTTGGTGATTGGTGGTTGTTGCGCAGGTCTGCCCACACAGCGTGGACCCCACCCAGAGTGTGGTGCAAAGATGCAGGCGAGGAGAACAACAGGGTAGGAGAACAACAATGCGAAAGAACGAAGGGTGGGTGGTGCTGATGGAGATGTGGTGGTAAAGGAGGTGGGGGGGGGGGGGGGGGGGTTCATGTATTGATTGTTTGTGTTGTATTTATTACTTTGGTGTGTGTGTGTGTGTGTGTGTGTGTGTGTGTGTGTGTGTGTGTGTGTGAGCCGTGTCCGGTCCCTTGGTAGATGAACATGTGACTCTGTGGTGGAATCCCCCCCCGCCTGTTTGGATCAATGACCGTAGGGTCTGCAGCTTTGTAAATGTACACTCTGCATTTTACCCATCCCAGTATTAGGAGCAGTGGGCAGCTACTTGTACAGCGCAGGGGGTGCCTTACTCAAGGGCACTTAAGCAGTAACGTGGTGTTTCGGGGACTTGAACCCGGCGACCTTGCGGCACCCAAGCCAAGTCCTGAGCTACTGCTCCCCCCCAAATGCCTCCGGCAATCGAAGATGATGGACCGGAGGTTATGTTTTCACCCCTGTCTGTGAGCAAGATAACTCAAGAAGTTCAAGACGGAATTGAACAAAACATGGTGGTTAGATTACTTTTGGGTCAAAGATTTTTCCGCAGATCCGGATCAGATTCCAGATCAGATCAGGGTACGTTTTGTTGTGGCAGAGGAATGTGCTCTACTGAGAGCCATCTACTGCAAATACTAGGTGCAGATACTTTCCACACCCTTTGTGTGATTCGCTGGACTTGTGTTTGTTTGTTTGTTTGTGAAGTGATGAATTTATATATGATTGATGATATTTGCATATATATATATATGAGAAACATAACAGGGGGGATGATGATGAGCTGAATGTTTCTTTGGCCAAGGAGAGGAGGTTCTCACCAGAGTTTTTGGCCTTGACGTTCTTGGGAGTGCTGGGAGACTTGGGGGGCGATGTCTCTGCCTCCGCCTCGTCGCCCGGAGGGGGGTCCCCGTCACATGCCTCTCTCGCCGCCGCGTCTGCACACACACACATCACATGACACACGTCACATGACACAGAAAAATCTCAAAAAGTAAGAAAGCTTTATTGACAATGGAGCTTTGCACCCAGACCTTCTCCTCTCCCCCATTTCACTCTCCTCTCTCTCTCTTATCTTCTCCTCTCCCTCTCCACTCTCCTCCCATCTCATCTCCTCTCCTTCCCTTTCTCTCCTCCTCTCCTCCTGTCCCCCCTCCTACTCTCCTCCTCCCCCCCTCCTCCTCTCCTCCTCCTGCCGCCCCTCCTCCCTCCTCCTCTCCTCCCCTTTCTGCAAAAAAGTTTGAATTAGTTGTCGTTGGTATATTGTCATTTACAATACTTCACAATAATGCGTAACATGACTCATGTTACGCATTATTGTGAAGTATTGTGAATAGTTTGTTCCAACAGCGCCAAAAGAAAACATTTGGCAATGATCTGAGCTAAAACATGCATGGTCCTCCACTATACTCTTATAGTTAAGCTCTCTCAAGCGCTAGCACTGTACAACGGGAACCCCCTATAGTAAGGACCACCTCCACCACCGCCATGGAAAGCTTCTTTAGGGGGGGCTGACCTTGCTTGGCGGGAGGCGTGTCCTCGGCCTTGGCGTCCCCGTCCTCGGGGGCGGCCTTGCTGGCCATGAACAGCTTGTGGAGGTCCAGCGTGGTCTTGCTGAAGGGCGACACGGTGGAGTGCACGCCGCTGTAGCCGTTGGGCGAGCAGCTGAGGGCGGCCAGGTCCAGCGCCTTGCTGGCCCCCTTGATGATGGGGATGTTGAGGGAGAGCTTGCGCCGGCGGTTGGGCGAGGAGCTGGTCTTGGTGATGGAGAGGGGAGGTGGCGAAGAGAACTTGCGCCTGGCGCAGGGCGACTTGGGGGGCTCGCCGTACAGGAGCTTGTTGCTCTGGCTGCTGGCGAAGAACAGCTCCAGGGAGCTACAGGGGAGTGGAGGAGGGGAGAGGAGGAGAGAGAAGGAGCAGGAGGAGGAGGAAGAGAGAGGGGAGAGGAGGAGGAGGAGAAAGGGAGGAGGGGGAGGGGGAGAGGGAGAGGGAGGAGGAGGGGGAGAGAGAAGGAGGAGGATGAGAGAGAGATGGAGACAGAGGGAGGTGTAGGAGAGAGAAGGAGGGGGAGAGAAGGGAGAAGGACGAGGAGAGAGAAGGAGAGAGTAGGAGGAAGAGAGAGAAGGAGGAGCAGGAGAGAGAGGGGAGAAGACGATATGAGAGATGGAAGGGGGTGAGGAGAAGGAGAGAGGAGACAACAAGGAGATGGGGAGATAGGGGAGAAGGGGGAGAGGAGTAAGAGAGGCAGAGGAGGAGGAGGGGATGTGCGGAGAGGAGAGGAGAAGAGGAGAGCAGATTGGGGGAGAGAAGAGGAGAGGAGGAAAGAAGATGAGAAGAGGATAGAAGAGGTGAAAAGGAGAAGACCAAATGGGACCACAGAATAAAACAGGAAAATGATTAAGAGGAGAGAAAACAGGCACATCAACTCATACAACACAGCCTGAAACAGACATGGGGCAGATCACCCCCTGTTTACCCCAGCTGGCCCCGGGGGGCCCGGGGGGGCGGGGTGTAGGGGAACAGTGTTGCTGATATGTAGAGTGCCACCACCGCACACTCTTGTTCCTAAACACTGAGCACCGTCCACAACCTATTCACTGCGGAGCTCGTCGGGGGCCCCTGCCTCTTTATTTAAGCTACATTGTTGAAGACAGCCTCCTCCTTGCAGAGAACCACCCCCTCCCAGGGCCTATAAATAGCGTGGCAAGTGACAGTGTGGGAGGCACGGGTACTGCCAACAGCAACCCAGGGGAGGCCCGCACCAACAACACACAGGGAGAGGGAAAGAGGGGGGAGGAGATGGTGAGAGAGAGAGAGAGAGAGAGAGAGAGAGAGAGAGAGAGAGAGAGAGAGAGAGAGAGAGAGAGAGAGAGAGAGAGAGAGATTCCTCGAGATCTGGTTATGTTTCAGCAACAGAGCGAGAGCGAGAGCGAGAGAGAGAGAGAGAGAGAGAGAGAGAGAGAGAGAGAGAGAGAGAGAGAGAGAGAGAGAGAGAGAGGTAAGAAGAGTGAGAGCAAGAGAGTTAGAGAGAGGGTTATGGATTCCATCACAGTGGGGGCTGCAGCAGAGGAGTGCGAACAGAGGGGCCTCATGTCCTGGCTTAGTGATGGTGGTGGTGAGGTGGGGGGAGGGATGGAGAAGCTGTGTCCACGTTTGTCTCCATCACCAAATCACACAGGGAGGTGGAGGAGGATGGCAGGGGGGGGGGGAGCAGAGAGAGGGAAGAGACAAAGGAGATGAAAGAAAACCTGAAGTTTGAGGGGGGGAGGCAGCAGGACTTCAGAGCAGAGGCTGTGGACCGGAGGGGAGCACAGGCGAGAGGAGGAGAATACAGGAGAAGGAGAGAGGACCCAAGGACAGGCGGAGGAGAGGAGAGAATGAAGGAGGAGAGGGGGAGAGGAGGAGATGAAAGAAGGAGAGGTGAAGAGGCGAGAAGGATAGAGGAGAGAACAGGAGGAGGAGAAGAAGAAGAGAGAAGAGAGCAGGAGAGGAGAGGATGAGGAGAGAACAGGAGGAGGAGGAGAGAGAAAGGGGGAGAAGAGATTGGTGGAGCGGTATATAAAGGGGGAGGAGAGAAAAGAAAGGGGAGTTGAGTGGAGAGAGCAGAGAGGGCGAGAAGGAGAGTGAAAGAGGGAAAAGGGGGAGAGGAGAAGGTCTGGGTGCAAAGCTCCACCATCAATATTTAATACGAGAGAGAGAGAGAGAGAGAGAGAGAGAGAGAGAGAGAGAGAGAGAGAGAGAGAGAGAGAGAGAGAGAGAGAGAGAGAGAGAGAGAGAGAGAGAGAGAGAGAGAGAGAGAGAGAGAGAGAGAGAGAGAGAGAGAGAGAGAGAGAGAGAGAGAGAGAGAGAGAGAGAGAGAGAGAGAGAGAGAGAGAGAGAGAGAGGGATCCTGCAGCAGAGTGAAGGGTTGCCATGGTGACAGTGCAGTAGAGAGAGGGATGGTCAGACCGGAGGAGAGAAGAAGAAAGAGTGGATACTAGGAAAACAGAGGAAGGATGAGAGACAGAGTGAGGACAGTGACAAGAAAGAAAATGAATGATGGAACAAATTAAAAAATAAAGGAAAATAAAGTGATAAGTGAAAGTAGGTGAGAAAAGAGTGGGACAAAGGATGAGGGTCTTGGACTCAGCTTGGACTTAGCTGCTGTGATGCTGGATGTGATGCAAGGTGGAGAATGTCATGGTACCCCCCACTGTGTCTCCGTCTCACCCCAACCTCCGAACCCCCTAACACCTAACCTTAATATAACCCTAATACCTAACCCTACCCTAACACTACCATAACCCTTATACCTAACCCTACCATAACCCTTATACCTAACCCTACAATAACCCTAACACCTAACCCTACCATAACCCTAACACCTAACCCTAACACCTAACCCTACCATAACCCTTATACCTAACCCTTATACCTAACCCTACCATAACCTTTCTACTTAACCCTACCATAACCCTAAAACCTTACCATACTATAACCCTTATACTTAACTCTATCATAACCCTAATACATAAACCAACACCTAACCCTAATACATAAACCTACCATAACTCTAATACATAAACCTACCATAACCCTAATACCTAACCCTACCATAACCCTTATATCTAACCCTACCATAACCCTTATACTTAACCCTACCATAACCCTAATACATAACCCTACCAAAACCCTAATACATAACCCAACCATAACCCTAATACCTAACCCTACCAAAACCCTAATACCTAACCCTACCATAACCCTAATGCATAACCCTACCAAAACCCTAATACTTAACCCTACCATAACCATAATACTTAACCCTACCATAACCATAATACATAAACACACCATAACCTAACCCTACCATATCCAAGTCACTTGGTCATTTAACACACCTGCTGAATTACATTAAGGGATATGTACACACGAGGTCAGGCGGCGGGTCGGTCGGACGGGGCCCGTCTCTCACCGTGCGGGGATGGCGCTGATGGGCTTCTTGTAGATGGTGATGAGCTTGTCCAGCACCACGTCGGCGCTGGTGAACACGCGGTAGGAGTGCAGGAAGGTGTTGAGGAAGTCGATGGAGAGGAAGCGCAGGTCGGTGAGCCGCTCCAGGAGCCGCTCCACGCTGGCGTAGCGGATCTGCAGCACCTTGCAGGAGTTCATCATCTTGCTGAAGCGGATGTCCACGTCGTCGCAGTACAGGCTGGTGTCAGACCTGTTGGGGATGGGAGGAGGGGCCGTTATTACAATATTAACTCGAGGGCACTCAGTAGAGGGCATCCCTCCTATTGCCTGATCTGAATTGTTCCTGTTCCTTGGCCGATAAGTAGTCTAACCACCAAGTTTTGTCCAATTCCGTACATAACTTTTTGAGTTATCATGCTAACAGACAGACGTACAAACAAACAGGGCCGAGAACATATAACCTCCTCCCATCTTTCAGGATGGCCCCTCTGAACTCTCTCACCATGTGTTGTACTGAAACTAGGGTGTGCAGCACTGTCTGACTTTATTTTGCAACTACTAGTCCAGAGTTCAGTTGGAATCCTTCTTGTCCCTCTGGGGCGGGGGGGGCATTTGATTTACAGTAGAGGGCAAAAAACAAGAGACCAGCAACACACAGACCAGGGACATCAATCACAACAGTTACAGCAATCAACAACCGGAGAAAAGAAGGTATATCTGTCGCTTAAGAGTATCAACCACTGAAATGGTATCCATAATAAAGTGAGCTTAGAGCTCAGAGCATATTCAGACTGTGTTTTCTTTGATTGCTCTCAGCCTCTCTTGTAACTCAACGTGGATGACAGTGTCTGCTCCATCACTGAACACCATACTGGGCTTGCTTTGATTGTCCTCAGCCTCATCTGTAAGCCGTTTGGGATAAAAGCGTCAGCTCAGCGACTAAATGTATAAGGATGAGGATAGCGTAATGATGCTGTTGTTTTACTGATTGCTGTTTGCCGCTCAATGGGTTTATAGAATCAACACTGTCGGCCACCACATCCTACTTGGGAAAAAAATCATTTGAATTGTATCCCGATAAAGATCCAAAGACAAATTCCTTGTATAGTGAGCCGATACTCGGTAATAAATCACATCCTCAAGTAGATGTATCCTTTTCAAGGAGATGAATTTATTATGTGCACAATCGGACGCATATGTGAGCAGTCAAATTAAATGTGGAGAGCTCTGACGATCTGAATTCTGAATTTGAACAGAAGATACGAGATCGGACACTTTCACTTCATCTGTTTAGTTTTGAACAGGAGAGGCAGGCTACATCTCATTCACACCACACACACACACACACACACACACCACACACCACACACACACACACACACACACACACACCACACACACACACACACACACACACACACACACACACACACACACACACACACACACACAGCCAACAGCCTGGTTAAAACCTGTGATTTCTGCCAGGCTGTGCGGCCTCTGTGTGCGTACATTAGCGCTGTGTTCACGCAGGGACACACTAGTCTCTTGTAGCTCTCCCAGCAACAAGCGTCCCCATGTCATTGACTTGCATGCGTGATATGTTGCATGATGTGATGCATGATATGATGCATGATGTGATGTGATACATGATGTGATGCATGCTGTGATGCATGCTGTGATATGATACATGTTGTGATACATGATGTGATGCATGATGTGATGTATGATGTGATGCATGATGTGATGTATGATGTGATGCATGATGTGATGCATGATGTGATGCATGATGTGATGCATGCTGTGATGCATACTGTGATTCATGCTGTGATGTATGCTGTTATGCATGCTGTGATTCATGATGTGATGCACGATGTGATGCATTATGTGATGTATGATGTGATGTATGCTGTTATGCATGCTGTGATTCATGATGTGATGCATGATGTGATGTATGATGTGATGCATGATGTGATGCATGCTGTGATTCATGATGTGATGCATGATGTGATGCATGCATGATGTGATGCATGCTGTGATGCATGATGTGATGCATGCTGTGATTCATGATGTGATGCATGATGTGATGCATGATGTGATGCATGCTGTGATGCATGATGTGATGCATGCTGTGATTCATGATGTGATGCATGATGTGATGCATGATGTGATGCATGCTGTGATTCATGATGTGATGCATACTGTGATTCATGATGTGATGCATGATGTGATGCATGACGTGATGTGATACATGTTCTGATACATGATGTGATGTGTGATGTGATATGTGATGCATGATGTGTATAATGTGATATGATGCATGTGCACAGCAGCGGAGGGGGGGGGTGCACTCACTTAATCATTTGTGGCACGGTGACTTTACTGTTCTCCTCGAAGGCGTTCATCATCAGGCCGTTACAGCGGATGTTATCGATACACTGAGGAGGAGAGAGAAGGGGGAATGCTGATCGTTAGCACAACGCGGCGACCCGTACGTGCGTGAGGTCACAAACAGTGGGGGCTTTAATTCAAACCCGGGGCTTCAACCCCTTGAGTACGTACGGTACACGGAGCCACACAACATGTTTTGATTGCTTGCCGCGGGTGTTTCTCACAGAGATGACTGAAAAACCGTACTTGTTATGTAATGATCACATTTTGGGGAGCCGATACTGACACAGGTAAGAGGAATGAAATCTCTTCTCTGTTGTTCAAAATGTACTTCAAACACACGACAGAGACAGGGGTGATGATAACCAATCCCTCTGCAACAGGCTGAGGTCATACCTATCAGACCTGTTTGTTCTACGGTGTAAGAGGGGTCCCGGGGAGAGCCCCTGGTATGTGGTGTGTGTGTGTGTGGGGGGGACCACATGCCTGGCTGATGTCGCTGGTCCAGGCTGTCTTCTCCTGGCGGGACGAGGCCACCAGGATGATGGTGTACGACTGGATGTCCTTGGGCTCCACGATCACCTTGAAGTCCAGGTTCTCCGTGTCCGTCTTCTCCGGCTTGGCTGGAAGTTCAACACATTAAAACCCGCAGAGAGACTGTCAGAGAGACCGTCAGAGACCGTCAGAGAGACCGTCAGAGAGACCGTCAGAGAGACTGTCAGAGAGACTGCCAGAGAGACCGCCAGAGAGACCGTCAGAGAGACTGCCAGAGAGACCGTCAGAGAGACCGTCAGAGAGACTGCCAGAGAGACCGTCAGAGAGACCATCAGGTAAACAGTGAAATCCCACAAAGTCACGTTCTGTTAAAACAGGGGGGTTCTGTTAAATGCTCTGACAACAATGGATGATGTGAAACAGTAATGAACTGTTACTGCTATCGACTGCTATTGATGACATGAGAGGACATTGACCTTCATCGTCTGTCCCCTCCAGCTCCTCCATCAAGGTGCAGTCGATCAGAGAGATGACTCCGTTCTGTGGTAAATGGTCACATGACGTTACATGACGTAGCACGCGGCTACACCTGGTTGACAGTGTATGTTGACATACAGTATAATGTTACTGAAAGTGATTTTGGCGTGCAGTCATCTTAAACGAAAAAAGTATTTTGTTGCGTGTTTCTGTTCACTCAATAGTTTTAACAGTACATGAAGGCATTACGTTCTAGAACCACTAGAACGTAACAAACCCTTTTTTTATTTGGTATGCTAACATCATGTTATGAAGTTAGCATACCCCATGAAAACAGAGTGAGCTCCAGCTGTAACATGCTACATGCTACAAGTTGCATGCTACATAAAGCATGTAGCATGCAGCAGGCAGCATGTAACATGTGAGCTTGGCTAACGACCCAGATGTATACATGTATACATGTAGCATGTAGCATGCAGCATGTAGCATGTGAGCTCGGCTAACAACCCCTCTCTCGTCACCTTGGTGATGTGCAGCTTCCCCCCGGAGCCTCGGGTGCAGATGATGAGGTGTTTGGAGAACAGGAAGCACTGCCTCTCTCCCTCCTTCTTCAGGGAGAGAGAGCCCAGGCGGCCCCTGGTGATCTTGCCTCGCTCGCTCATCGGCACCTGGATCAGGGAGCCTGGCAAAGAAGAGCCCAGACTAAAGGTCATGGGTGTGTCCACCGGAGGTCCTAAAAGTGGTCCTGGGTGTGTCTATAGTGGCCCTAAAGGTAGTCCTGGGTTTGTCTAAAGGATGGTAAATGGTAAATGGACTGCATTTCTATATTATTCTATATTACAAGTCATGCCTCACATTCACCCATTCATACATCAATTAATCCAACGATGGCGGAGTCAGCCATGCAAGGAGACAGCCAGCATGTCAGGAGCAGTTAGGGTTAGGGTGTCAAGGACACCTCGACAGGTTTGCTAGGAGGAGGGATTGAACCAGCCACCTTACGGTTGTCAGACAACTGCTGTACCTCCTCCTACTACTAGTAGAGCTACTGCCGCCCCGGGGAAGGGGTTCCTAAAGGTGGTCCTGGCTGTGTCTAAAGGAGGTCCTGGGAGTGTCTGAAGGAGGTCCTAAAGGAGGTCCTTGTGTGTTTGAAGGAGGTCTAAAAGGAGGTCTTGGGTGTGTTTAAAGGAGGTCCTTCAAGAGGTCCTTAAAGAGGTCCTCGGTATGTCTAAAGGAGGTCCTAAAGGGGGCGCTGGCTGTGCCTAAAGAGGGTCCTAGGTGTGTCTAAAGAGGTCCTAAAAGAGGTCCTAGGTATGTCTAAAGAAGGTACTAAAGGAGGTCCTGGGTATGTCTAAAGAAGGTATTAAAGGAGGTCCTAGGTGTGTTTAAAGGAGGTACTAAAGAAGGTCCTGTGGGTGTCTAAAGGAGGTTATGGGTGTGTTTTAAAGAAGGTCCTAAAGGAGGTCCTGGGTGTGTTTTAAAGAAGGTCCTAAAGGAGGTCCTGTGTGTGTCTACAGGCGGTCCTAAAGAAAGTCCTGTGGGTGTCTAAAGGAGCTAGGTCTATAGGAGGTCCTGGGTATGTGTAAAGGAAGTTCTATGAGTGTCTAAAATAGGTCTAAAGGAGGTTGTAGGTGTGTCTAAAGGTTACCTTGTCTGACGAAGGTCTGGCTGGTGTCCAGCAGCACCTCACAGCCCTCTACGATCATCCTCTCGATGGCAAGGTTCTTCCTGATGTTCTCCGTCTCGCTCACCTCGTCATGCATTATCCTGCAAGGCCCCCCCGGGGGACCCACGGTCAGTCACACAGGTTTACAGATGTTCACGTACAGTTCTGTTTTTGTATTGGTTTTTGGTTGGTGGTCGGTGGCTATAGACAAATCAGAATTTAACCCGTGGCTACAGGTGCCTACATGGTCAGCGCACTTTAAATATGAATACAATTTACAAAATGCATTATGTAATCAAACACTGTATTCATATCACACTAACACACACTAACCCTAAACATTCAGACACTTACCATAACAAAAAACTCACAACTCACATGAAAACATTTAAAAGCATAAAAGCGAATGGTCAACAAAAGATTTGCACTGTAGCCCCGGCTGTGTTTACATTTTTAATGGACGTTATCGACTGAGATTCACTCAGCGAAAAGTGGAAAGTGTTTAGGGTGTAAAGTCTCTGAGGTCTTTAGTAGCCGTGGTAGCGGCAGCATCCTGTAGTAACAGAGGAGGTCTATTCATTACGCTGGACAGACGGAGAGCTAGACGGAGAGCTAAATGGAGCTGCTGACCTGGACAGCTCCTCTAGCTTGGACTTGGCGTAGTCCAGACTGGTCCTCTCCACGTGCTCGTGGGGCGTGTGGGCCAGCAGCTCATGGAGGGTCAAGATATAGCGAGGGATCTGGGGTGGGTGAGGGGGGGGGGGGGGGGGAGAGAGAGAGAGAGAGAGAGAGAGAGAGAGAGAGAGAGAGAGAGAGAGAGAGAGAGAGAGAGAGAGAGAGAGAGAGAGAGAGAGAGAGAGAGAGAGAGAGGTAAAGATAGAAGAGATAAAGAGAGAGTGATGAAGTTATATTAGCTAAGCAGGAGAAAATCATTCCATCACGTGTCAAACACCTCGAGAACCACGCAAAGCAATAACATAATATTGCATAATAATGAATCAATATATTAGGTAATTAAACACAAAGGGCAATTTTTTGATATATGGCAATGGTTCAATAACTGGACAAATGAACATTTCCTGAGAGTAAGAGAAGAGAACATCAGTGGGAGACTTGGATGTGGTAGCGAATGATCCACTTCACATCCTACAAGCACTAGTTTAGCGGCAACTACAGCGGCGTCGAACCTGGAACATGGGGTAGGTGAGGAACGTCTCCAGGGTCCGCTCCTCGCAGTCGGGCTTGGCCTCGTACTGCTTCAGCAACTTGTCAAAGTCCCGGTTCTGCTTGCAGTGGGCCAGGATCTGCAGGCTGTACTGGTGGTTGCGCACAAACTCCTGGTAGATGTTCAGCATGGGCAGCAGGATGTCAAACAGGTCCGCTGTGACAGACAGAAGTGGTGCTGCTGTTAATACGGTGGTATAGTTGATATTTATAATGTTATTATTTATATTTACATAATTAATGGACCTGTTTGTCATCCGTCTTGTTATCATTCTCAAAATGATCATTATTAACATATTGGTAGTAGTACTAGTAATAAAAGTTGTAGTAATAGTAGTAGACGTAGTAGTAGGAGTAGTAATAGTTGCAGTAGTACTAATAGTAATAATAGTAGTAGTAGTAGTAATAGTAGTAGCAGTAGTAATAGTACTTATAGTTGTAGTATAAGTAGTAGTAATAGTAATTGTAGTAGTAGCAGTAGTAATAGTAGTAGTAATAGTAATAGTAGTAGTAATAGTACTTATAGTTGTAGTATAAGTAGTAGTAATAGTAATAGCAGTAGTAATAGTAATATAGTTGTAGTATAAGTAGTAGTAATAGTAATAGTAGTAGCAGTAGTAGTAGTAGTAATAGTAGTAGCAGTAGTAAAAGTAGTAGCAGTAGCAGTAATAGTTATAGTAATAGTAATAGTTGTAATAGTAGTTGTAGTTATTGTGATAGTAGTAGTAGTAGTAATAGTAATAGTAGTAGTAGTATATAGTTGTAATAGTAGTAGTAGTTGTAGTTATTGTGATAGTAGTAGTAGTAGTAATAGTAATAGTAGTAGTAGTAGTAGTAGTAGTAATAGCAGTTGTTGTGGCAGCAGCAGATTGTGATTGTAGTGAATGCAGTTGTGGAAAACAAGAGAAAGGTGGTCCAAACACACGGCTAGTTAGCATCCAAATCAACCTATGATTACTCATTTTAGCACCCAAGAAAGTGCAAATAATCTGTGTGTTCAACACGTTAAGCGGAGGACTGATCAAAGCGCTGTCATCCCACCCAGCACTAGCGTCGGCCAGCTGGCTATCCTGGCCTTCAGACCCTGATAGAAGATCTGGTGCAGGAACATGATGGTCTCACTGCAGAGGGACACAAGACCAGCAGGATGATGTGGCTGCTGTTGTTGTCTTTGATGGAGTTGTGATGGTGGCAATTTCTATGACATTTTTTGTGTGGTTGTTGTTGTTGTCTTCCGTGTAGTTGTGATGATGGCTGTTTTGATGAAGGTTTTTGTGTGGTTGTTGTTGTTGTCCTTGGTGTAGTTGTGATAATGGCTGTTTTGATGGATGTTTTTTTGGTCCTCAAACAATACAAAATATATATTTATATGAGAAAGTATAGTACTAAGTACTAGCTGTACTAGCTGTGTGTTAGACTAAGTATAGTATAGTATCTAACACACAGCTAACCTTCCTTGGGATCTAAGAGCATCGTTACACTACGTCTGGTCTCCGGGATGTGTGTGTGTTTGTGTGTGTGTGTGTGTGTGTGTGTGTGTGGAGGGGAGGGGAGGGGGTGTTGGGGTTTGCATGCAGATCAGGCTTTGCCTTAGCAGGCTAATGCTATAAGAGGAGGGGCTCCTGCCTGTTGAGGAAGATGCTGCTGACGTCGTCGTGGGTGATGGGCGGCTTCTTGGAGCTGGCGGCCATGCGCAGTGGCCGCAGGAAGTTGTTGACCAGGATATGCAGCTGCTGGACGTACTCGGCCTCCGCCTCCAGCATGCTGAACACCACCTGGTTCCTCTTCCGCATGCTCTCTGCGTGCGGCGAGCGGATGTAGTCCTGGATGATCGTCTTCCACTTCCTGCGGCAGATCCAGCCTCGCAGGAAGCTCTGGACCTAAGGGGCGTGTGTGAGAGAGAGGGAGTGTGTGTGTGTGTGTGTGTGTGTGTGTGTGTGTGTGGGGGGGAGGGGTGTGTGTGTGTGTGCAGGGGGGTGTGTGTGTGAGTGTGTGTGCAGGGGTGTGTGTGTGTGAGTGTGGTGGGGAGGGAGGGTTGTGTGTGAGAGAGAGAGAATTAGTGAGAGAGATATGGTAAAACGAACACGTCCCTGTATTGTATTGTATTGTACTGTACTGTACTGTACTCTTCAACTTGAGTATTTTTATTGCTTTTACTCCAATATATGCGAAGAATATTTGCAACATCTTCAGTGTCGGTATATTCTAATGTAAATTCCCTAGGAGTTGTTAACGTATCTTAGCGGAGCCGTCAGGTCCTTGACCACAAAGGTACTCTCTGAAACCAAGCCTGTGAGGTTGCTCAGCTGTAAACAAAGCTGATTGGCTGGCTGTGGTTTCTACTGGCCACGCCCCCCACTGTGACCACCAGGGTGTGAAAGCAGGATGTGGCTTAACATAACCTTTCCTGAATCAGGAAGGGAAAAACAAACCCGGGGTGCACATCAGTGCCATCCCTGTGCACTCAATATCCTCTGTGTTAGTTGATGTCCCTGTGGAACATCAACATGTCTCAGTGGATCATGGAACAATGGTAACATGTCCCTGTGGAACATGTCTTAATGGAACATGGAACAGTGGTAACATGTCCCAGTGGAACATGGAACAGTGGTAACATGTCCCAGTAGAACATGTCCCCACTGGAACATGTCTTAGTGGACCATGTCCCCACTGGAACATGTCTTAGTGGACCATGTCCCCACTGGAACATGTCTTAGTGGAACATGTCCCCACTGGAACATGTCCCAGTGGACCATGTCCCCACTGGAACATGTCTTACTGGAACATGTCTTAGTGGAACATGTCCCCACTGGAACATGTCTTACTGGAACATGTCTTAGTGGAACATTTCCCCACTGGAACATGTCTTAGTGGAACATGTCCCCACTGGAACATGTCTTAGTGGAACATGTCCCCACTGGAACATGTCCCAGTGGACCATGTCCCCACTGGAACATGTCTTAGTGGAACATGTCCCCACTGGAACATGTCTTAGTGGAACATGTCCCCACTGGAACATGTCTTACTGGAACATGTCCCTACTGGAACATGTCTTACTGGAACATGTCTCAGTGGAACATGTCTTACTGGAACATGTCTCACTGGAACATGTCTCACTGGAACATGTCTTACTGGAACATGTCTCAGTGGAACATGTCTTAGTGGAACATGGAACAGTGGTAACATGTCTTAGTGGAACATGTCTTAATGGAACATGGAACAGTGGAACATGTCTTAGTGGAACATGGAACAGTGGTAACATGTCTTAGTGGAACATGGAACAGTGGTAACATGTCCCAGTGGAACATATCCCAGTGGAACATGGAACAGTGGAACAGTGGAACATGTCCCCACTGGAACATGTCTTAGTGGAACATGGAACAGTGGAACAGTGGAACATGTCCCCACTGGAACATGTCTTAGTGGAACATGGAACAGTGGAATAGTGGAACATGTCCCCACTGGAACATGTCTTAGTTGAACATGGAACAGTGGAACAGTGGAATATGTCCCCACTAGAACATGTCTTAGTGGAACATGGAACAGTGGTAACATGTCTTAGTGGAACATGGAACAGTGGAACATGTCCCAGTGGAACATGGAACAGTGGTAACATGTCCCAGTGGAACATGTCTTAATGGAACATGTCTCAGTGGAACATGTCTTAATGGAACATGGAACAGTGGTAAAATGTCCCAGTGGAACATGTCTTAATGGAACATGTCTCAGTGGAACATGTCTTAATGGAACATGGAACAGTGGTAACATGTCCCAGTGGAACATGTCTTAATGGAACATGTCTTAGTGGAACATGTCTTACTGGAACATATCCCAGTGGAACATGGAACAGTGGAACATGTCTTAGTGGAACATATCCCAGTGGAACATGGAACAGTGGACAGTGGAACATGTCCCCACTGGAACATGTCTTAGTGGAACATGGAACAGTGGAACAGTGGAACATGTCTTAATGGAACATGTCTCAGTGGAACATGTCTTAATGGAACATGGAACAGTGGTAAAATGTCTTAATGGAACATGTCTCAGTGGAACATGTCTTAATGGAACATGGAACAGTGGTAACATGTCCCAGTGGAACATGTCTTAATGGAACATGTCTTAGTGGAACATGTCTTACTGGAACATATCCCAGTGGAACATGGAACAGTGGAACATGTCTTAGTGGAACATATCCCAGTGGAACATGGAACAGTGGAACAGTGGAACATGTCCCCACTGGAACATGTCTTAGTGGAACATGGAACAGTGGAACAGTGGAACATGTCCCCACTGGAACATGTCTTAATGGGACATGGAACAGTGGAACATGTCCCCACTGGAACATGTCTTAGTGGAACATGGAACAGTGGAACAGTGGAACATGTCTTAATGGAACATGTCTTAGTGGAACATGTCCCCGCTGAAACAAGTTAACGGTCAAACTGTTCAAAAGTTGTTGACGACACAAGTCTTGTGAGTCTGATAATAAATCTGTTAATTATATATTAATCATCTATTCATCAAAAACTTGAAAGAAAACATAAATTAGCTCGCATTTCTAAGATAACATTAAATGTGTGTTCTAAATGTGTTATAAAATGTAGAAAATTAGGTTTTGCTTCATAAGCAAACGTCTTCCAACAACCTCTGTTCCGGTACATTCCGGTGCTTTCCCGAGCATCGACCTCTCACCTTCTTGATCTTCTTGATCTCTGTGTCATCTTCGCTGGGCGGCACCTCTGGAGTGGCCTGGATCTTCTCGTTGTCCTTCAGAAGACCAGCGATCTGACCGGCAAGGAGAACCATCAGCACGCACACACACACACACTTGGGATCCAAGACCCAAGACACTACATACAGACCATACATCACCACATATTGGACCGTATAGAGCCGGAGTTCTTTTATCCATCCATTCACCTGTTTGTTCATTCCGTCAGTCTATGTGTTGCTGTGCATGGTGCTATACTTTTTTTCAAGTTCATATTACAATTGAATGATATCAGCGTTTTATTGTTCATTTTCTTGTATGTCAGAATCTGAATGTATATGGAATTGTCTAGCAATCCTTAAAACACTCTTACAAATCAACATCCATCCACTGTTGGATTCCCTCATGTCAGGAGTACTAGTCTGTGTTTAACCTCCCCTATCACGCTCAACTGACTCTTGTTCCACTCACTTTTTACTCCCTCCTGTCCTCCACTGGCTTTCCATCAGGTGCACAGAGCAGCCTCAATGGTGGTTTGACACAACACATGGAGAGAATCCCTTATAGAAACCGCAGCAATCCTTTATCTTTCACAGATGAATGAAAGTGCGAAGAGGAGGAAGCACCAAGCGTGTCTGCTACAGAAGCTGAGACATTAGCGGATGACGTGCCGCTGTGTGCTGCAGCCCGCGGTACAATAGCAGCTCAATCATCCATAATGAAAACATTCATTCAATTGGGAACGTCTATTAGCACACGTGGTGTGTTTGTGTTTGTGTGTGTGTGTGTGTGTGTGTGTGTGTGTGTGTGTGTGTGGTTGGAGGCTGGTTGAATCAGCCTCACCTGGCCCGAGTCAGGCTGATATTAGACTCTGGGGGCTGGGCGGTGCTGCACTGCACACCTGTGGTGCATTGGCCAATCAAGTCCCACAGGTTAAACCAGCCATCGTCACACACACACACAGACACACACTAAGGAGGAGCGCAGATGTTGTCAGCACTTACCACCTGCTCTGACTGTATATACCATCTCTACACTAAACTGGTTTCTATATCCTTCTGTGTCCGAAATCCTTCCCTCATCCCCTACTCCTGCTACGCTACAGAATGGTGAACACACTATATAGTGCACAATGAAGTGAGTAGGCAGTGATTTCAGACACAGCCAACATCTGCATGTGTTCGTCAAAAGAGGGCAGTCGTGGTGGCCAATGGGATGTGGTGAAGACAACATGGGTGTGGACCAGGGATGGGGGGGCTGTTTAAGTTAAGGGTTAGAGTTAAGGGAGGGTCATGTGATCTGGTCTGGGATGGGTCTCCCTTGTCATCCACCCCTGCCTACACATCTCTCCTCGTTCTCCCTCTCTCTTACGCTTCTCTGTCCTTAATTATTCATACACACACACACACACACACACACCTGTAACAGGTATAAGTGTGATAAAACAACACTTACCTCAGATTTAAGCCGCTCAATCTCGATTTCCCCATCCTCTATCTGTTGTCTAAGTTGCTTAGCAACCGTTTTCTCCGTCTCCACTATCTGGAGTAGATGGAGATACTTCTGCATGAGGGTCTCATGCTCCGTAGCTAGGTTCCTGTAGCTACACACACACACACACACACACGTTTAATTGGCTGATAATGGGATTAATGAAAAACACCCTGGACTGCTATCTTGATAACACAAATACAAAAGTTGACCGTAAATCACAACAAAGGATGAGTCGATTCGGCCAATATAAACCGGGTCAATACCCATGACCTCATCAAACAGCGTCGGGAGAGACCGCCACGTGGACAGGTCGAGGGGTCAGGGGTTAAAGGTAAAAGGTCAAAAGTTCCAGTACCTGGCCTGCGTGATGACCGCCACCCACTCGTCACAGTCCTTGGCGTCCTCGGTGCGGAGCTCCAGGGCCTTCTGGTTGTCATGGTGAAAGGTGATGGTGAAGTAGTACTGTAGAAGGGTCAAACGCAGGCGGGGAGACGTGAGTTTGGGTTTCTAACGCTGGCGGCCAGGGACCACAGAGGGAGATGGAGGCTGGGGGATGGAGTGTGTGTGTGTGTGTGTGTGTGTGTGTGTGTGTGTGTGTGTGTGTGTGTGTGTGTGTGTGTGTGTGTGTGTGTGTGTGTGTGTGTGTGTGTGTGTGTGTGTGTGTGTGCTTGTGTTTATGGGTTAAAAAATGGTCCCCATTTGTTATTGGATTTGGTGTATTTGAAATGAAAGGCTCCTCAGGTTACGCACTCTGGCAATAACCCTCTATCTGACCACAGGAACACTCTCTTTGACCACAGGAACCCCCTCTCTGACCTCAGGAACCCAATCTGACCACAGGAACCCTCTCTCTGACCTCAGGAACCCAATCTGACCACAGGAACCCTCTCTCTGATCACAGGAAGCCTCTCTTTGACCACAGGAAGCCTCTTTCTGACCACAGGAACCCTCGCTGACCTCAGGAACCCAATCTGACCACAGGAACCCTCTCTCTGACCTCAGGAACCCAATCTGACCACAGGAACCCTCTCTTTGACCACAGGAACCCTCTCTCTGACCACAGGAAGCCTCTCTTTGACCACAAGAGCCCTCTCTCTGACCACAGGAAGCCTCTCTTTGACCGCAAAAACCCTCTCTCTGACCACAGGAACCCTCGCTTTGACCACAGAAATCCTCGCTTTGACCACAAGAACCCTCTCTCTGACCACAGGAACCCTCTCTCTGACCACAGGAACCCTCTCTCTGACCACAGAATCTGAGCACATGAACCCTCTCTCTGACCACAGGAACCCTCTCTCTGACCACAGGACTCTCTGTGACCACAGGAACCCAATCTGACCACAGGAACACTCTCGCTGAGCACAGGAACCTTCTCTATGACCACAGGAACCCTCTCTCTGACCACAGGAACCCTCTTTCTGACCACAGGAACCCTCTCTCTGACCACAGAATCTGAGCACATGAACCCTCTCTCTGACCACAGGAACCCTCTCTCTGACCACAGGACTCTCTGTGACCACAGGAACCCAATCTGACCACAGGAACACTCTCGCTGAGCACAGGAACCTTCTCTATGACCACAGGAACCCTCTCTCTGACCACAGGAACCCTCTTTCTGACCACAGGAACTCTCTCTGACCAAAGAACCCAATCTGATCACAGGAACACTCTCACTCTCTGACCACAGGAACCCTCTCTGACCAGGAACCCTCCCTCTCTCTGGCCACGGGAACCCTATCTGATCAAAGGAACCCTCTCTCTGAGCACAGGAACCCTCTCTGACCACAGGAACCCTCTCTGACCACAGGAACCCTCTCTGACCACAGCAAGCCTCTCTGACCACAGAGAGCCTATCTGACCACACGAAGACTGTCAGACCCCAGGCTTCTCCCCATTTCTATTGTGTCTGTCATTTGGCAGCAGTCAAGTGCCAGGACACCTTCAACAGCCTCCTTGCCTCGCGGTAAAACTGGTTAACAACAGCTGCGATGCATCCACCCCCCCCCCCCCCCCCCACCCCTCGCTATTTTAAACCAGTTATGACAAAAGTGTAGTTCTTTTTTTTACATTTCAGCACAGGCCAGCGGAACAATAGGGCAATCAATCAATTTTCTGACAAATGTAACCAATTATATAAGACTGAGGCGTTGTAAATAGACCACTTTGAATCCAATATATTGGCTTTCAATTCCCAAATGGCCACGGGCATCATCGTCGTCTGCGAAGGGGAGAAATGTAGCATATTTCCTGACAAGCGGTGGAACAGGCCTTTTAACGCTCACTTCCTCTGTCAAGCCTTTTAGACGGCTATATTTAGCGCACAACCGCTACCGCCACATAGAGACTGTTATCTGTCGGCCTATGAAACAAAACACAGTCCTTCTATCCACTTGGTCCGATTTCGGGAAGAACCCTGATGTTCTGTTCTGTGGACCACAGAGCTTCCAGGCCCCTGGAACCTCCTCTCCAACATACACACACACACATACACACACACATGCACACACACACACGCGTGCGCGCGCGCACACACACACACACACACACACACACACACACACACACACACACACACACACACACCACACACACACACACACACACACACACACACACACACACACACACACAAACACACATGCACAAACAAATATAGTCATAATTGACTCACTTATAATGATTGTCACAATGAATGATCCCAATTACTCATTTGGTGACACTCTTTATCCAAAATGACTGCAGTGAATTAGAATTCTATGTCATTGATGAGCCGGTAGGAGATAGGGCAAGATCAAACAGAAAATCATACAGTAGGACCATACAGTGGATCCTCTAGTAGATAATTAAGTCCATCATACAGTAGGACCATACAGTAGATCATATAATACATCATACAGTAAAATCACACAGAAGATCATACATTAGATCATACAGTAGATCATAAAATAGATTATACAGTACATCATACGATATAATCATTCTGTAGAATCATACAGTAGATCATACAGTAGATCATACAGTAGGAACATACAGTAGATTATACAGTAGAATCATAGTGTAGATCATACAGTAGGATCATATAGTTCAGCATACAGTACAATAGTACAGTAGATCCACTCTGTTGAATCATACAGTAGATCATACAGTAGGAACATACAGTAGATCATACAGTAGATCATACAGTAGATCATACAGTAGAATCCTACAGTAAATCATACAGTAGATCATACAGTAGAATCATACAGTAGATCATACAGTAGGATCATACAGTAGGATCATACAATAGATGATACAGTAGAATCATAGTGTAGATCATACAGTAGATTATACAGTAGATCATACAGTAGATCATACAGTAGGAACATACAGTAGATCATACAGTAGATTATACAGTGGAATCATAGTGTAGATCATACAGTAGATTATACAGTAGATCATGCAGTTGATCATGCAGTTGATCATACAGTAGATCAAACAGTAGATTATACAGTAGATCATACAGTAGATCAAACAGTAGATTATACAGTAGATCAAACAGTAGATTATACAGTAGATCATACAGTAGATCATACAGTAGGATCATACAGTAGATCATACAGTAGATTATACAGTAGATTATACAGTAGATCATACAGTAGATTATACAGTAGATCATGCAGTTGATCATACAGTAGATCCACTCCCCATGCAACGCTTCAGATGCAAATAGGGGTTGCCATAGTAACTGTGGGCTTAAACGTAGCTCTCTCTCTATTCGCCTTAACGGGAAATAAGAACGTTCAAAAAGTAGAACAGTGAAAAGAATACATTAAAATAGCTGAGGCAAGAGAAGCACTGAGGGGAGAGAGAGAGAGAGAGTGAGAGAGAGAGAGAGAGAGAGAGAGAGAGAGAGAGAGAGACAGACAGACAGACAGACAGACAGACAGACAGACAGACAGACAGACAGACAGACAGACAGACAGACAGACAGACAGAGACAGACAGAGAGAGCGAGAGCGAGAGAGAGAGAGAAAAAGAGAGAGAGAGAAATTCTTCCCAGGGCTATAAAAAGACCAGGAGCCCTGCAAGGTGGCTGTTGGATTCACATCCATTGTCTGCATTGTCCCTCTCTGTCACACACACACACACACACACAAAATGCATACACACAGACAGATGCACACACACGCACACACACAGAAGCAACAGCAGCAGATCTCTGTCTTACATCATGTGTACGACATGACACGACACTGACATGTGTGTCAGTGCTGGCTCCAGATGGCGTGTGATTGGACCTCCACAGACCTTCATGGTAGCTCTCTGTGTGTCTCCCACCAAGAACCACACACACAGAACATCAGCGGCATCTTGTCCTCACTTCACCTCACAAGCAGCAACATGGCCACACAACCACACAGAGAAAGATAGGGAGAGAGAGAGAGAGAGAGAGAGAGAGAGAGAGAGAGAGAGAGAGAGAGAGAGAGAGAGAGAGAGAGAGAGAGAGAGAGAGAGAGAGAGAGCGTGGACACACAACATCACAGAGCAGGATTGTGTGTGTGTGTGTGTGTGTGAGAGAGAGAGAGAGAGAGAGAGAGAGAGAGAGAGAGAGAGAGAGAGAGAGAGAGAGAGAGAGAGAGAGAGAGAGAGAGAGAGAGAGAGAGAGAGAGAGAGAGAGAGAAAGAGAGAGAGAGAGAGAGAGAGAGCGTGGACACACAACATCACAGAGCAGGATTGTGTGTGTGAGAGAGAGAGAGAGAGAGAGAGAGAGAGAGAGAGAGAGAGAGAGAGAGAGAGAGAGAGAGAGAGAGAGAGAGAGAGAGAGAGAGAGAGAGAGAGAGAGAGAGCGTGGACACACAACATCACAGAGCAGGATTGTGTGTGTGTGTGAGAGAGAGAGAGAGAGAGAGAGAGAGAGAGAGAGAGAGAGAGAGAGAGAGAGAGAGAGAGAGAGAGAGAGAGAGAGAGAGAGAGAGAGAGAGAGAGAGAGAGAGAGGGGGAGAGAGAGAGGACACCATATTGTTATATAATACTAAGAGTATGACCACTGGTTATAGGGTGATCTTATCATCCTATAGCAATCTACAAACTTGCTCAATTCTGAATCATTCTTTTTCGAGACAATTACTCTTATTATTATATGACTGTTGTATTATGTGACTATCATCGCTGTTTCGTCAACAAAGGAAACACTTTCATCCAAAGTGACTCACAGTGGATTCAGTACGTGGCATCGAGGAGCAGGTGTGTGTGTGTGTGTTTGTGTGTGTGTGCATGTGTGTGTGCATGTTTGTGTTCATGTGTGTATATGTGTGTATATGTGTGATTGATTGTGTGTGTGTGTGGGGGGGGGGGGGGGGGGGGAGGGGGCGTGGTGTTAATTATAAAATGTTTGTTCAGAGAACCGACAGGCAGGCAGCTCAGACCAGCAGCTGTCTGCCCGAACGTCACTCACCACTGAGATGAGGAGACCAGCTCAGTTCCCCGGTCCAACCGCGTGTCCAAGAGCCAACCCACATGAACACACACACACACACACACACACACACACACTCATGCACACACACACACCTGCATTTGTGTTCTTGTGTTCTCATGGCTGCTATTGGCTCATCGGATGATCATCCTCCAACCATCAACAACAACAACAACAACAACCTAACAACCATAACTAGGTTTGCTCTATAGGTGAGAGCCTGTCAGCCGGTACGCTACCTCTGCATCTATGTCTTCCTTATCCGACGCTTCTATGGATACTATGGAGAGCCTGGCGGTTCATCGTGCTCATCGTATAGCCGCCAGTACGTCACCAAAGCAGAGAGACGCTGGGGGTGACGTCACGCTCGTCCAAAATCAGCATCAGCACCTCGGACAGCGACGTAGAGCTGCTGGACGCGGAGCTCATATAGAACTAAAGCTGCATGTTGTCTGTGTCCTGCCATGTCAGAAATAATTGTCCTTATGACCCGGACACATTTGCGATGAGTCTGACACAATAAGAAAAAAAGTTTCCCCACACACAACATGAAAAGGATCCACACGTAAGCTTTACACATCTTGACATACAATATGATGACGTTTTTACCCAAATGTTGGTCTTTTTTACAATTATTATTAATATTCATGACCATCAAGCAAGATGCAGTAAAGACGCAAACAATTTTTTTTATGGTTGATTTAGATTGACTTTGCACATTTTTCAGCTCTCCAGAGATGCGAGTTTGAATCCCTCAAGAAGAAGAAGAACAACAACAACCACCACAGACGGGAGGCTACGTCAGGTGATGCTGCACAAGACAGACCACCTGCGTGTGAGCTGCAGCGGCTGGAGGCAGGAGACACGGCAGGAGGTGGCCGCAGTCTCAACGCTGCTTGACCGCTTCTCGGGCTCCGAGAGAGAGGTGTGTGTGTGTGTGTGTGTGTGTGGGGGGGGGGGGGTCTGTACTTCAAAAGCGACCCTCTTCAACCCTCAAACACGTGAACCTCTCAACCAACAAGGCTCTGTATCCGGCATCGTGTTGTGCTAAACGTCACGCAGCCTGTGTGTGCGTGTGTGAACGATGTTCTCTCCGTGCCATGGTGCGTCTATAACACATCAATATATCACAAATAAACAGATCCATAGATATAAATCGATAAGAAATGACACCACATCGGCGACAAGATGTGGTGTGTGTGTGTGTGTATGTGTGTGTGTGTGTGTGTGTGTGTGTGTGTGTGTGTGTGTGTGTGTGTGTGTGTGTGTGTGTGTGTGTGTGTGTGTGTGTGTGTGTGTGTGTGTGTGTGTGCGCGCGCGCGCGTGTGTGTGTGTGTGTGCGTGTGTGTGTGTGTGTGTGTTCATGTGTGTGTGTTGTTTCTCGTGATAACGAGAGAGAGGGCTATCAAACAAGCCGAGCTCTCGGCTCTCTCTCTCGCCCGGGGAGACGCAGTTGCCAAGGTAGGATGCTATTAATACCGACGAGGAGTCAACACCACGTCGAGCCGACGGGGGAAGGGGGCAGCGATCCTCCGCAAGATGGCAAATCTGCAAAGTTTGGATGCGGTCGAAGTTTGCGCCTCTGTCGCCGCTGTGGTGTGCATGGCGCGCTAACGTACGTGTGCCCCTTTCCTCGGAAGACGTTATAGGCGCAATCGCAAGGACCATTGGGACGACGCAAAGACAGACGACCAATCATAAATACACATGTGTGGGATCGTTTACTTTAGGGGACGTATTCGCCAGGGCTCTGCGTCAGTATGGTGCTCGGCGGGTGACGCACGCCACGGAGACGCACTTGGTGATAACTTTGTGGAGAACGGGGCTATTTCTGTTATGCAACACCTCACACGTGAGGTGAAGTGTACAGCGTAATAAAACACAGTTCCCCTTTTGTTTTGTTTTTACAAAATACGCATCAAACAAAATGTCCAAATCCACATTTACCAAGCGTCGTGTGCCGCAGAGCGCGCCGCGCTGTCGCCCCTGTTACCATTGAGTGCGCTTGGGAAAAAAGACGCATTATTTCGCCCCAGGAGGTGCCCGAGCCTGCAGTGTCCGTGGTGTGTGTGTGTGTGTGTGTGTGTGTGTGTGTGTGTGTGTGTGTGTGTGTGTGTGTGTGTGTGTGTGTGTGTGTGTGTGTGTGTGTGTGTCTGCGCGTGTGTGTGTGCGTCTGCGCGTCTGTGTGTGTGTGTGTGTGTGTGTGTCTGCGCGTGTGTGTGTGCGTCTGCGCGTCTGTGTGTGTGTGTGTGTGTGTGTGTGTGTGTGTGTGTGTGTGTGTGTGTGTGTCTGCGCGTCTGTGCGTGTGTGTGTGTGTGTGTGTGTGTGTGCGCGTGTGTGTGTGCGTGTGTGTTTGCGCGTGTGTGCGTGTGTGTGTTTGCGCGTCTGTGCGTGTGTGTCTGCGTGCGTGCGCGTGCGTACGTTCGCGTGCGCGTGTGCGTCTCTATGTGTGTGTGTGTGTGTGTGTGTGTGTGTGTGTGTGTGTGTGTGTGTGTGTGTGTGTGTGTGGGGGGGGGGGGGGGGGGGGGGTCCGTGTATACCTGCTTCTCCAAGCTCTCCTTGGCGGAGAGGGAGGGCTTGGGCGACGGCGCCCGGTCGCAGACGCAGCCCTCCAACAGGTAGAGTCCGGCGGGCCTGGAGCTGGAGTCGCTCTCGAAGTAGAAGAGCATGTTCTGCAGCAGGGCGAACCACTTGGCGTGCCATTTGGTGTTGTCCGAGCTCTTCTTGCTCAGGCAGCCCCGCCGGGTGCCGTCCCTCTTGGCCAGCAGCGCCAGGTAGGCAACGTGTCCGTCGTTCAGCCGCATCCCCTTCTGCATGTCGGCAGAACCGACTCCCGCTGCTTACTACGGCAGCCGCTCAGGGGACCCGCTGGCGCGGCCGTGCATGCTCCTCTTCTCCTCCTGTTGTCCCCTTCTTCTTCTTCTTCTCCTCCTCCTCCTCCTCCTCCTCCTCCTCCTCCTCCTCTTCACCTCCTCCTCCTCCTCCTCCTTTTCTCCCCCGCTTCTTCGTTGGTCCCCGGAAAAACAAAACCACTTTTCTTCTGTTTTCTAACTGACTAAAGGCTACTCCCGTGCGCGGCCAATGTGTGACAGTTTTCTACTTACCGTTAAAACCGTTGGAGGAGGAGGAGGAGAGGAAGAGGAAGAGGAAGAGGAGGGGTGATGAGGAGGGGTGGGGAGGTGTGGTGGGGGTGAGGGGGGGGGGGGGCGGAGACCAGAAACAAACCAGTGTTAAGTTCCTCTGCTCCTCCACAGCTGCTGAGCGTCGAGTGTTCGCGGCTCTAAAGTGGCGCTGATTCCGTCCACGTCTTAAAGAGAGTTGCTCATGATGGAGAGCCAAGTGTCTGCGCGCTCGGCAGCGCGCGCGCGCGCGCACACACACACACACACACACACACACACACACACACACACACACACACACACACACACACACACACACACACACACACACACACACACACACACACACACACACACACGGGGCGAGAAGAAGAGGCGCAGTCACGTGACGCGCCCCTGGAGGCAGCAGATTCCAGCACCGTGGACAGAGCCTCGAGTGGACCGGGATAGGAGACAGGGATGATGTATTGATTATTGGTTATTTTGTGATTTGATTTGTGTGGGAAAACCAAGATGCTCCCTTCTGAGCTGAACTGCTCATGTAGTGTCGACGACTTGAGATTAATCCGCATTATAGACACATCAATAATAAAACATAATACAAATAAATAAGCGCATAAGTAAATATAATACATATTGAAACATGAAACATTTATCTATTATTATTATTAATTTGGTTTCAAATATGGCTAACGATTAACAATTGTAGCTTGAGTGGAAGAGCAGGTTTGAGTTGGTGAATATATTGCTGTACAGTGACATCTACAAAACCTCCAGGACAGAACAGAAACACGGTGGTTCTCCAGGTGGAAAGACTCACTAGCGCCCCCGTGCTGAAGCCAGTGAGTGTTGCAGCAGAGCCACAACAATCGCCCGTCCACAGCGCTGGAGTCCCAGACATTAAGTCAGAGTGGTAATAAAGTAATAATAATATATATACAGTTGAAACCAGAAGTTTACATACACTATATGAAAAGACACATACGATTTTTTTCCGCACTGTCTGACATGAAATCAGACTAAACTTTTCCTGATTTAGGTCCGTTAGGATTACCAAAATTATTTCTATTGGCTAAATGCTAGAATAATGAGAGAAGGAAATTTTTTTTAAGAAGGAACAATTGTTTTATTACTTTCTTCAAAGTCAGAAGTTTACATACATTTCATTAGTATTTGGTACCATTGCCTTTAAACTGTATGACTTGGGTCAAACGTTTTGGATATCCTTCCACAAGCTTCTCACAATAGTTGGCAGGAATTTTGGCCCATTCCTCCTGACAAAACTGGTGTAACTGAGCCAAGTTTGTAGGCCGTCTTGCTCGCACATGCCTTTTCAGCTCTGCCCATACATTTTCAATGGGATTCAGATCAGGGCTTTGTGATGGCCACTCCAAAACATTCACTTTGTTATCCTCAAGCCACTTTTTAACCAGTTTGGCAGTGTGCTTCGGGTCATTGTCCATTTGGAAGACCCATTTGCGCCCAAGCTTTAACTTTCTGGTTGATGTCTTGAGATGTTGCTTTAATATTTCCACATAATGTTCTTTTCTCATGATGCCATCTATTTTGTGAAGTGCACCAGTCCCTCCTGCAGCAAAACAACCCCATAACATGATGCTGCCACCTCCGTATTTCACAGTTGGGATGGTGTTCTCAGGCTTGCAAGCTTCCCCCTTTTTCCTCCAAACGTATCGATGGTCATTATGGCCAAACAGTTCAATTTTAGTTTCGTCAGACCACAGGACATGTCTCCAAAAATTAAGGTCTTTGTCTCTGTGCGCATTTGCGAACTGTAATCTAGCTTTTTTGTGTTTCTTTTGGAGTAATGGCTTCTTCCTGGCAGAGTAGCCTTTCAGCCCATGTCGGTACAGTACTCGTTTCACTGTGGATAATGACACACTCTTACCAGCTTCAGCCAGCGTCTTCACAAGGTCTTTTGCTTTGGTTCTTGGGTTGGTATGCACTTTTCGGACCAAAGCACGTTCATCTCTGGGACACAGAACCCGTCTCCTTCCTGAGCGGTATGATGGCTGGACATTCCCATGGTGTTTATACTTGCGTATAATAGTTTGAACGGATGAACATGGCACCTTCAGGCATCTGGAAATTGCACCCAAGGATGAACCAGTCTTGTGCAAGTCCACAATTCTCTTCCTGAGATCTTGGCTGATTTCTTTTGACTTTCCCATGATGTTGCACAAATAAGCAGTGTGTTTCAGGTGTGCCTTAAAATACATCCACAGGTGTGTATCTAATTAACTCAGATGTTGTCAATAAACCTATCAGAAGCTTCCAAAGACATGACATCATCATCTGGGCTTTCCCAAATTGTTTAAAGGCATAGTAGTCTTAGTGTATGTAAACTTCTGACTTTGAAGAAAGTAATAAAACAATTGTTCCTTCTTAAAAAAAAATTCCTTCTCTCATTATTCTAGCATTTAGCCAATAGAAATAATTTTGGTAATCCTAACGGACCTAAATCAGGAAAAGTTTAGTCTGATTTCATATCAGACAGTGCGGAAAAAAATCGTATGTGTCTTTTCATATAGTGTATGTAAACTTCTGGTTTCAACTGTATATATCATGTCAAAAATAACAACAAAACCACGTTTATTAAATAGGCTTGTACAAGTACCGTTCCTCATATATCTATCTATCTATATATGGTTGCTATCTGTGTGTTGTCATGCAATCGAGTTATACTGTGTGTTTGTCTTGAAAACATTTCACCACAGATATTTAATATGATCTAATAATGATATTTGCATTTCAGCAGACGGAAAGAAAACCAGATCCTGGACATTACATTACAGAGTCATTCTCTGAGAGTCAGAGGCTTTTGTCCAAAGTGACTTACAATAAGATCATTCAACAGGTAGGCATGAGAAGTAAGTGCATTCCCCCCTCCCAACTAACCAATACGGCTGCTAGGTGAATGAGGTCTTTAGCCGTTAGCTTCTACAGCATCCTCTTCCTCCATGTCAGCTAGCAGCCAGGGGCCAGGGGGAGGGGCCCAACAGGCTCCCAGGGCATTATCATATCTAAGGGGGATGAGAGAGAGAGACACTTGTTAGGGCCCGGGCCCTTCAGACACCTTGAATTAGCATAGTGGAGAGGAGCCACACACACATAAACACACACACACACACACACACACACAATGGGCAGCTTTATCACCCGGGCCCCGGGCCCAGCCCTATCACAGCCAGCACAGGTTGCTGCATGTGTGTGTGTGTGTGTGTGTGTGTGTGTGTGTGTGTGTGTGTGTGTGTGTGTGTGTGTGTGTGTGTGTGTGTGTGTGTGTGTGTGTGTGTGTGTGTGTGTGTGTGTGCACCACAGGGCTTTGTCTGTGTGTGTGTGTGTGTGTGGGGGGGGGGGGGGGGGCACATGGAGGACAGGGGACAGATTCACGCTATAATTTAACATCCCATTGTTGTCGTGTCTCAACAGAGTGAGTGAGATCATCTGTCCTGTGTGGTGTGTGTGGTGTGTGTGTGTGTGGTGTGTGTGTGTGTGTGTGTGTGTGTGTGTGTGTGTGTGTGGCCACCCTCTCGGCCCTCTCGGCACCCCCGGGGACACACACACATACACACACCGCGTGAGCCTCTGACGGTTCTCAAACAAACCTCGGTCTCGTTGTTAAAACACACCGTCAAGCCTAGCCATCGTCCTAGCAACCGTCTCCACGGTCCTTCCATCCCGTAAACACAGCCTCCGACAGTAGTGCTAATGAGCTGATTTGGAACGAAGATGTGGGTTTTTTTTTATTATAGATGGGGTGGGTGGAGAAGGGGGGGGGGGAGGGGTGGGAGGGGAGGGGGGGGGGTGACATTTGAGAATAGATGAAAAGGATTCAACTGCATCCTTTTGTCTGCTGCCTGTTGAGACGGATGCTCCACAGGTTGCTGAGAGACCAGAGGTGACATAGTGCAACCTGGTCTTCCTGTTGTGGTGGTGGTGGTAGTGGTTGTTGGGCTGGCGGCAGTGGGGATGGAGGAGGGTAGTGGTGGCGGTGGTGGTGTTGGTGATGGTGATGCTGGGGGTGGTGGTGGTGCTGAGGGTGATGGTGGTGGTGGTGGTATGGTGTTGATGGTTGTGTGATGGTTGTGGTGGGTTCTGTGTTTAAATTATAATGATTATAATCATTTAAATGTGAAGTGTTCCTCCGTGTGGGGACGTATAACCGAGAACTGCTTGTCTTACCGTCCATCCTTGAATGAATGAAACTTCCCAAGTTGTATGCAAATATGTTGGTAACATTGTGAAATGTTACACAATGTTTTTTTTGCCCTCTCTAATAAAGAATCCTTTAAAGAAATCCTGGAATTGGATCCAGATCTGCGCCAAAATCCGGTCATGGCCTAGTTCCTACAAAAATAGACAAATGTTAGGGCAAATGTAAAAATCTTACCAAATCAAATCAATAGAAATCCTCAATACCAGCCTTCTTCAGATGTTATGGCTTACGAAGTTGTGAATATTAATTCTCACTGCAACAAAAACACAGACACATTTCATCTCACTGATTAGAAACCAAACAAACTAAATGCTAAATACCTAATTTAGACTATCAATCGATCTTTAGACTATCTGTCTATCTTTAGAGTATCTATCTATCTTTAGAGTATCTATCTATCTTTAGACTATTAGTCTATCTTTAGACTATCTGTCTATCTTTAGAGTATCTATCTATCTTTAGACTATTAGTCTATCTTTAGACTATCTGTCTATCTTTAGACTATCTGTCTATCTTTAGACTATCCATCTATCTTTAGACTATCTGTCTATCTTTAGAGTATCTATCTATCTTTAGAGTACCTGTCTATCTTTAGACTATACGTCTATCTTTACACTATCTGTCTGTCTTTAGAGTATCTGTCTATCTTTAGACTATCAATCTATCTTTAGACTATCTGTCTATCTTTAGAGTATCTATCTATCTTTAGAGTACCTGTCTATCTTTAGACTATACGTCTATCTTTACACTATCTGTCTGTCTTTAGACTATCTGTCTATCTTTAGACTATCTGTCTATCTTTAGAGTATCTATCTATCTTTAGAGTACCTGTCTATCTTTAGACTATACGTCTATCTTTACACTATCTGTCTGTCTTTAGAGTATCAGTCTATCGTCAGACTATCAGTCCATCTTCAGACTATCAGTCTATCTTTAAACTATCTGTCTATCTTTAGACTATCTGTCTGTCTTTAGACTCTCCGTCTATCTTTAACATATCCATAGCTCCATGAGCAATACTGCAGAGACACAGTGTGTGAGATAAAGTGTGTGTGAGAAAGAGACAGTGTTTGTGTGTGTGTGTGTGTGTGTGTGTATGTGTGTGTGTGTGTGTGTGTGTGTGTGTGTGTGTCCAATCCCTTGTTCTATGTCAACACGCTCATGTCCACAGAGCTGTGACCAGTCGAGTCGCATCAACCTTCTCTGACATGATCTGAACACAACTCTCACACACACACACACACACACACACACACACACACACACACACACACACACACACACACACACACACACACACACACACCCTACCAGCCCTACCCAACCAGACCCGCCAGTGCAGCATCTGTCTCTCTGTCTAACAGGTGTCGCTCCCCTCAAGCCAAAACGCAGCGCAAGAGCCACAAGCGACGAGGCCTGCCTCGCTTATATGCTAATGACATGCAAATGTCATCGAGCACCCAGCCGGAGGTTAGGCATATTAATGACAGGTAAAGGCGTCATAAACACCAGAGAAGAAGAGGAGCGCAAGGCCCTGTGTGTGTGCGTGTGTGTGTGCGTGTTTGTGTGTGAGATTTTGCTGTGACCTTCAGGTGTTGACGAAGGTCACGGAGTGAAAGAGAGCGCGAGAGAGAGAGAGACAGAGACAGACAGACAGACAGACAGACAGACAGACAGACAGACAGACAGACAGAGACATACAGAGACAGAGACAGATATAAAGAAAGAGAGAGAGAGAGAGAGAGGTGGGCTTCATAGTTTGGTCTACATGCCACCCTGCATGCGTGATTACACGGCGGGGTTGACAGTAGCTGTGACTCAGGAGGTCGTCTGCTGGTTATTATAATGAATCGGTGGGTGAGAATCAAAGCACAGGGTGCTAATCAGATGGAGGGTTTGGGTGCTTCCTTGATGGAAGGCTGGGGAGGCGACCAGGGCGGATACACAGAGACCATGGAGATACTCAGTTAGCGCACACCGCTAAACTGTTGCTCGGTCCAAACCGCTCAGAGCTAATACGCAGGGTTGGAGGTCAGATAGCTTAACAGCCAGTATATGATTGGTAAACATATTTCCCATAGCAGTTATTTACCATATCATGTTGCACAAGGATTTAAAATTAATTTAAAGTAATACTTTGCCGGTTTTCAACCAGTTTTGTACCATTACAATCTGGGTCGTATATATGTAAATAAACAATGATCAATTCACCTCCATTTTTACCAGCACTAGTTTTGCAAATTAAGGACTGTTGTTCCAGCTGTTGTTCCCTGTCATGTAGCACCGGTTCTCTAGAGCTGTTGTTCCAACTGTTGTTCCCTGTCATGTAGCACCGGTTCTCTAAGGTTGTTCTTCTCTGGTCATGTAGCACCAGTTCTCTAGGGCTGTGGTTTCAACTGTCGTTCTCTGTTATGTAGCATCAGTTCTCTAGGGCTGTTGTTCCAAATGTTGTTCTCTGGTTATGCCCTACTTCGCCGCAGAAAAATATTAGAAAGACTGACTAGCAAGGCATTCACCATATATACCCACGGACACACACACACCCACACACATATTCCATACAGTACATACAGTTGGTGCTGTCGTATTTCAGTGAATATAGACCAGCAATTACATACACATGTGTACAGTTGAAGAGTGTGTGCCCTAGTTCCTTTTTCAGCCTGATGTCCATTGCTGTTTATAACACAGACAGACAGACAGACACACACCACACACGCTAAGTGTGTGTGTGTTCCAATTACATTTTACCTCCATGTTTGTTGTGTGCTTGTGTCCTCTCTAAAGAGGGTGTTTGCTTTTGAGAGGCTCGAAAGTTGATTTACTCTCTCAGATGAGAGGCCTCCTTAATTTAGGAGCCTCTATTTATGTCCCTCTGCCCGGAAGAAAGACCAAAAGAGGCCTGCGGTACACACACAGCGCTGTGGCCCAGCGAGGCGTGGAGCAGTCAGGCCCTCCGGAGACACTGGCTGCCGAAGAACCTCCGGACGGTTCTGGGACCTGTCCAGTCCGTACACCAGCGGTTCACAAGGACTACTGCACTGATTGGACGTCTTTCCTGAGAACTGGCTCAGTTCTTGGAGACTTGAAATTAAATGAAATCCACTTTTGACTTCTGGTGACGAGTTGTTCTCTTGCCTTCCTTTGTTGAAACACACTATTGTAAGTCGCTTTGGATAAAAGCGTCTGCTAAATGACTAATGTAATGTACTGCACTTGCTGACCTCGGAATGAGTATATGGATTAAATGTTCATCTCATTCTCTGGACACTAACATGTAGAATAAACTAAAAAACGAAATGAAATGTTAAGTTTCATTCATAGGATACTTAATCATACTAAGTGTAATTCTACTGCAAAACGTGTACATGGTTGTTAATGGGATATCTATTACGGTACTCAATGCTCGCCGTTTTAACTGTAGTCTGCACTTACCTATGCCAGTGGTTCACAAATGGGGGTATGCGTACCCCAAGCTATACTTTGAAGGATCTCAGTGAGGGGGTACTTGGAAATCAAAATATGAAGTCTGCATCTGAATTCAAACAGGTACAGGAAATCCTTCCAATGAATGGCATATCATAAGCAAAGCCCCGTGTTGTTTTTCACTAAAACCTAAGTATTCGCAAACACCCATGTTACATGTTCCCCAAATAATATGCACATACAATATTTAGATACATTTACATTTTTTCCCCTCCCAAATTTTTTTTGGAGTTGGTGAACGGGGTACATGGCTGAACAAATATCTGGAGGGGGTAAAAATGAATGACATGAATGACACTAAAAATGAATGACACTGCGCCCTCTAGTGGCCAGACGCGGGCGGTGACGCTGTTCCGCGATCCGGTGAATTCCAGAGCACCGCTGAGCTTAGCTACTCACCCAGCTGTGCATGATGCATGCTGGCAGCTCTCCGTGATCACATTTCACCCTCCGGTGGAGATCGGGGGTGTAGCACCAAAAACACCACCACAAGTAGCAGTAGCCCTGATCCTGAGAAGCGTAGAACAAAACAAATATGGTCCATATTGTAATCTAATGACAAACTGACAAACACATTTTAATTGAATCAGTATTTGTCATCAATACTTAATACAAATACATAATATACATATCAAGTATTAACTCAGAATTCCCTCGTACCTTGTTTGTGCATGAAATTAATCTATACAGTCATTGTTGTAGACACATACACACATGCACCCATTCTCTCACACACACACACACACACACACTTCAGCTGTACACCAACAAACACCGCTTTAGTCTGTTGTCAGAGACATTATTCAAATTGAAAACATTGCGTGCTCCGTGTCCATGGCAACGGAGGGCTGTTTTTTTCAGCGCCACAGCCAGGTGATGGTTGGAGGGTCTGGGGAAGTTCTCAGGATCATTATTCATATTTGATATAGTTGGATGTCATACGATGTCAATCGTATGACATCATAGCAACCCACATTCACTCTGTGGCAGTATGCAAATCACACACACCCACAATGGCCAACCGGCCAGGTTGAAGCAGCCTCACCAGATCCGCGACAGACTGATTAGGCTCTGGTGTGCAGCCTCACCTGGCCTTGTGAGCCAGGTGAGGCTGCTTAAACCAGTCACCCACCACACACACAATCCACACCCATGATGCATGCAGAAACACATTTGTTTGTGATTACCCTGCAGAATAGTGTGTGTGTGTGTTCAGGTGTTATGTATGTATTATAAGTGCACAGGATAGTGTTGTCCCAGTCCAAAGGTTATGGGGTCGATTCCCAAATGTCTGCAGTGGCCATCAAGCATTATTGTGTTTTCATATGGCATGCAGAATGACGTTCTGTCCTGGTTTTCGTGAGAACACATGTTCTAATGTGATCATGTATGTTCCATTACTCTCACTGTCTCTGAGCTGTGTTTCATAACCCAACCTCTGACGTAGAGGCTGCGGCTAATGACCCGGGTAGCCGCAATGCTAGAAAGGCTAAATTTAGCATTGAGCAATTAACATTTCTGATGCGTGGACGTGGACTATATTTCCCAGAAGGCCAGAGTGGATTAAAGGTCAGAGGAATTTGTAGTCAGGTGATTGAAACATGTTCTGGTGAGGTGAGCGCTGTGGACCGTCATCCCTACCACACACGATACACACACAAATACTGCACAGTGTAGATTCATATTCTCATATTGGGATTATGTTGTAAAAATGTAATGAGTGTGTGAGAGCGAGAGTAATGTTGAGAAACATCGACAAATTGTTGTCGATGTCATTGTGGTCCCTACAATGACCTATCTTTGCATCTCTGCCATTTTTTTTGTCTTCGTTTTTATCTTCACCAAACCCATTGGCAAGTTGTGTGTTGTTTTGGTTGATTGACTCCTGCCTAAACTTGAAAATGGCCGGTTCACACAAAAAGGACGCCCGGGACAACTCAATCTTGACTTTTATTTGAGTTCTTGTACAGCTTAATTTAGGTTAGGTTGAAAACCTTTAGAGAAATAAACACACTTTCATTAATTTAAAACAATTAGGCAAATAAAACATTTAAATGAAACCATGTCATACTTAAACAAGCATACATTTCTGCTCTCTGGTTTTAAATTGATTTACGTGATAATCAAACTTAACATTTCATGTAAAACTCAATTCATTTCCACAAAGTAGATTCAATTAAATTCCAGTTTCTTATATATTAAAATAATAATTAATAAGACTAACTAGAAAAAATAATGAATCTAATCAAACATGCCTTCAAAACCGACAAATACATGTACAAACACCATACCAGCAGCGTCTTTGGGTGAAACCTTGAGTTCAATCCTCTTCTGTTACTCACAGTGAAGTGTTTGTCTCTGCTGAGAGTCCCTCAGGTGCTTTGCATCAAGCTAATTATCAAGCTCTTCTTTTGGGGCACATTTTCAGCGGACAACAGAGTTTACCACCACCTGCTGGACTGGAGCCAGATCTTGGATTCTGCCTTTTAACTGGTTTTGACATGACACCAGTGGCGTTTTCTCCCGGAGGCCAAGGGAAGCCAGGCTTCCCCTGTTTTTTCGGATTGTAGTTATAATTTTAATACATTTTAAAATTATAATTTTTTTTAAAAATTCGGTAATTCTCCTTTGCTGTGTCACACAGCAAAGGAGAATTACCGAAATTTTTTTATTTTAATTTAAAAAATGTAGGAGAGACGGTCCGGCAGCAACACACAGCCTGTGTGTTGCTGCCGGACCGTCTCTCCCCCATTCTCATTGAGTATTTTACAAAGAGTGAAACAACAGCGCCCCCTAGATATTATGGTGAAATAGAGGAGGCCAGCCGAATGAGCTTCCCTTGGTGAAAAAAAAAATGGGGGATTGTCCCGGATTGACCAATCAGATGAGGCACGTCATGTCCCCCTGCCAACCTGTGATTGGTCAGGGCCATGCCAAGGGAGGCCAGAGACGGCTGGCCTCCCTTCAAGGGAATGGGATCCCTTGATCCCATTGGATCGATTTGAAGGGAATCCCTTGACTCACAAATCCAATCAAATCACATCAACATCAGTACGTAGTACTGTAACTGTCATCCTCGCCGTTTGATAGTATTAAGCATTATGGAGGGTGGAGATTTGGCGTACTTAATAAAAAACAACTTTACTAAACTTCCGCTACAGCAGCAACTAAAAATTAAATCAGATGACAGGCCCATGCCCACACTCGAGCTGTGTGCACAGAGGAAAAAGGGAGCGAATCGGACGTTCAATGAGGACAATTATGTCCGCACGGAGTGGCTAACTGGAAGCGCTGAACTTCAGCGTCTATTTTGCTGGCCATGTCTTCTTTTTGACAAGGATTCGTGCTCCCTGAACAATCCTTGGGCAACTTCAGGATTCATCGACCTTGCCAACCTGTCACGGGCAATTGAGAGGCACGGTAAATCAAAAAATCACATAGATTGTGCTGTGAAATTGAAGCTTTTTTATTCATTACCGAATCTGCACTGCGCATTGAGCGGCTGGTTATGCATTTGGGGGGGGGGGGGGGGGGAATGCTTAAATTAATAAGACGAGAGAGTTTTGGCTGGAGAGTGCGTGCGGACCTGTCGGTTAGATAACAGGCGTGTGCAAGTCCTGCATCTGTATGATACAACTGTGTAAAATGATACCGGGCGCTGTAATCACTCAACTGGTTACGTTATTGACCCAAACAAAACTGGCTTCCCCTAAAATTTTCACCACGCCACGCTACTGCATGACACCTCCCACTTGAGCTCCTGGTTCCTGAACCCAAGGAGGTCACACCACTGTTTTCTCTTGAAGATACAGAAAATCATTTACTGCTGATGAGTTTGTTGTGTGGCGATATTTTCAAGTTTGATCATCCTCTTGGTTGTTCTTGCTTCCAGCATTTTGCTCTTCTATGGGAAGCAGAACCACTATGCGCCAGGGAGTACTGTGGCAGGGAGTTTTTTTATTAGTTACCACAACTTTCCTCCTGGCGTTATGTTCAACAACCTTTTTCGATGGGACTGGGTAGCTTGGAAAGGTGCGGACATTCTCTCTTCCTTTGAAGGAATTACCTCCCACTTTGACCTGTAGTTGTGCTCATCATTCTCCTCTTCCACTCCTTAGCAGCTCTCCACACCCAGGCAACAACTCGGACCAGTTTATCCAAGCTGCTGAATTCCCTCACGTCAATCAGTTGCCCTATAACTGAGCCAGCTGGTAATCTTCGGATTTGAGCCTCTTTCTCACTCTCAGTGGGGTTTATAAGGGTTTCAGGTTCTTTACCATCAGGATGCTTCATCTTTGCCTGAGCTCTGGTGAGTGCTGCTGTTAATGTTTTCCTTTGGATTTTATTGATGCCCTCCTTTGCATTTGCCGCAACCTCTTTGGCTGACTTCTTTGGCCACTCCTCAATTGGCATTTTCAGAAAGGAAGGTTCATCCTGCCACTTAGATTCCTCCTTGAGATCAGCAGGGGTCCCTCCTCTTGTTAGGATATCAGAAACGTTTAGGTCCCCTGGAATCCACCACCAATCCTCACCAGATCTAGACTTTTGGATTTCACCTACTCTGTTGGCAAAGAATGTCTGATAACCATAACTGTCACGCTGGATTGCTCCCAACACAGTTTGACTGTCCAGGAGGTGGAACCATTGTTCTTTTCCATTCGACTGTGCTTTTCAATGTGCCTCCTCAGACAAGCCGCAAAACCGGCACCACAGATCTCTGCCTTTACAGGATCGCCTTTTTGGTTCAGTGGTGTGAGTTTTGCCTTGGATTCAACCAGTCTGATTTGGATACCTTCCTCCGTTTCCCACCTGAGGTACACCACAGCTCCAAAGCTTTTGTCACTTCCATCGGAGAATGTTATTCCACAAGGTTTACCGGTCCATCTGGGTGGCGTCAAACTTCTAGAGAAGGTGATTTGACTTAGTTGCACATACTCTTCAAATAATTGTATTGGTTCCTTCCTTAGCCATGCCGACAGTGGATTATCCCATGTTTCTCGGGTTGCTTTTCCGCTTCCTGCCTCTTGGAACGCTTTTCTGTATGGCTCCCTTCTGTTTCAATGGTGTGACAAGGCCGATGGGATCATAGAGGCCTGCTACTTGACTTAATAGCTCTCTTCTGGTTAAAGGGTCGAGTCTTTCAAGATTCAAGATAACTTTATTCATCCCGAGGGAAATTAAGGTGCAACAGTTGAAACAGGGGGAATAAATGCACACAAAATATACTAATATCTAAAAACTAAAAACTAAATAAACTAAACTAGTATAAACAAAATATAACTAATGAACTCTAAATGAAATCGAAATGTATTGATAGATGAATTGCACAATTTACAGTAGTATTACAGTAATACCTAGGTATATACAATACACAACAATACGTATAGTGCAAATTGGCAGTAATAAAATACTAATAAATAAATAAATAAATAAGTGAAAAGTGAAATTTAATTTAAAGTGCATAATTACAGTGAAAGGATTTACAGTGCGTTGACCAAAAAAAAAACCTGACCTCAGGTCAACGCCACAGGAAGAAAGGACTTCCTGTGGCGTTCTGTGGTACACCTGGGTGGAATGAGTCTGTTGCTGAAGGTGCTTCTGTATGAGGTCAGCACCTGATGGAGAGGGTGAGAGTTGTTAAGGATACTACGCAGCTTGCGCAGCATCCTCCTCCTCCTCTCAGACACCACCAACAAGGAGTCCAGCTGGACCCCCAGGACAGCGCCAGCCTTCCTGACGATCCTGCTGATGTTGTTGGCGTCTGCTGACCTCAACCTGCTTCCCCAGCACACGACACTGGAGAAGATGGCACTGGCTACCACCGACTGGTAGAACATCTTCAGCATCGTGTTACAAACGTTGAAGGACCGGAGCCTCCGCAGGAAGTAGAGACGGCTCTGGCCCTTCTTGTACACAGCCTCAGAGTTCTTGGCCCAGACCAGTTTGTTGTCCAGGTGAACTCCCAGGTATTTATATTCCTGAACAACTTCTGCGGACACACCCTTGATGGAAATGGGTGTGGGGGTAGATTTCCTCCTGCGGAAGTCCACCACCATCTCCTTCGTCTTGTCTGTGTTGAGCTACATGTGGTTCAGCTCACACCACTCAACGAAGGAGTCCACGACGCCCCTGTACTCCTCATCGTTTCCCTCGCTGACACAACCAACAACTGCAGAGTCGTCCGAGAACTTCTGCAGATGGCAGGACTCTGAGTTGAACTGGAAGTCTGAGGTGTATAGGGTGAACAGGAATGGGGAAAGAACCGTTCCCTGTGGAGCACCAGTGCTGCTGACCACAGTGTCAGACACACAGTCCTGCAGTCTGACAAACTGTGGACGACCCGTCAAATAGTCTGTAATCCAGGAAACCAGGGAAGAGTCCACCTTCATCGCCGTCAGCTTACTCCCCAGCAGGGCAGGCCGGATGGTGTTGAACGCACTGGAGAAGTCAAAAAACATGATTCTCACAGTGCTCCCGGGTCTGTCCAAGTGGGCGTAGGCACGATGAAGCAGGAAGATGATGGCGTCCTCCACTCCCAGTTTCGCCGGATAGGCAAACTGAAGAGGGCCCAGTGATGATCTGACCAGGGGCCGAAGAAGCGACAGGACCAGCCTCTCAAAGGACTTCGACACGTGGGACGTCAGCGCCACCGGTCTGTAGTCGTTAGAGGTGCTGGGACGTGCCTTCTTCGGAACCGGCACCAAGCAGGATGTCTTCCACAGCACAGGGACCCTCTCCAGTCTCATGCTCAGGTTGAAGATGTACTGCAGGACTCCACTCAGCTGGGCAGCACAGTTTTGAGGACCCTCGGGCTGACACCGTCAGGACCTGCAGCCTTGCCTGGGTGGAGCCTGCACAGCACTTTCCTCACCTGCTCAGCTGTGAAGGTCTGTGTGCCGTGTGTGGGGGCAGGAAGAGTCTCTGTTGTGTTGATGGGGGAGGGGTGAGGTAGTGGTGGGGGAGAGAGAACAGGTATGTTGTCGCTGGAGAGGGACGGTGGGGGAGGGGGGACAGCAGGGCTGGGGGGCTGGAGGGGAATGGTTGTAGAGGAGCTGGGGGAGGGGTAGACCGGAGCCCACTCATTGAATCTATTGAAAAACAAATTCAACTCGTTGGCCCGGTCAGGACCCCCCCTATTGTCTGGCTACCAGGTTGTTTGTAGCCAGTGATGCTCCTCATGCCACTCCACACATCCTTCAGGTTATTCTGCTGAAGTTTGTGCTCCAGCTTCCTCCTGTAGTTGTCTTTGCCCTGCTGGATCCTCTCCTTCAGCTCCCTCTGAACCCGCCTCATCTGCTCCCTGTCCCCGTCTCTGAAGGCCCTATTCTTCTCATTGAGCAAAACCTTGATGTCTCGGGTGACCCACGGCTTGTTGTTGGGGAAACAGCGTACAGTCTCTGTGGGGACAACACTGTCTACACAGAAGTTGATGTACCCGGTTATACATTCCGTGAGATCATCAAGGTCCTCTCCATGCAAATCACAGAGGAATCCCAGTCTGTTGACTCAAAGCAGCCCCGCAAGTCCTCATCGGCCTCCTGTGACCATCTCCTCACAGTCCTTATGGTCACAGGCAGCCACTGGACTAGAGGCCTATACAGGGGCTGAAGGTGGATGAGGTTGTGGTCTGACCTTCCAAGAGGAGGAAGGGCGATGGCGCTGTATGCCTCCTTAACATTGGCATACAGCAGGTCCAGTGTCTTGTTTTCCCTGGTGGGACAGTCCACAAACTGCTTGAAGGTGGGCAGTGTTGCAGCCAGAGTCACGTGGTTGAAGTACTCGTACCTCTTCTACAAGGAGGTCTTGGCATACTCTCATTTTCCTCTTTCTCCTTTGTTGATGGAGGTCAGCACATATCATTTGTCCTCCTCCACAAGGTAACCAACCCCCAGGGCCTTATTGTCTTCTTCCTTCATTTGATTGGGAAGTATCAAGACTCTGTCTTCTCCTGCTGATGTCATTTGGTTTTGGTTCTCCTGCACCTGCCCCCCACTTTTCCCTGAGTGGACCCAAGGCTTAAGAAAGAATCCTCCAGCTCTCAGGATTTCCTCAACCCCATTAGTGCTCTCGTCTAACCTTTTTTGGTCATTGTGGGATGTCGGGATGTCATCCACGTAGCAATCCTCCTCCAGGATTCTTCGTTCCCCTTCGAGGTGTGTAAACATTGGTAGCCTTGATGTCTTTCGCATAGCCAGCTGTGCTATGCATTCTGCAGGTCGATCGCCAATGTTGACTTGTTATTGCGTATACACATGCATTTCCAGGTCTTCCAGCCATACAGAATTATACATCTTCCTGATGTCTCCCAAATCTGCATGCACTCCTCTTCTGAACCGGAGTAGAACTGCTCGGATTGGATTCAGGAATCAGGTCCCTTCAGTAGAAGACCGTTCATACTGAACCCTTTAAACTTTTGGCTGCTGTTCCACACAAGGCGTACTGGTGTTGTCACAGAATGAGGATTTGGTGCCTGGTTCCTGTCCAGCTGTCCGTTATCTCTTTAGTGAGTTTCTTTGCTGCTCCTCTCTCCACCATTTCATGTACCTGCGCCTTGTAGGCAGCTTGCCAATCTGGCTCCCTCTTGAGTTGTTTTTCTGTCCTCAGAAAAGTTGCCTCCACTGCAGTCCTGTTGTTGGGAAGAGAGATTGGGTCCTCGATCCAAGGGTATGTTGTAACCCAGCGTGGAGCACTACTGTGGGCATCCGCTGTAACATAGGTAAGGCCTCGTTTTAGGATTTCCAGCTCTTTTTCCTCAATTAATCTAATTTCATTCCCTCCAGGCTGACAATGACCACACCGACATCCTCCACACTTTGGTTCACGGCCTGCTCCAATACTGTCCCACTTCCACCAATCCAGAAACTCTGTCAACAGCTGTGCTTTTTGTTTCAGCCTGAATCTCTTCAGCTCCGATGATTTCCTCGTATTTCACTGCGGCCATACGCATGGAGCAAGCAAAGTGTGTTTCAGACTCATATGTCGTCATCTCCACTTCCTCAAAGAGATCAGGGTGAGCTCCAGCTACAGTTTTACCCAGTGGGCTGTTCCACAAGACGAGGTCTCCGACAATCTTCACTCTCTGTGTGACCAGTCTACCTTCTTGGTGGCTGATAAGTAGCTCGATGTTTTCTGGTCTTTTTAGATCCTCAAGTTTGACTTCTGTAAATAACTTCTTCAGCTGCTCAGGTTTGATGACTCTTTCATGTTGGCTATTTCATTGAGACCATAACATACAAGTTGGTGCCCTTTTTCTGTCCCTCTGGATGTCTTGACTCTAACTTTCAGGAAATATCTCCTGCTTTCCACCCCTCAGTGACATTCCTCCAACTCCATGGACAACCAATGTGATTTTTTTCACTCTCCAGGTTTAACGTGTTGGCGGCTCTGTGGGTGATGTAGTTGGTGTCAGATGCTAAATCTAACAGGGTTCCAATTTTCTGACCTGAATTTGCGGTAACTTCAAGTAGCATCATGATAACTGGTATCTCGTCAGGTCTATCTGCTTCCAGTACAGACTGGTCATTTTCATTAGTTTTTTATTGCAAACATATTGGTAAAAGCATTTCTGGAGAGAGTTCAGCAATACATTTCACTTGCTCTTCTGTAAGTTTGAGTCTTTTCTTTGCGTCTTTGTCCAGTTGTCCAGTTGTTCTCTGTATTCTCCTTTAGGACAGAGGAAAAAATGATGGTCTGAAGAGCTCCCCTTCTTGCAGTCTCTTTTCCTGCAAAGGTAGTTGTTTACACATTCTTCTTCTCCCTCATGACATCTCAAACACCTCTTACAAGCTCCCAATCTCTTCCCAGCAATTAACTTTTCGACCAGATTTAGACCCTTGAACTGCTTGCAAAAGAATAGTTTCTCTTCATGCCTTTCTTCTCCACAGACAATACAACGTCCCTCTCTCCTGGTGGAACGTGTTGAGGAATATTTCCTTTCAAATTTCCTTTCGAGTTTCTCTGACTTTTCAGTTACTCCAAGCTGCTCCAGCTTTTCTAGGATCTCTTGTGTCTTCAGAAACTCGAGGAGACTGTCAAAATGGTTCTCAGGGGGGCGGGGGACATTGTTGCTGGGATTTACCATGAAGATGAGCCAATCCTTCTTTACAAGATCCGGCAGCTTACCCTCTATGGACCTAGTGACCAGTGGGTTCTTGATGGCATCTGTCCTTCCAAGCTCTGTAAGGTCTGCCAGTCTGCCAGTCCCTCAACACGGGAGCCCCCCAGGGATGCGTGCTGAGCCCTCTCCTCTACTCCCTCTACACCCACGACTGCATGGCTATGCACAGCTCCAACGTCATCGTCAAGTTTGCTGACGACACGACAGTGATGGGCCTGATCGCCGGCGACGACGAGACAGCCTACAGGGAGGAGGTCGGATCGCTGGAGCAGTGGTGCCAGGAGAACAGCCTCGCCCTCAACGTCAAGAAGACCAAGGAGCTGATCGTGGACTTCAGGAGGCAGAGGGGAGAGCACAGCCCTATCTCCATCGACGGCGTTGCAGTAGAGAGGGTCAGCAGCTTCAAGTTCCTCGGCGTGCACATCTCCGAGGACCTCACATGGTCCACGCACACCACACACGTGGTGAAAAGGGCCCAACAACGCCTGTATTTTCTCAGGCGTCTGAAGAAATTCAGCATGGGCCCCCGCATCCTGAGAACATTCTACAACGGCACCATCGAGAGTGTTCTGACAGGGTGTATCACCGCCTGGTACGGGAACTGCACGGCACTCGAGCGCAGAGCGCTTCAAAGGGTGGTGCGGACGGCCCAGTATATCGTTGGAGGTGAGCTCCCCTCCCTCCTGGACATTTACAACCAGCGGTGCGTGGCCAAGGCCAAAAGAATTATAAAAGACATTGCCCACCCCAGCCACGAACTTTACTCACTATTACCGTCAGGCAGGCGATACCGCAGTATCAAGTGTCGTACAAATAGGCTTAGAGATAGCTTCCACAGTCAGGCCATCAGGCTGCTGAACAAGGGCGTATAACATATAACAATGTATATTTTATTACATTGATTTATATATATATATTGCTCTTTTCTGTGCTGATTTTTGCATTTTATAAATTGCATTTTTTATTTTTATTTTATATTCTTTATTCTATTTTTTATTCTATTTTTTATCTATTTTTATTTTATCTTATTTTATAACTGCTGTCTGTCGTCGGGTATTGCACACAAGAATTTCACATCACTGCTTTATACTAAACTGTAAACTGTGAAGTGACAATAAACTTGACTTGACTTGACTTGACTTGCTTTCTCCACAGTTTGGATTAAGTCAATAACTCTCCTTGGTTGATCTGCTCTTAAAACAGGAATTTTCTCAAGATCTTCAATTATTTCTATTGCAATTGTAGACTTATTTCCATACATATTTTTAAGCACTCCAAAAATGTTTTTTGCTGTGTTGTATGTTGACAATCTGAGGTTTCTTGAGATTTTCTCATCCATGCTGTCCAAAAGCTGAATCTTGTTTACTTCATTTGAGCCTGTTGGTTCTCCCTGTCTTTGCAGGTTCTCCCAGTCTCTCTTCCATCTGTGGAAATCTATTTTGCAGCCATAAAATTTGGGCAGACTAATTGGCTTAATTCCCACCAGGGGCGTGGTGTTTGTTGCGCATGTGGGGTTGATGAAGCAGCCACTGAAGTCAGCATATATGCAACCTTTTCTTCTTCTGAATTTCTTTGGGCAAACAAACTCTGCTCTCATTGCTTCAAGCTTGTTATTCATTGCCTTTTAAGTCTTTGACTCTACCTTCTATATTTGCTTTTTGAAGTTTCTGGAATCCACAGTTCCCAAGATGCTAGGCTTCCACTAGCTTCCTTGACCAGCTTCTCCATGAAAACAAACTGCATCTCATACCCGTCACGATTGAGTGCAGATACAGATGTTGCAGCAGCATTATCACAAGCCGTTTCCGCTTCCTGGATTGAAGTTGTCAGCTCTTTGACCATAACGAGACCACAAGTTTGTGTGAACAATTCTTCTCACTTCATCCATCTTTATTTCACATTCATTGATCGTTTGTTCCATGTCAGCCTCTTGTTGCCCGCTCAACGCTTTTTCCACATCAGCTTCCATGTCTGCGAGTAGGCCACTCCGGAAATCATCATTTGCTTCACTGACATTTCTTCCCATCAAAGTGAGCTTTTTGAATTCATCCCGAAGCTCATTTTCAGTCACGCTTCGTGCTCCTCTGCTTAGAAAGTTAGCTACTTTTGTGAATACACCTTTAGCCATTGTCCTTTCCTGCTTGAGCTACTTGACACTTTTTCCATAGGCTTTCTCCGCCATTTTGCTGAGGTGTGTGGTTACTGCAGACAGTTTGGTTTAGTGTTCAGCTCACATTCAGTTTTCCATCCTGCGTCAACAATATTTCTGACTTTTACAGGCCCTTGATCCTTTAGTCCTTATTGCTTTGCAATGGTTTTCAACTGTCAAGTTATGTGTTGTTTTGGATGATTGACTCCTGCCTAAACTTGAAAATGGCCGGTTTACACAAAAAGGACACCCGGGACAACTCAATCTTGACTCTTTCCTTTTATTTGAGTTCTTGTAGAGCTTCATTTAGGTTAGGTTAGGTTGAACGTTGAAGTTTCTTATATTAAAATAATAATTAAGACTAACTAGAAATAATAATTAATCTAATCAAACATGACTTCAAAACCGACAAATACATGTACAAACACCATACCGGCAGCGTCTTTGGGTGAAACCTTGAGTTCAATCCTCTTCTGTTACTCACAGTGAAGTGTTTGTCTCTGCTGAGAGTCCCTCAGGTGCTTTGCATCAAGCTAATTATCTGACTCTTCTTTTGGGGCACATTTTCAGTGGAAACAGATTTTACCACCACCTGCTGGACTGGAGCCAGATCTTGAATTCTGCCTTTTAACTGGTTTTGACATGACACCCATTGACATTACGTTATTATTTATTATATAAATCTGTATGTCTCATTTGCTAACTGTGGGAGGTGTGTGGTCACGAGTTAGACTGATTAGTCTCTGGGGCCGGGGGAGGGGCCCGGGGAGAGGCTACACACCTGTGGTGCTTGGGAGTAATCAAGGCCCACATGTTAAAAAGCACAGCCGGCTCTGGCTGTAGCATCTTGCCAACCCTCTAATAAACCAGTTTCGACATTCTTCCTGCTGAGCTGATCTTTCGATCGCTTCAAGACGTTTAAAAGACTAACCTCCTTAACGTTGATGCTGTTGAAGCATGCTACATGGTAGAGTATAGGCGGCAGTATAGCTCTGGCGGCAGTATAGCTCAGGAGGTAGAGCGTTCCCCTCACAACCGGAAGGTTGCTGGTTAAATCCCCGGCTCCTAGCAAAAAGGTGTCCTTGAGCAAGACACCCTAACCCTAACTGCTCCTGACAGGCTGGTTGTCTCCTTGCATGGCTGACTCCGCCGTTGGTGATTGAATGTGTGGATGAATGGATGAATGTGAGGCATGACTTGTAAAGCGCTTTGAATAAAAGCGCTATATAAAAGCATCCATTACCATTACACCAGCCTTACAGCCTACCCAGTGGACGGTACCGACTGGTAGGCTTATCTATCCATCATAGATCCAGGCTGTAAGGACTAATCCCGCTCACACCTGGGGTTGTAATAGGACCCCTTTAACTTCCCAAACCAAGTTTTTCCTAAATCAAGACTAAAGGTCATACAACACAAAGCAAGACTGTGAAAACATTAGCGATTCATTCCTCGTTTCAGTCGGACAAACTCAACCCCCAGTCGAGCTAATTTCCTGCTTCCCCTGACGTCCAAACACACACCATAGGTTTAACTTGAAATAAACCTGGACAGAGTAACATTCAAACCCCATTCAAACATTTGTAGACAACATCAAGTGGATACTAACGCCTCATAGTGTCAACAGTTATGGTAAAATTGGAAGCTAGATTTGTTAGAAATTAAAAACCGATTTTGATTCAATCCTTTTAGGCTTAAAATCTTCCACATTTGTGTTCTCCACACCACTCACTGAAGAGGGTTGTTTGACCCAGCGGTTGAAAAGCAGTCATCGTGTCAGCGAAATGTGAAATGTGTCGGTCAAGACAAAATAACTGAAGATGCTAAATATAAAACCAAAGTAATATTTCAAAAAGTCATAGAATGTCCCCAAAAGGTCCTCTTTAAAGCCAACCACTAATAAAAGCAACAGATGCAACCGTCATTGAGAATGCTATAGAAATGCACACACTCATAGACACACACACACACACACAGATAGATACACACTAACATAGACACACACTGTCACATGCGCGCACGCACACACACACACACACACACACACACACACACACACACACACACACACACACACACACACACACACACACACACACACACACACACACACACACACACACACACACACACACACACACACACACACACACACACACACACACACACACACACACACACACACACACACACACACACACACACACACGGCTGGGAGCCTGGGAGCTGGAGATCAGGGGGGTGACGGGGTTGTGTGTGCGAGTCCTAATCCCAGCCAGGGAAAGATGTTTTAGCAGATCTTCTGGCGGGGCCCCTGTGTCCGCCCCGGGGCCCGCGTGGAAGCCAGGAGCCCCGGACGAGGACAAAGAGCGACCCAGGGCCTGTTGGTTCAGCGGCAGACTGTCACACACCGCCGTCAAGAGGGAAACGCAGCGGACGTAATCGCACAACAAAAGGGCCGTGCCCTCCCTCTCCCCGGCGGGATGCCAAGACATCAGAACACATTAACCGCACGGCGGCCGGCCGGGCGGAAAGCAGCCGGGGGCGTCAGAGCGGTGTCTGGTGGGCGGGGAGAGAAGAGGAAAGGCAACCGCTCAGGAGAGAACGCTGCTGCTTAGTAACACCAGGACGAAGCTAACACAGCTCTAAATTAGGGATGTGATAAAAATATTGATTATTGTCTGTTAATATTACCGTTTGTGTGTGTGTGTGTGTGTGTGTGTGTGTGTGTGTGTCTGTCTGCATACTCGTATCTCTAATCGTGTCGCTGGTAAACCCGACAGACAGGCATTGAGGGATGAGACATCACTACTGGCGGCCATGTTGTGAACCATCCTCTACGCCTCAGACCCTGGCCTTCTCACATGTCGCTGTTCTCCTGGTCAGCTGTCTCTACGCACAACCGTTGTCACAACAAACCACCATCCCAACAACAGCAGCAACAACAATAACTGCCACCATAACATCCACCACCACAACAACCGCCACCACCACAACAATCACAACAACAACAACCACTACCACCACAACCACCAAAACAACAACCACCAAAACAACCACAACCACCACAACAACTACCGTCACCACAACAACTATCGCCACCACCACCACAACAAGAACCACCACCACTACATCAACCCCCACAACAACCACCGCAAGTTCAGGGAGGCCCTAAAGAAAACAAAGCTACCCTCGTCAACCGGTAGCTTTCCTCTGCTTCTTGCCACAGTGGGGTCACGCAGTTCGTTGCTCGAGCAACAATACAATCCCGCCTGTTGATTCTTGATCACAGCCCTGTTAGGCCGCATCAACGGTTTCGAACAGCAGCGTGTGGGCCCAGAGTTCTGCTGGTAGGGCCATGTGGTAGAGGCTGAGCAGCAGAAGTTCTAAAACACGTTGGGGGTTTAGTTTCCATTCAAATTAGTTCACAGAGAAACCAGTCGTGACGATGCAATTCATGTTCTGTCACTATCTCGCAACTCTTTATCATGTGGTTCATTTCCGGTCTGGTTCATTTCCACGTTTGTTTATTTCCTCAAAAGACCAGATGAAAAATAACTGCTGATTCACCTCTGGTCTGTGGTGAAATGTTACTTGCCTGTTGTTTATTATTTGCTCGTTATTATAACATTGATGCCACTAACCCTGTCTGTATGACGCTACTACTTACAAAACATGAACCTTCTGAACCCTCAATGAAATCAAACTTATGTGTATTGAGGATGTGTGGCAGATAATTGAATCAGAGACATCTCATCTATTTTCGCACGGTCAGGAAAAAAAAGAGACAGACCAGAACAAAGGAAAGGAGCAAAAAACACCAAAGTTATATGTTGTATGACATCGTACATGCAACATATCCAGGCTAGTTATGCTTATACACCTGGCACTCGGCCAGGCTGTTGCATCATACAGTACACATACATACACGTGTGTGCGTGCGGCATCTATACCTCCACCTGCCTAACGTGCCCGGATCTGCCTGAAAAACCTGTCAGCTTCATGTATTAGCACCGTTTACTGTTGTATAAGGTAGTGTGTGTATATATATCTATATATATAGATATATATATCTATATCTATATATATAAACATACCCCTGACGAACGTTTACTGCACCTCACCTCCTTCCAAGAAGCACCCATGAGAGAGAGAGCGATCTTATAGGAGCAGTGGGGGAGCAGAGCAGCAGAGTGAGGGCCCCGCATGCCGAGACTCGCTCCCCCAGAGAGGTAATGGCTTCGCACCGACGCGGCCTTCTGAATGCTGCAGCCCTGCATTCCCTGCACAGCTCCTCGGGGCTCCTCGCACGCTGTGTACCTGCCCTCCTCCGCCTCTCTGGCTAGCAGACACGAGGGGAGGGAGCGAGAGGGAGGGAGGGAGAAAGGGCCATGGTGAGAGGTAAAAGCGAAATGTCTTGAAGGACAACAGAGAGTCGAACATTTGAAAGGTCGATACAAGTTAAGGGACTAGCGAGGGGAAATGATTTGCATGCAGAAAACGTAAATCATTTTTTTAGGGGTTGTTAGACATCCAAGAAGGAGACAGGAGAACATGGGGACAGGAGGGGACAGACAAGAGGAGAACGAGAGCCTGAGAGAGAGAGAGAGAGAGAGAGAGAGAGAGAGAGAGAGAGAGAGAGAGAGAGAGAGAGAGAGAGAGAGAGAGAGAGAGAGAGAGAGAGAGAGAGAGAGAGAGAGCGAGCATACTGGAGCAACAGATGTCACAATCCTGTACTTTATACACATTCTCCCATTGAGCCGTCTCAATGTTGATCTGATGTTCTTCATGGGGGGGGGGGGGGTCCACATGCCATACCTGCAGCTGTACAATCTTACAGGCCTCCAGCAGATTGCCATATGTGAAGTCTGTCTCTGGTGGAGCTCAGAACCTCCGGGTGCTGCAGAACCTAGCTCTGTAGACCCTAGACCCTAAGAAGAAACATGTGGCAATGAAAGGATGGTTAGAGGGGTGGAGGGGGGTTGTAAATGAAAGAACTCTTGAATCATTATTGGCATACCGATCTCAGTAAGAGTGAACCAGCCGCAGCTAAAGACAGAATGACACACCGGTGTGTGATTCAACAGTGTGGAACAATGTATTGATGACCATAGAGAGAGAGAGGTGAAATGAAGGAGCAAAGGGAAGGGCTGTCTGTGTTTTAGTTGAGCGAAAAACCAACAGAAGCACAAGAAACACAAAATGGTTCTGTGTGTCGCCAAAGGTCCCTGAACTAGAGGCAGGGTGAGTGAGTAGCCGGCCGAGGCCCGGTTCACAGAGAGCAGATCAACAGTGCCGGCTGAAGGCGGCTGACAGCTACACTCATATGGAATGTGCTCCTCTGCCACACCTGTGTGGGACTCAGCCGCCAAGAATGGCCTCTCATCCTACTGGCTGATCTCTTTCGTGAGTGACATCTGGAAGAAGTCATTGGCTGCCGTCCCACCCGGCCCGAGGGGGCAGGCACGGGAGCCGGCCCAGCCTCAGCCAATGACGGACGAGGAATGGCGGAGGAGCAAGGCAGGGCCAGGGCCAAATAAAACTCATCACATGGGGTGTGTCTCAAAACGTGTGCTGGCGGTCTGAGAGTGAGGTGCTACCTTCCTGCTGGCAGGAGCCGCCGGACTGTGGGGACTGTCCGGATCCACACCAAGCCTGGACGAAGCCTGGCTGAAGCTGAAGAGGCCCCCAAACACCCAGAGTGAGTTTCACCCCCCCCACCCACCCACCTCAGGATGGCCTCACCTCTGCAGCGAAGACCAGAGATTTGGGCATGCAACCGGCAACCTACCGGGGATTGCCAGTGGGCATGAGTCGGAGTACCCAGATAGAGCTTTCTTACCAAAAGTCCCAAAAGATTGGAGGATTTGTGTGTTTGATTTTTTTGTACCTGAACACACTAGAATGTTCTTCTCGAGACTTATTGTGGTAGAAATGTGTGTTTGCAGGTGGTCGCACTATGGTCGCTCACATCTCCTTATCACTTTTCCAGCCCAGCTATCCATTCTGTATCCGTTGGACGGAGAACTGATAAGGGCATGTGTCTGACACTAACAGCACACGCTTACGGAGGGGACGTTTGAGTCAACGTTTGACATGCAATACACGCAATCTTTTTCCCTGTGACTGCGGTTGTGTAGCTAGGTGGGCTACCGGGGGGGGCTGACTGCAGCTCTCGAGGCAGGACTCAGGGGGCCCACAGTACATCGTGTGCTTTACCACCTTCACTACATCACTGCTGTGTTGGGGGGTTAAATGGTTTGCAATGTGACACGTTGGCTGATTGTTGATGTTTTTGTTCTTGTGAATTGAAGAGGTGTTAGGATGTATAGAGGTAACGTATCTCCGGTCCACTGATGTTGAGGTGATGTGAATTGAGAGAGGTTCAAGAGATGTGATCTTTTTGTTTCTGTTTCTCCGTCGTAGGATGCAAGATGCATGTTGTGCGCGGGCGACATTTTTTGTGCAAACACCAAAATGGAGGTTTGCTTGGGTTTGATGGCCTCAGGCCGTCCAGTGTCATGTGGTACGGTCGTGTGAGTTTTTAAACATGTATGAAGACAAGGTGTGACTGTTGGGTCCTCTGCTATGTGTCGGTACATGTCTCGTTGAGTGGAGGGTTTACCATCAGAACAGGCGAACCCGAGGACCTGTTTAGTTCATTCTTCATCAACTCCCCCCCCACAGCGCGAGCAACCGTCGGCAAGACAAAAATGTCACTGTGAAGAATGTTTTCAATATTCAGCTCGAGAGCCGACACTTTTTATCACATTATCCTGTCGGGACAGAGTATCATTCAAAAAAACCTTGCATTTCGGTGTCACTGGTGATCGGCGAAAGTCACATTTTTGTGTGAACCAAAAGCCACACGTTTCTCTCCAGTCATGCAGCCTAGCATTTTTTGACTCATAATGGTTGCTTGTTTCAGCCAAAATGAGGCATCTCATGTTTCATAAACAAGAGAAAAAACTGCTTGTTTATACCAAAAAGACGACACATGCATCAGCAACCGCTATTACTGCTTAACCCCATATTGTCCTCCTCCAATGAAAAAAACCCCACTTAAGATCTGTTTTGCATTATTTCAATGAGTTTTGGAACTGTTTGTAGTATGTTGTATTTAAATGCCACTGTGTTTTATTTACATTTTCAATGTTCCTGTGAAATTCTACAATGATCTATTGCCTAAATAACTTATCAATGTATTTTACATGTCATTGAAATTGAATCCACACACAACAAATGAAGTACCAGTATATTGGTAAGTTATGTGTTCAACGCGTTTAACAATTATCTCTTCATACTTGTCTTTGTTTATTTAGAATATATATTGTTTATATAATACATAGGTGACTGATGCACTCCAACAAGAACAGAAGAGGCTGCTGGGTGAACTCCTGGGTGTCGGTCATGTAATATTTCATGTATATTAAAACACCTTGTCTTCACGTCACACTTCTATGGGCTACAGCATTCCCTGCCTCAAGAATAAAAACAGGTTGAAACACATTTCTTCTTTTGATTTTTTTCTTCTTTTGACGTTATATATCTCCCATTTCCTCCCCTGTTTTTCCATGCATGTATTTGTTGACCTTTACTTCACGTGATGGGTGCCCTTCATACAGCCCGGATGAGTTATATATGAATCTACATTCCTGTATTCCACGTTCATTTCCCTCTGGGATATCAGTGAAGTGCGTCTGTCTATCCGCTCCCCCGTTGGCCGAACACATTCCTTTCGACAGTAAAAGTTGTTCAGTTAGTTTGAGGTTTTGCAGGTAAAAGTAAAAGTAGAAACACACAACAAATAGAAAGACAGCTAGTTAGATGTTTCCTTCACCTCCTTGCTCTTTGTTATTATGTTAGTGGTAGTGTTTGTGGTAGTGGTTGTCTTTAACTAGTTACTTCATGCAAGCATCAGTGAACATCAATGGAGTCAGCTTATTATATTTAAATACAAACCAAACCAGTTTGGCACCGCAGCCTGGCCTGTCAATTGCAATTGTTCACATATGAGAGAATGCAAATGAGTATGTGTGTGTGTGTGTGTGTGTGTTGTATAACTGCAGTTATTCATTTGCTAACCACCACACCATGGTCCTTATAATATGAGAGATTAGGAAATTAAAAAGCTGAACATTACTTAAAAATATGAGTACATGAATTAAGTATAAATGAACACATTTTCAATTGTTGTAGGTTTGTGTGGTCACACAAGTCCACACGCAGGTTTAACAAGATTCAGATTCACATTCGGTTTATCTTTCACATGTATAGGCGTATATTATTATTATTAGGTGCAGTGTGCAATATACAGTCAAACGTTATTGTCAACACAGCTATGGTGGATTTGTGACAATAAAACGACATTGTGTGTGTGTGTGTGTGTGGTGTGGTGGGTGTGTGTGTGTGTGTGTGGTGGTGTGTGGTGTGTGTGGGGACGGGACAATAAACTTGACTTGACTTGGGACAATCACACCGTATGTCAATCTCACCGTCCTAAAACCACTTCAAATCTTGAAATAGGCATTTATTGATCGATATTATTTATTGTATTGACGATGAGGCTATATATATCTATAGATATAGATATAGATTAGATATAGATTTATGTGTGAATACGTGTGGCTTTCTGAACACATCAATAAAACATAAAAAAGAAGATATATAATACAAAATAAAAAAAGATACGGTAATACAATTTCCTAAAAATAAAAGATCATAAACTAAAAGTATTATTATTATTATTATTATAACAAATAATTCGCTTTTCTTACGTGTGTGTCCCGGAAGTGGTTGTCGTCTGGGTGCCACGTCAGCGGTACGCTACGCTCAGTTGTGACGTCACGTGATCCGTAGCCGGGATCTCCGAGTCGCAAATCTCTCATCCACGGTGCGCTGTGTTTTGGATTCATTTTTATTCATTTGGATTTTCATTTTTGACATGCATTACTTGGGCTTTTGCTGCTTAATCCTGCATGCGATTGTTGTGCGCAGCACGGAGCTGACTTTTGAGTTGCCCGACAATGACAAACAGTGTTTCTCCGAAGAGCTGGAAGAGGGTGTCAAGTTGGACATAGACTTCCAGGTGAGTTGAGTATGTGTAAGTTGAGTATGTGTTTACTTACTTACTAACTTACTAACGCGGTTGTGTGTGTTGTTTGGAGGCTGTCATTATTTGTGCAATGTTTATATTGCTTCATATCTCCTTTTACACACACATACACACACACTTTGTATAGATGTGTTCCCAGCTCGTTTTGAATGATGACATTACCTAAATAAATTCCGGCCGTCACAGCTGTGTTAAATTCTGGCCAGGAAGCTATAATAACGTGTATGAATGAATACGGAATGCATATCCACTGTCTTACACAATATAAGTAGCGTTTATGTTAGTGTTTTGGGACATAAGGCCTACTTGTGATTCCCCGTCCACACCCCTGTCCTCTGATATATAATATAACACACGTTGTTATGTGTCCCCCAGGTGGTAGCAGGTGTTAACTACGACTGTGGCTCCCCGTCCACTCCCCTGTCCTCAGATGCATAACCCACATTGCTTTGTGTCCACCCCCCCCCCCCCCCCCCCCCAGGTGATCGCAGGTGGCAACTACGATGTGGACTGCTTTGTGACGGACCCTCATGAGAACATCTTGTACCACGAGCAGAAGAAGCAGTACGACAGCTTCTCCCACATCACCACCACGGGGGGCGCCTACCAGGTGTGCTTCAGCAACGAGTTCTCCACCTTCTCCCATAAGATCGTGTACCTGGACTTAAGGACGGGCAACGAGAGACCTCTCCTCCCTGTGATGAACAGGGCAGCAGCGATGACTCAGGTTAGTAAAATATGTACAGCTAGTACTTAGGATGAGTACAAGCAAGTATACATTCTAGACTTGTACTTTTCCCTTACTTTTACCTGAACTTATTGTACTTCTACCTGAGCACTGGTTCAGTTCTTGGAGACTTGTTTGGAATGAAATGCACTTTTGACTTCTGGTGACGAGTTGTTCTCTTACCTTCCTTTGTTGAAACACTATTGTAAGACCTTTTGGATAAAAGCATCTGCTAAATGACTAATGTAATATAATGACTACGGGATCCATACATATATCTATAACTACACTACTACTACTACTACACTGACCTACTGCTGAGGTCAATATATAATAAGTACTCAGGATTAGTACAGGTACATCATTTACATACTACCAATACTAGTTTTGCATGGTAGAGTACAGCATTCCTGGCCTAGGTTAAGGGTTAACTGTGATCCAGATTGAAGCCAGATTAAAGCCAGATGGCGGCAGATCCTTGATACCATTAAGATATTTTCATACTTATGTGATTAGTTGACATCGATTTGGTGTTAATTGTTGCAGGTATAATAATAAGAACCTGATCTGCACCAAAATCAAACCAACTCTTCGTTGGTCCATAAGTTATTTAACCACCACGTTTTGTAATTGAAATAACTCCAAAAAAAAGTGTTATTTTGCTTACAGACGGACAAACATCTGACAAAAACATAACCCCCACACCATCTTTGGTGGCGGTCGTTATAAAACACGGTTTCATCCTTCATCTTCTACAACGGATCCGCTCTTACAAACCTTGTGTTTTTTTTCTTTTTGTGTGTTAAATCTCGACACACAGCTTGAGTCCACGTGCCTCTCCATCCACGAGATCCTGAAGACGGTGACCGAGGCCCAGACACGCTTCAGGTTGCGGGAGTCGATCGACCGTCTGCGGGCGGAGGTCATCCACGAGCGCATCACCTACTGGTCGCTGGGCGAGACGGCGCTGCTGTTCGCCGTCAGCGCCGGCCAGGTGCTGATGCTGCGCAGCTTCTTCAACGACAAGAAGGGAAGCATCGGCACCTAAGAAGAGAAAAATAAAATGCATTTGAATTCAAATGTTATGGCCCCAGAGGTCCTCAATGCAGTCCCCCACCAAATGGGATAGATTTAGATGTTTTGTGTTTGTTTGTTTTTGTAGTCAACTCATCCGTAAGTGGATTTGAGGAGAGTGCACATATTATGCCGGACGATTTATAAGAGAAGGAAAACTTTAGTTGAAATGTGTATTGACTACAAATCGATTTCTTATTCAAAAACGACCACTTACGGTTGTGTTGAAGATGATATCTTCCATTACCGCAGAAAAAAATAAACAATTGTTTTGGGTCTATTTTCTGGAAGTACTTGAGAAAACGGGTCCAATACTTAATAAATGGGCTTCATACCAGTTGTGATCTTAAATGATGATTCCAGATTATGGTACAGGATGCGTGTTGTTCCTCATTTCTTTGCTTTGTGCATTTTGTTTTAATTATTTTAATTTAATGTACTAAATTGTTGTCTTTGTGTTTTTTCTACCTTTTCTCCTCCGTTCAAAGACCGATAATGCAGTGCCTTAAGCGTTTGGACAGTTACTTATAGTTACATAATGTCTTGTTTGTCTTATTTCAAATCAACGTGGGCTGCTTTACCGACGCTGTTACTTACCAACAGGTTGCTGAACCCTTCGATGTGTGATATTAAAGGGTTTTTCCATGGGACTGGCTTCTCTTCCTGATTACAAAACATCAATATATTCTTAAATGTTACTACTGTTATCAGCTAGCACACTGTGTGTGTGTGGCCATTGCAGCGGTACAGTTAGTTGTTTATAGCCATTGGTGAGATGTAAATATAAAGGCATTTATTTAGCTGAACAATCGTAAACAATTAAATCCGTTGTGATTATAGGCTACAAAGTTTTAAACACAATAAAGTATACCTTATTGTTGATTAAATTAGTATTAATAAGAATACCCACTACTAATACATTATTTCATTTTGATATATAATGCTAATAAAATGCATTATTATTCTTTTGTTTATTAATTGAAATCAAAATTATGTTCAGGTAGGGGTGTGTGCAGGGACGTGCACAGACATTTTCGGGGGCAGGAGCTCAAGTGAGAAAAAGGGCACTTCCCATAATCATTTATAAAATTGTTTTAAAACAAAAGGTTAAGCCAATAGAATACTGAATTGCCTGAATACATTAATGATCCAATACATTATTATTATTATTATTACACTTACCGCACACATAACATAAAATAACTGCTGTTGACAAGGAGTTAGTTTCAGTGTAACTACAATTCCCTCCTTTCACATATGAGGGTGGGTCGCTGTATCATGTAATGATTAAGACCTATCAGCATACAACAAACTAGTCAAATTAATAGTTATTAAATGAGCAGCCAACAATCAAAATGGTGTTCGTTTTACAACCCTGTCTGAATTCATCTATAGATTTAAAGCTAATCTGCATATTTAAACATAACATTTCAGGGGGAAATACTGACTTGACGTAAGTAACTATCTGGGGAAGTTGTGAGGTGATATGTTTTGTCTTTTTACCTGCAATGCCTTGGTAAATGCATGCAAATTAGCGCATTTTAATTAGGCCTAGTTAACGCCTAATTTGCATATCGATGTGGCGATTGTGATGACGATTGCTTAGTCATTTGTTCATCACCACTCACCTTCAAACAAGCAAAGAAAAGCCGGCATCACGTGGGACTGTAAGGTGGGAGGTGCTGCTACCTGTCTGAAGGGACTGTAAGGTGGGAGGTGCTGCTACCTGTCTGAAGGGACTGTAAGGTGGGAGGTGCTGCTACCTGTCTGAAGGGACTGTAAGGTGGGAGGTGCTGCTACCTGTCTGAAGGGACTGTAAGGTGGGAGGTGCTGCTACCTGTCTGAAGGGACTGTAAGGTGGGAGGTGCTGCTATCTGTCTGAAGGGACTGTAAGGTGGGAGGTGCTGCTACCTGTCTGAAGGGACTGTAAGGTGGGAGGTGCTGCTACCTGTCTGAAGGGAATGTAAGGTGGGAGGTGCTGCTACCTGTCTGAAGGGACTGTAAGGTGGGAGGTGCTGCTACCTGTCTGAAGGGACTGTAAGGTGGGAGGTGCTGCTACCTGTCTGAAGGGACTGTAAGGTGGGAGGTGCTGCTACCTGTCTGAAGGGACTGTAAGGTGGGAGGTGCTGCTACCTGTCTGAAGGGACTGCCGGTGACTGTCCGCACCGCTGAGCAGCAGACGTGGATTGAGGGAGGGAGGGAGGGAGGGAGGGAGGGTGGAGGGAGGGGGGGAACTTGACAGTCTAATCTCCCGACCTGATATTTTTATCTTTTATGCAATCAATATATTTTTTGGAAAGGGAAACTGTGCGCAAACAGCAGTATATATATATTAATTTATATTAAAAAATAAATAATAATAAAAATAAACAAGCATCCCATAAAAAGGGCACTTTCTCTGGAGGAAGAAAAAGGGCAGGGGCTCAAGCCCCCTTTGATGTCTATGTGTGCACGTGCCTGTGTGTGTGTGTGTGTGTGTGTGTGTGTGTGTGTGTGTGTGTGTGTGTGTGTGTGTGTGTGTGTGTGTGTGTGTGTGTGTGTGTGTGTGTGTGTGTGTCCATTGCAGTGGTACAGTTGTATAGCCATTGGTGAGATGTAAATATAAAGGCATTTATTTAGCTGAACAATCTGAATCCGTTGTGTGATTATAGGCTACAACTAACGTTTTAAACACAATAAAGTATAATACCTTATTGTTGATTAAATTAGTATTAATAAGAATACCCACTACTAATACATTATTTCATTTCGATATATAATGCTAATAAAATGCATTATTATTCTTTTGTTTATTAATTGGTGTGTGTGTGTGTGTGTGTGTGTGTGTGTGTGTGTGTGTGTGTGTGTGTGTGTGTGTGTGTGTGTGTGTGTGTGTGTGTGTGTGTGTGTGTGTGTGTGTGTGTGTGTGTCACGCAAACTCAACTTCCCCAACGGAGGAATTAAAAAAAAATCCCCCTCGATGTCGAAATCACATTCATACGTCACTTTGATTGGTTGCGAGCGCTTTCCACGTAGACACACCGGAACGCGTCGTCATCCCTTTTACCGCGCGCTGTGTCGGCGTTCATTCATATCTCCCCGGTAAAGTAAAGTGTGTCCGCAAGAAACCCGTACGAAAACAACATGGCAGGGTACATTAGATGTCTGGCGGCCTCCGTGTCCAGAGCTGCTGCCACCTCCACCTCCACCATCACCTGCACCTCCCTGTCTACCGGGACCAGGAGCAGTAGTCCCGCCGTGGCGCTCCTGGCGTCTACCGGGACCAGCACCCAACACCGGCAGGAGCAGCGCAGACACTGTGAGTCCTCGGGTGAACCATTCGGGTTTGTATTGCTTCAGAATGAACAGCCTGACATGTGGTTCTATCTCTGTTTTAAAGGGGAGCTTCACGTCATGTCATCTATATATGGATCTCTAATGTTACTACAATAGACACGTTTTCTCTTCCCTCTCAGAGAAGAGAAGAGGGACTTTCGTTTTAAAATACAAGCTGGTGTTGTGAGAGAGTATTGAATCTGAGTGGACAAAAGTGCACACTGTCAAACTGACTTGAATAGGTCGGTACTATACAACCACTAAATAATATTGCCCCCTGATGTTCAATTGTCGACCATGCACTAGGCCACACTTACTCAACAGGCGGCCCGCGGGCCGCATCCGGCCCGCAGACGCTTATTGTGTGGCCCCCAACATGCCTGGTTAAAATAAAAATAAAAATAAAAAACATTTAAAACAAAATAAATCCTGACCTGCTTTGGATCTACTTATGTGTGTGAAAGCTCCTTCTCTGCCATGGGAATAATAAAATCAAAGCAGCGTTCCCATATAATTGACAGACATTTGGCAGACTATCTCAGAGCAGCTACAACTGAGCAACAACCAGATCTGAAAGTACTGATCTGAAAAGAATGCAGACTTAGAGCTCTCACTAGAAATAAGTAACAACTGTTTGTTATATTGTTATTGTTATTAATATTTGTGAAATGCAGACTCAGAGCTCTCAATAGGAATAAGTAAAAAGTTGTTTGTTATATTGTTATTGTTATTAATATTTGTGAAATGCAGACTCAGAGCTCTCAATAGGAATAAGTAAACATTTGTTGTTATATTGTTATTGTTATTAATATTTGTGAAATGCAGACTCAGAGCTCTCAATTGGAATAAGTAAAAAGTTGTTTGTTATATTGTTATTATTAATATTTGTGAAATGCAGACTCAGAGCTCTCAATAGGAATAAGTAGCAATTGCAAACTTTATCAATGTCATCAATGCAAAGCTATTCACTCCAGTGTTAATAAAACATCAGCTTGACCAACACTTGACACTACATTTGTTACTCAAATTGAGAATATTTTTAAAATAATAATGGTACAAATATATGTTAATAATATTTTGTGGCCCTTTGCACCTGTTGTGGTTTAAATGTGGCCCTCTTGGCCTCTGAAGTTGAGTACCCCTGCACTAGGCCATGCGTCTCATGTGTGTGGCAAAGGGCAAGGCACTAGCTCAGTACACAGTTGTGTAACAGGTAGCTAAACAAACACCGCTATGTATATTCACAGAACCAAGCTAAGCTTATCCTACACCAATACATTAATAACAACAATTAAATAGCCATTTTGGAAAATCCCATTTGGTACTTAGTTAGGCAGAGAGAAAACAATTATTAAGAACAGAAATAACTTGGAGCCTGGAAATGGGGTTCCTTTCCACATCTTTCCACGTCTAAGTGAGTAATGCAGACGTATTTCCGAGAGAGACTTCTCCAGCGGTAAAACAAAAAGCACTTTCAGAGGACATACATGGATGGGGCCACTATTTCCCCAAAGGGTTACTGATGGCCAAAGTACTCGCAGCGCTCAATACTGGACCACTTTAAATCATCATTCACTTAGACCCAACAGGATGGAAGAACTGCCCAGACCTCAGTTGAAATGCACTGTAGTAAATCGCTTTGGACAAAAGCATCTGCTATAAATGACTAATGCAATGAGAATGGGGTCCAGGTTGAAAAAACCCGGAAGTGGTCCCTGAAGTGTTTCCGAATGTCATCAGATGCCGCCAAGCGTATCAAGGTGGACAACCCGGTGGTGGAGATGGACGGGGACGAGATGACCCGCATCATCTGGGAGTTCATCAAGGACAAGGTGACGGTTATTAGCCAGTTATTAATGACTCTGCATGTCTGGACGTGAACTAGCCCAAAGGGGATTTCAAGGTCTTAGACTGCTTTCAAAAGACGCCTTCCCCCTTACTTTACTTTCGCTTAATTCCTGGATGCTTCTGGGCACATGACATTTTTTGACGCAACTCAAGAATTTAGCAAAGATAGCCTAATATTGCTGTTTGACATAACTTCAGACTACACCAAATACATAAAAGATGTTTTAGTGTCTTTAGTGTCTGGGAAAACAAGTCAAATTCCACAAAAACTACTGCATCTCTGATCCATCTCACCGGATCACACATTTAGGCTATTAAGTACTGATAACTACCGTCATGTTCCATTCAAGGAGCCTCCCCTGAAACAGGACCCCCCCCCCCTATTCCCCAGGGAGACCCACCTCCCACTTTGAAAACCTCTGAACTAGTCTATCTATTTTTTTTATTACCGGGTAAATAAAGGGTGAGATTGTTTGGATACAGCCGGATGGACTTTGTAATCAAAACATCATCAAAGTGGGGTAACGAGAGGCCAATACAGCCTGGGACTGTGTAAGGTACAATAACACCGTGTGTATGACAACCGTGCTCTCCTGTTTACACACACGCAGCTCATCCTGTCCAACGTGGAGCTGGAGCTGAAGTACTTTGACCTGGGCCTGCCGTACCGCGACCAGACGGACGACCAGGTCACCGTGGACTCGGCCCTGGCCACCATCAAGTACAACGTGGCCATCAAGTGTGCCACCATCACCCCGGACGAGGACAGGGTGGAGGGTAAGGCCCCGGGAGCTACACCTCCACACCACTGCGGACACCGCTCACTCTCGGTTTAGCTTGTTCTGCTTTCATGATGTCTGTCCCACTCCTAACACTCCTGAGGAAAAACACCTTGACTCCTAACCGACTCCTACCTTGTAGGAGTCAGTTAGGAGTCAAGGTTTTTTTCCTCATCGTTAATTAAAGGGCCCCTGTTATACTACCAGGTGTAAGTGGGATTGGCCATCACAAGCTGTTTGAAAACAAAGTCATGTGACATAGTGACATCGCACAGTGAGAGTGCCACCCAGATGTATGGTGACTAGATCGGTCTACCCAGTGGACCGTACCAACTGGTAGGCTTAATCAATTTATCTATCCGTCATACATCTGGGTGGACATCATACAGTGGGAGTACTGTATGATATCCTGAGGCTGCACTGTGATTAAGGGCTATAGATATATATATATCTATATATATCTATCTATCTATCTATCTATCTATCTATCTATCTATCTATCTATCTATCTATCTATCTATCTATCTATCTATCTATCTATCTATCTATATATATATATGGTATATCTATATATATATATATATATATATATATATATATATATATGGTATATCTATATATATATATATATATATATATATATGGTATATCTATATGTGTATATATTGGCCAACCTGCTGTCCTCATTTACCTGTAGGGTTCAGGCTTGGGTTAACCACACCCTATGTTGGCATCCAGAAATGCCTCAGAGCTATAGAACGCAGGTTATGGTGGATTCTGGTTCTCACGACATTATTGCATTACATTTCTAACACACACACACACACACACACACACACACACACACACACACACACACACACACACACACACACACACACACACACACACACACACACACACACACACACACACACACACACACACACACACACACACACACACACACACACACACACACACACAGTATCCCTCTTTCGGTCTTAATGGTCACCTCGAGGTAGTCTAGCATTAGGTATAAAGGCATTTGTCTATTATTACTGAGCAAGTACTCATTCGTTATTTACATAGCAAACTGGCAACTTTTCACGTTTTCATTCCAATAATAGACCAAACGTGCTATAGTATGATCACTTGGTGCCCGGGCTTAAATTATGAATGGCTAAGGTCCATGAGCCACGTGTGCGTACTTACAGTATTCTTGCTGGACGTTCCAGAGTTCAAGCTGAAGAAGATGTGGAAGAGCCCAAACGGAACCATCCGGAACATCCTGGGGGGCACCGTGTTCCGCGAGCCCATCATCTGCAAGAACATCCCCCGCCTGGTTCCCGGCTGGACTCAGCCGATCACCATCGGCAGACACGCCTTCGGGGATCAGGTAACGGTGGACGCCTGAACCCCAACTCCATTCTAAATGTATTCAGATACAGTTGGGATGAACTCTGGTGTGGTGCGGTCGGTGTCCCAGTACAGGGCCACGGACTTTGTCGTCGACAAGCCCGGCAAGTTCAAGATCATGTTCTGCCCGGCGGACGGAGGGAAGGCCAAAGAGTGGGAGGTGTACGACTTCCCCTCTGGAGGCTGTGGAATGGGAATGTACAACACCGACGAGGTCAGGATGGTTCTCCTCATCCCACCTCTTCCACTCTCCCACCTGATCGTTGCGCAACACCTTTTTCTTGTTTTATTCCAAATCTGTTTTTACATTTGTTTGCCTTTTGCTTCTTTTTGCTCTTTGAGCAGGGTAGTCGAGGTCAGATCCTGCAGAAAATGTCTTGTGGGACAAAAAAAAAGCTTCTGCAGCCTTTGCCTTCGCATGCACCGGTAGTCACGCTGTGTGTGTGTGTGTGTGTGTGTGTGTGTGTGTGTGTGTGTGTGTGTGTGTGTGTGTGTGTGTGTGTGTGTGTGTGTGTGTGTGTGTGTGTGTGTGTGTGTGTGTGTGTGTGTGTGTGTGTGTGTGTGTGTGTGTGTGTGTGTAGTCCATCACTGGGTTCGCGCACAGCTGCTTCCAGTACGCCATCCAGAAGAAGTGGCCCCTCTACATGAGCACCAAAAACACCATCCTGAAGGCCTACGACGGGCGTTTCAAGGACATCTTCCAGGAGGTGTTCGAGAGGTACGAGACGGCGCTTTGTGAGAAATGGGGCGGTTCGGTTTACGGGTCCCACTATCCAGTTTCAGGACACTGCTTGAGAAATGTAAAACAAAAGATGTCGAAGATGACCTTGACCACTGTTCAGCAAACCTTGTAAAAGTTAAGTTGAAATCAGTAGAGTGAAAACCTCCACCACTTCCAAAAAAAATCCCCTGGATCCAGATCTGCGACAAAATAGAATCAACTGGTCCTTGGGCCATAAGTCATTCAACCAGCAATGTTCTGCAATTCCATGCATAACCTTTTTGAGTTATCTTGCTCATAAACATAAATAAACTGACACAAACGGGCGAATACATATGCTCCGGCCGTGGCGGTTATGATGGAGGTGTTAATAAATATATATATATATATATATATATATATATATATATATATATATATATATATATATATATATATATATATATATATATATATATATATATATATATATATAAAAAAATATAATCTTTCCCTCCTTTCCCTTCCTTTTCTCAGCCACTACAAACCAGAGTTTGACACGCTGAAGATCTGGTACGAGCACCGGCTCATCGACGACATGGTGGCCCAGATGCTGAAGTCCTCCGGGGGCTTTGTCTGGGCCTGCAAGAACTACGATGGGGACGTCCAGTCGGACATCTTGGCCCAGGGTAGGCCTTTGTTTGCGGTTTTCCTCCTACTATCGCACTACGGGCGGCCAACCGTTTGTCGGTTACAATGGTGTTAGACTTGAGCTTGTCACGCTTTACATACAATTGAATTCAAACCTGTTTTGGTGCCAATCAGGTTATCATGAACAACAAGGATTTAAAGACTGAAAAGCAAGTCGTGAGCATGGTTAATGCCCAATGTTGGTTTAATTTACCTTATTGGATGCTTGCCTTCGTTCTCGTAATGTCCGTTTGGAGTTCAAGCAGGGTTATTGTTTTAGTTGCATTTGTTTGTTGCGTTCAAAACCCAATTCCCAAATAAATTAAAGTAATAAAAGGAAACAAAAGGGGAGCAAAGTAAGCATCAGTTATTCGATTTCAAAGGGAAATATACTAAAGAAACACTGGTTACATTCACACACTGTTCATGCTAACGTTTTTATTGATTGCTGGCACCTGTGTAAGGCTCACTAGTGCCCAGCTGTCCTGTTGCTTGTGCAGGTGGCCACCAGGGGGCAGTGTTTCATGCGTTTACAATGTGTTTTCTTTTTATATAAAAAAATGGCTCTTGCAGACAGTGTGAACATAAATAAACGCAGTCCCGTCATGCACTTACTGCAACTACTTACTATAACTAATTAGTGTGTGTGTGTGTGTGTGTGTTTTCATGTGCGTTGCAGGCTTTGGTTCTCTGGGTTTGATGACGTCAGTGCTGGTGTGTCCAGATGGGAAGACCATCGAGGCGGAGGCGGCCCACGGTACCGTGACCAGACATTACCGGGAGCACCAGCGGGTAAGACCACGGCTACACCCCGGGCCTGGACCTGAGACCCTAAAATAATATATTTAACTATTCGATTAAACAGTCAAATAGATGGTAATATTGAATCCATTCAGTTTATTACACCTTTTTTCTTACTCCTCTTCAGGTAACACTCCCCGGATCCCTCCTCCTAGCGCGTCCTCTTATCACTTTTTACTAGCTTTTCTAGCATACTAGCGTCTTACTAAGTCGATTGTTTGCTTGTTACTTAGTTAGATATTGTTCTATTTTTTGCCAACTTATTGTACTTTTACCTGAGCACTGGTTCAGCTCTTGAAGACTTGTTAGGAATGAAATGCACTTTTGACTTCTGGTGACGAGTTGTTCTCTTACCTTCATTTGTAGGTAAGCAATATTGTAAGTCGCTTTGGAAAAAAGCGTCTGCTAAATGACTGTAATGTAATGTAATGTTTATCAATGAATTTAAAAAAAATAAAAATCCCTTGAAAAGCTCTGGGGTCCCTCAGGGGAGACGTGGCTCACACTTAAAAAGAACCCCTGATCTAAAGTAACCGACCATATTTCCGTGGTGGGCATCCAGGGCAAAGCGACGAGCACCAACCCCATCGCCAGCATATTCGCCTGGACCAGAGGACTGGAGCACAGAGGCAAACTGGACGGAAACCCAGACTTGATCAAGTGCGTTAGTGGCCGCATTGGCAGCACACAATTCACCGTGCCGACCGTGAGTCTCTGACCTGGCCCAGACTCTCTGTGGCGCTGACATTCACCGGCTGTCTGTTGTCCCATAGATTCTGCCATACCCTGGAGAGGGTCTGCGTGGAGACTGTGGAGAATGGTGTGATGACCAAGGACCTGGCCGGCTGCATCCATGGCTTGGCCAAGTAGGTCTTCGTCATGTGTTTTATGATCATGTACTGTGTATTGTGTATATATGTTGTTATATTTATGTGTAAGTGATGTATTTTTAGTTGCGACAGGATGTTGTAAATGTGAATGTAATGATGAAGTGGGGGGGGGGGGGAAAGGGTTTGGATTGGGGATCATGGGTTTGAAGGTTGGGGTTCTGGGTTTGAATGCCGTTAGGGTTTGGGACACTGTGGGACAAATCACTGCAGTCAGGGGGCAAGCAGATTACACACACACGCACGGATAGAGAAACACTCTAAAAAAGTTATCTTAAAAACAGAAAGGTAGACAGTGAAAACAGACTCCTACATGTTCATTCTTCCCACGGGCAGTTCAGACCCAGTAAGTCTCATTTGTTTCGTGGAAATTATTAAAAGCGGCAATGTAAAGCGGCACTACGAGATAAAGCACACATCTTTTGAGCAATCATACCCACCCAAAATGAAATAAACAATCAGCATTTTTGTTTTTACTATGCAAAATGAGAAAAGTCATGTAATTTTGCGCCATCTGATCAGCCGTCTTTGAGAGCTCCGACCGATCCGTTTAGAGTTAATATCGGGCCGATAATGATCGGCGGCTGATCGATCGGAGCATCCCTAGTGGTTTAGCCAAGGGTTTGTGAGTTAGTGTTTGGGTTGAAAGTTAGGGGTGGTGTTGGTGTTTGGGGGTCCGGGGTTCAGCGATTCTATTTTAGTGGGGAGAGGGGGTTGTCCTCTATCATGTTGATCCAACGCTGTGTCTTCCCAGCTGCAAGGTGAACGAACACTACGTGACCACCTCAGACTTCCTGGACGCCATCAAGACCCACCTGGACAAGGCTCTGGGGAAGTGAAATCATCGATTATATATATATATATATTTTTGGATTTATTTTTTGCAGCCCTTGTTTGTGGGGGTCCTTTCTAGCCAATTATTTAAGAACTCAAAGACACCACTTCCTGTGCGATGTTAAACATGAAGCGGATTGCGGTTACGGGTCACGTCATTTTCCATACTGGATTATTTTTTGCCCGCTAGCTGATCAATGATGAGTCGACGTACGCCTCCTGTGAGACAACAAGGAAGCTACAAAGTTCCCACCTAGGCTCTACTATTTGTACATTGTGTCATGCAATACCCTCTTTTCATCCCATGGATCCGGTCTTTGTTTTGCACTACCCCTTGTATCGGTGTATAACTTATTGATGCATACTGCTATAGTAAATAGACCGGTATATTAAGTCATTTTGACGACAGTGACCACAATGTTCATATATTATGGTACTTGAATACCGTAAGTGTTTATAATTGTAACTACCTGTAGTCAAATGTTCGACCAAATACTTGAATGAAGCCATTGATGCGCATAACATCGTTTCCTTGTCATGAAAAACACACCGTAAACTACAAATAAAATAATTAATAATAATAAACCTGGCAGCAGAGGGCGTCCGAGAGACCTGTTTGCGGTAAAGCCTTCAGAAAGGGCATTCTAGGTTAGTTAATTGAAGCAGTTAGTCATCGCATATCAGTTAGTCATCGCATATCATTCATGACCGCGATCTCCATAGATGACATGGAAACGGTTTGTGGCAACTAGCTTCCCAGACTCCTATCTTCTGCATTTTGATGTGAGTAAACGTCATTACATTTACATAAAGTAGACTAGATTACTAGAAGAGCTGGTGGTGCCTGGTAACTTGCTGGGGGTTACACAACTAAAATGACTTGCGTGTATAGGGTTAGGGATAAGGATACCTTTATATTGTCATAGCATTCTCCATGTTAATGAAAACAAGAAAAGATACCAGCGACAAAAGATCATTATTTCCACCTAGACGTAGACTTAACCAAACATCGAAATCTATTAAAACCCCTGGAAATATGAGTTGCAGTCACGGAACACATCAGACCTGTCCAAATTGATTTGCTGTCAGACTATGATGTTTAAAAGGTGATTCATCAACCGTGCTAGTTCGAGTAAGAGTGACTGGTATTGCACACATGACATGGCTCAGCCTTAATGGGACCGTTCGTACACACACACACACACACACACACACACACACACACACACACACACACACACACACACACACACACACACACACACACACACACACACACACACACACACACACACACACACACACACACACACACACACACACACACACACACACACACACACACACACACAACTGGAGCTGGGAAACGCACCGATTGGGGACAAAAATCATTAACTACATAGTGTTTTTTTATTGGATTACTTTGAACACCCAAGTTGACTCATCTATAACGGATTTCTTCCGTGTTCAGCTATGTTGGCACCGTGAAGCATCTGTTCTTCCGAAGCGGACATGCTTAGCACACCTGGGACCCGGCAGTGTGATAGTGTGAAAACTAGCGCAGAGACGTTTAAACGTAAAAAAAAAAATAAGTGCAATGCCTAACTAAAGGATGAGTGTCTTGGATGATGTTTTTCAGACCGATGACAACACAGAAAATGACCTAGCCTAGCATTTAATACAAATAATTGTCCTTCAAAGTGAAACCAAAACATGAAATGAACCAATAAAAGACGTATTTGCTTCCACCCAAATGTTTCGACATGTGATAATGTTCAGGTTGGGTGCCAGATATCAACAGTGTTGTCACAGTGTTCGCTTACCATTCGAAGAGGTGAACGGTTGGAAAACGATGGCAAGGATGGATGAAAAACACACACGCCTCCGTCTTTTAAACTAGAGAACCTTTATTAGATAAACCATGGTTGTCCATGAGGCCTCAGTTTGATATTTCTCATTCCAAAATGAAAATCATGAACCAGCGGAGTGTCTCTCTCAGTGTTTCGCCTTTAGTGTGCATACCGAGGCTGGCCTGCATGGCAGGTCAGGCGGGGTGGGGGTGTGTGGATGTGTGTGTGTGTGGGGGGGGGGGGGCAGCCCACTTCCCCCCCAAAACAACAAAACAATATGAATCACAGCACCAGCGTCATCTCCTGGCTTTCAATTCAATCAATTCAAAAAACACAGGTGTCGCCAGGAACCGTCCAACGAAGATGAGGACGACCGGGGATGAGGTAACATCATCAGGTTTCTTCCTACCCTTCGTTCCGTTGGCAAAAGAAAATACCAGAATTGATTCAAGTGAAAGTGATTTGAACACAGCACTGAATTGAACTGAAACTAAGAGTAACAATAAACCTTCATCTGACTCTTCACTCAGAATACCTTTCCCCCCCCCCCGCTGTGATTCCTAATTCGAACCGACAACCGTGAAATTCCCATGTCAATTAAACTGCGTACGTATACATATACGAAACAAACGGAACACAAACAAAAAAGGCATATCTGTTTCTCTTAAATAATATTGCAGTCATGGTTGCCTGGAAGATTCTAGACTGTCGTGTCCCTTGTCCTCGTCTCAGAGAGGCAGATACGGTTTTTCAATTTTCCTTTTTCTTTTTCCTCCCTCTTCTTGTTTGTTTTCTAACAAATTGAAGACAGCCTTTTCGAAAAGAAAACTGAAACCTTTCATGGAAAAGTGCATTGTACTGTTCACTGTGGATAACTATTCAGTCCTACAAAACAACAAGTGTGTCCACTACGGGTATAGACCATGTCACGTAAAGCTAAAACTTTGTGAATGGAAAAACAAAAAATGTAAATGGTGGATAAACACACTGAGTCTTATGTACAGTCAGAGGGAAGAGCCATCGCTCAGGCTAGCCCACACTGCCAAGTCACAATTTTGGTATTAAGTGTGCTCGGAAGAAATCCACTCACCCACTCAAGATGGTGTGTGAGCGCGCGCGCACACACACACACACACACACACACACACACACACACACACACACACACACACACACACACACACACACACACACACACACACACACACACACACACACACACACACACACACACACACACACACACACACACACACACACACACACACACACACACCACCTTTTATTTATACCAATTTGTTGTTCTGACTGTAGATTTAGCTAGGAGCAGGTCTGCTACTATTAGAATGGTTTAGTATGAATATTGAAACCTATCAATAATAATAACGCTGTGACTATGTATCAAACGCTCGATATACAGTGAGTAAATAGACCCGACGCTAGGAAAGTTGAGTTGCAAACATCATCCGTCTGGCACTTTCAGTAAAAATATATATAAGGGCTAACTTTTTTAACGTTTTTTTCGCCTCTCCTGTGAATGACGTAATGGTAAACAAATCTCTAGCACATGGAGTCAGATCGTCACGGCGATTCTTCTTCTTGTTCTTCTTTTATGTTTGTTAAATAACTGACACGTACACACCACATAGACACCCGGCGAGTCCGCCCGGGTGTTTGTTTTGTTTTTTTTGTCTCTTATTATTATTTTTTAGTTTAGTCGGTAAAGAGCGGTTGGTTTTTTTCCGACACAGGATCCCGACGGACCCGACGGACCGCGGAGTCGCCGGGTCTCGGGAGAGTTAAACCAGCGTCTTAGTCCAAGTGCGTCGCCTTCTCTCTCGGCCCTCAAGGGTTCAAAGTGTTCGGGCTCCCAGATTGCCAAAGTGGAAAAAAACAACGAAATGATAGCGCTCCAGTTTCTTCCATAAAAGCACCCAGACAGCCATTTTTTTTAGTACTTTTTCTCTGCCTAGGAGGAAGAACGAGTCAAATGAAAACACAACCGAGGGGTTTTTTTTGTCCGTAGTTTGTCCCCGTTCACGGTGTAGTGTAGTTTGTTTTTCCCCCCCGTAGTGTGTCCCCCTTCACGGTGTGGTGTAGCTGCTGGTGTCTTTCCCAAAGTTGTAATACTCCTCCATGTCGTCCATGTTTGCCGTGGTGAGTTTGGTGAGGTTCTGGGAGCCGCCATTGTCCATATTGTCTGGCGACGTGAAGTTGAAGTTCTGACCTTCATAGTCGGACTGGCCCTCCATCTCGGGAAGACCTTTTGGGAACAAGGGGGGAGGGGAGAAGGTTGGTCAACCAAGTACAGACAGAGAGACAGACAGAGAGACAGACAGACAGACAGAGAGACAGACAGACAGACAGACAGACAGACAGACAGACAGACAGACAGACAGAGAGAGAGAGAGAGAGACCATCTTTATCAGGACAGCTGTATGGGTCGGATTCACTTAGCGGCCATCTTGGTTCTAAACCGTAGCTGGGGTTTAGAACCAAGATGGCCACTAGGTGACGAAGACCCATCTAATCTAAATATGGACGTTAAACTTAAAAAGTTGAATTCTAAAAATATTTTTGAGTTGTCTCCAGGTGATCTTAATCTGTCTAAAGAATTCACAGACTGCGCCCGTTTCTCAAAGACATTTCACACATGAACAATTGTTTGAAACCGTGTAATTAAACTAATAATTGTAAACCAGACCACCGCTATTGAAAGTTTTGCTAATTTCAGAAGCTGCTTTTTATCCAACTCAAGTTACAGTGGAATATCAGATACAGGGCGTTGATGAGCAGGGGTCGGGGAGAGGGGGGGGGGGGGTGGGGGGAGTCAGGGCTGCTTGCTCAAGGGTCCCTAAGACCTTAGGCTGAGGGTGGAAGACCCTAACCGCTACGTTCCCCTGCCTCGGTCCCACCCCGCTCCTCCTCTAATGAAAGGCTAGTGAGTGGCTGCGTCTGTTCTCCTTCTCCAAGCATGCCACCAAAACACTCCCTCTGTTAACACCATGTTCTGCTTTAGCTGCGCTGTTCAGGCAAGGTGGCGTTTGTTTATAGCGGGGCTCTCCCCAACACACACACACACACACACACACACACACACACACACACACACACACACACACACACACACACACACACACACACACACACACACACACACACACACACACACACACACACACACACACACACACACACACACACACACACACACAGGAATGTGTGAGGCATCTCCCCATCTCCTCCTTTGTTGACTTATGAGTACCATTCTTTGTTCCAGTCTCTCTCTCTCCGTCTGTCTGTCTGTCTGTCTCTCTCTCTCTCTGTGTCTGTGTGTGTGGGTGTAAGTCTTATTTGTACACTCTTAGTATAATCTGTTAAGTTTGAACCTGTATAGTTTCATAATTAACTAAAGTTTCGCTCCATACGGTTCCGTGAATGAATACAATTTTGCTCCATATGGTTAGGGTTAGGTTCCGTATGGTTCCGGAAATGAATAAAGTTTTGCTCCATACGGTTCTGTGAATGAAAGTTTTGCTCCATACGGTTCTGTGAATGAATAAAGTTTTGCTCCATACGGTTCTGTGAATGAATAAAGTTTTGCTCCATACGGTTCTGTGAATGAATAAAGTTGTGCTCTATACGGTTCGGTGAATAAATGTGGTTTTGCTCCATACAGAGTTCTGTGAATGCATAATCTTAGGCTATAGTCCATACAGTTCTGTTTGTGTGAAGCGTAGCTGCGTTGTGCTCTGTGTGGCGGGCCTCACCTTGTCCCTCGGGGGAGACGTCCATTCCGTGCTTGACCTTCATGTGTCGGCTCAGGTTGCCCTTCAGGTTGAACTTGCTGGTGCAGTACGGACACTTGAAGGGCTTGCTGCCGGCGTGGAGGTGCATGTGACCCAGCAGGTTGTACATTCGGTTGAACGACTTGCCGCACACCTAACAGTGAATCAATGAAGTTGCAGCAAAAAAAGGAGACAGAAATAGCGATTATTCCCCGTTTATACAGATTAGAGTCTCACAAAAGCAATTTGAAGGTGCCATCTTGTTTAAGGTTGGGGTTTTGGGCCCCTGAAATTAATGCGTTGAATTGAACGTTTCATCGTCGCTAAAAAGACAATATATTTGACTGGTATGAAGACTTAAGACTTAGACTTAGACTCAATATTCTCTTTTAACCAACAGCAAATTAAGTTTTACGCTGGAAGACAATCCAACCATTTACTATTTCGCAGGTCAGGGTGTGTTGCTCACGGATACACAGGGACAACCCAGGACATCGGGAATCAAACCCAGAACCTGTTACATGCTCGGAGTCCAAAACCTCCGACCGATTACAGCCCAGGGGCCCCTTAGTGGATTGAGTAACAGTGCAGGGACACCCTATATATTTTTCAATAAAATGCGGTTGCATTTTATCCCAGGCCTTATCATTGATGTATAATGCCTTATTAACTTGTTAATATATCCAGCTTTGATGCTTAGTTATAAGCCATGTCGACATAATTCAAATCAATGCATCAGGCTTAAACTTTTCCATTGCACCACGACTGACCCTGGTGTGTGGCAGGATAAAAATGATCCCGAGACCCGGGTCTATCTATGTGTGTGTCGATGACCTGGACGCTCCCAGTGGAGCAAACACCGACTTGAAGGTGGAATCTGGGTGAAACGTGGGGATAAGGCGGACCTCCTGCAGCACCTGGTTAAAGACCACTGGCCTAGACGCAACCCTGCACACTAGACACTACATAGCACACACACACACACACACACCCAACCCCGCTGACACTATCCTCAAGGCGGCGGAGGTTAGGGTGTTAGGGGTCTAACCCTAGGGAGGTTAGACCCTGTCCCCGGCGGGACAGGGTCTCTCTCCCCATGGGGCTCACCTTGCACTTGAAGGGCTTGACGGGCAAATGCACGATCATGTGTGTCTTCAGCGTCTGCTTCTGGATGAAGCTCTTGAAGCACACGTGGCACTGGAAGGGCCGGATGCTGTTGTGGATCAGCATGTGGCGCTTCAGGTTGGCGGACAGCGTGAACTCACGGGAACACACGTCACACTTGTGGCCCTTCATTCCCTGAGGACAGAAGAACCCAGGTATCAATATATAGTATTGATACGATAGTCTTTACGTTTAGATCAGTATCCATACGATAGTCTTTCCGCTGAGATTAGTATCATTAAAATAGACTGTGTTTAGATTAGGATCAATACGATAGTCTTTACGTTGAGATTAGTGTCAATACGATAGTCTTTACGTTGAGATTAGTGTCAATACGATAGTCTTTACGTTGAGATTAGTATCAATAAAATAGTCTGAACGTTTGGATTAGGATCAATACAATAGTCTTTACGTTGAGATTAGTATCATTATGATAGTTTTTACGTTAAGATTAGTATCAATACGATAGTCTTTACGTTAAGATTAGTAGCAATACGATAGTCTTTACATTTAGATTAGTATCATGACGATAGTCTTTACGTTTCGATTTCTACTCACTGTGTGTGTATATAGATATCTTTATATGGATATTTTGGGGGTTTGTTTGTACGTACGTATATTTACAGATATGATTTGGTTTTGTAAATGTACAATTTCATCTAGAATTGTATCCATTTGATTCATGCAACTGCCCTGTACTTTCTACTGTGCCTTTGACACCCAAATATCCAATCTGTCATGAATAAAGTACATCTCATCTTATTGAGCCTGGCAGCGGTCTTTCCTTTAAGAAAGAAAATATAAACTGTGGTCAGTTATTAAGGACATAAACTGTGGTCAGTTATTAAAGGACATAAACTGTGGTCAGTTATTAAGAAAATGTATATGGTTTTAAAGTTATTTGAACTGTAAGTCATGAAAATAACAACAGTCCACCAAAATAAATTAATATGTGTATATGTGTATGTATAACTGTGTTTGTGGATTGAGTTTTGGTCATACAGCACCCAGCATGTGTACAAATGCATCTGCTAAATGATTGTAATGTAATGTCATGCAATGTTTCCTTTCGCCTGTAGTTGTCGTCACGGCCACCAGAGGGAGCAGTGAGTGAGCAGGATCGAGGGGTGGGCTGCACGTACACCCTCAAATAAATTATTCTGGCGGGCGACTGCACTTCCTGTTTAGTCTGTGCCTACCGTGCATATATAACACCTCTGGATAAAATAACCGATTTGATTAAATAAAAATATCAAAATTACATTTCTCAATGCCGGTAATCCATTTTAACATGGGCATTCCCATATTAGAATCAATCCTTATCCTGATAGCTCAAATGTTGTGTATATATAAACCCGTTTAATCTAATTGGGTACAGTTGTACATATTTCAAGATTAAGATACTAGCGTGCGGTTAATCAATGTAATCACTCAATGAATCAGAAAACAATCAGTGTGTGTGTGTGTGTGTGTGTGTGTGTGTGTGTATAGACAACTGGTGATCATTCATACACTAATAACACGCTGTGTAGTCCAAGCAAACTATGAAACAGATTTCGTTTTTTAAATACCACTTCCTTTCTTTTTGTACCTTCTTACAATCTGACAAAACTAAAGACAATTCCCACAGCTGGAGGAGGCAACACTTTAATTGAGTTACACTCTACTTGAGCCTAACGCATTGTAAAGACAGACACCACAGTGCAGACCAGCCAATCAGCAGTCAAACATCATCACTGGCCAAAGCCAACAAAGGTGGTAACACATGACCTCATGATGTCGGGGAGTGAAGGGCCGTAGCGTGGCGGAGGAGGCTTCCAGCTCCGCTGAGGTTTGGTTAAATGAATGAATGACGCTCATCCAAACAATACAGTGATTTCCTCTAAATTAACTCTGTGCAGGGAGCTACTCTTACAATGGGCTTTCGTTGACTCTGATTGGGCGATATTGATGTTGGCTTGGTGATGGAGACATGCAACCTGCCGTTTCATTGGGCCTGCAGATGTGTGTGTGTGTGGTTTAGCTTGTTCTTTGGTCATTCAAACATCACAACCTCTTCCTTTGGTTGATTTGTGATGTCATTGTTTTCGCTACTCAATGGTGGTGGTGTTGGCGGTGGTGTGAGCAGTAGTGTTAGCGGTTCTGTCTGGAGTCTTGTTAGAAGTGTTGGTGGCGTCTGCGGTAGTGTAAGCGGTGGTTCAGCGGTGGTGTTATCAGTAGTGGTGGTGTTAGCGGTGGTGTCTGGAGTAGTGTTGGTCGTGTCTGCGTCGGTGTTAGCGGCGGGGTGTCTGCGGCGGTGTCTGTGGCGGTGTCTGCGGCGGTGTCTGCGGCGGTGTCTGCGGCGGTGTCATCAGCGTCCGTACCTTGTGGGTGAGCGAGTGCTGCCGCAGGTGGTGCAGCTGCACGAACTCCAGGCCGCACTGGGAGCAGGTGTAGGGCCGCGGGCTCTGGTGCTTCAGCAGGTGGTTCTGCAGCTGGCTGCGGTACGCGAAAGA
>CM051000.1:19540753-19578253 GCA_027704905.1 Muraenolepis orangiensis | reverse complement strand
TGTGTGTGTGTGTGTGTGTGTGTGTGTGTGTGTGTGTGTGTGTGTTTGTTTCTCTGTCTGTCTGAATTTCTGCAGATCTATCTGATTCAATGGTTGATTGTCTGCCTGTATCTCTGTCCGTCTGTCTATCTACGTCCCCGCCCAGCTCTATGCATCCATACCCGTCTGTCTGCGTGTATCTCTGTCTCTATCTCTCTCTGTATGCATGTCTGTCCGTCTGTCCATTGCCTCTTTCTGTTTGTCTCCATTTTTATCTCTCTCTCAGTCTCGCTCTCTCGCTTTCTCACTGCTTCTTTGTTTCTGTTCCTCTCTCACCCGCTCTCTCTCTCTCTCGCCCTCTCTCTCTCTCTCTCTCTCTCTCGCTCACATTCATCAAGGTTTGCGAGTAGTCAAAAGTATAGGAAGATTGTTTTGTGCAGACTTGGATACAAGTAAGTGATAGAGAGAGAGAGAGAGAGAGAGAGAGAGAGAGAGAGAGGAGAGAGAGAGAGAGAGGAGAGAGAGAGAGAGAGAGAGAGAGAGAGAGAGAAGGAAAGAATACTGGAGAAAAAGAGGGAGGGTGGGAGGAGGGTGAGCGAATGAACGAGAAAGAGAGTGAGAGAGAAGGGAGAGACAGAAAAGAGAGAGAGAGAGAGAGAGAGAGAGAGAGAGAGAGAGAGAGAGAGAGAGAGAGAGAGAGAGAGAGAGAGAGAGAGAGAGAAGGAGGGGGATGGGAAGAGTGGAGCAGAATGCGGTAAAAAAGAATAAGGAAGATGGAGGGAGAGCTACATTGGTCCAGGGAAGACCAAGTTGAGCAGAGAGAGAGAGAGAGCGAGAGCGAGAGAGAGAGAGAGAGCGAGAGAGAGAGAGAAAAAATGTATCATGCTAATGCTAATGATGCATTAAATAGGCCTGCTAATCGTTCACCATTTGACTACATGATAAAAAAACCACCCACATGAGGACAGCTACCTCGATGGTCACCTGTGGAACCAGAGGTCTGGGGGGCGGGACACTAAATCAACCATATCACTCACCCTCCTATAGGCTTAAGGCTTATTGGATTGACCGATTTCCCGACCGTCGTGGGAAACTGAAGAAAAGGTTGTGTATGATGGTGTGATGATCGAGGCACATAATAACAAAACATATTTAGTATTAAGGGGAAAAAGTAAATATATGGACAAGACTAGAGGGCCCTCAGGAGAGCACCTAGCAGGTACAGGTGTTACAGGTAAGACTAGAGGGCCCTCAGGAGAGCACCTAGCAGGTACAGGTACAGGTGTTACAGGGAAGACTTTTGGACACAAGATAAAATCCACCAAACTTCCAATCAAAAATCATATTTTCTCATGGTCCAAGTAAGGCTAAGAGCTAGGATGTGTTTGCTAGGATATAAGAGTTTGCCAGGAGTCATATATTAGAAAAAAAATACATACAAATATCTTAGCTAGGTGAAATACATTTGTTAGGAGATGCAGTACATATAAGCTAGGATATAAGAGTTAGCAAGAAGATAAGTATTAGCTAGGATATACAAGATAGCTAGGAGATATACATTTGCTAGGAAATACATATTAGCTAGGATATGAGAGTTAGCTACGAAAGATCCCCGTTAGCTAGTGTCGAGAAGATAGCTTGAGACACTAGGAGACACCTGCTCCTAGTGTTAACTAGGAGATAGTACATAGTAGCGAGGATATAAGAGTTAGCTATGAAAGGGGAGTGTCAGCTATAATAGCTGTTAGCTAGGAGAGCTAAGACAGTGCTTTGGCATTTAGCGCTACAAATGTTTAGAGACGCTTTCATGTCACATTATGATAGAAAACTTGGAAAAAACACTGCCGCAGCCAGTAGCGCACAACTACAACTCCAAAACGTACAGTGACACATGTGAGGCTAGATGGCTAACAAGCTAATGTTTAGACTAAGCTACACTAGACATCATGGACTGGGGATATACTAGTATACTTGTGCAATACGCACACAAGTTGTTTGCGTTAAACGTCTATAGATATGTGAATGTTGCCCGGATGAAGGCGATCTCCAGAGGAGGTCCTTGGAGACCAAGTTATTGTGAGTTATTGTTGTTATTGTTGTGAGCAATTGTTGTATTATTGTGTGTTATTGTTGCGTTGTTGAGAGTTCTTGTGTTATTGTTGTGTTATTGTGAGTTATTGTGTTATTGTTGTGTAATTATGAGTTTTTGCGAGTTACCGCTAGGTGAGTTATCGCGAGGTGTGACTAGATGGAGGATATTGGGAAGGAACTTGAACATAAGTGAACAAGTGAACATAAGTCATATTTGACCTAGAGAGAAGTTATGTGATGAAAAATGAAAAGAAATAAAAACACAAAGTAAAGCAAACGCATGTGTATGTTCTATCGTAATTTTATCACATAATAAACAATAGTATCATTACAGTACAGTACTTGCCTCATGAAGACCTAGGTAACATTGAATATGGTCAACATACTTTGGCATATAATCAACAGGAAGACTAATTGTGTATCATGAGGTCTCGTGATCTCCGCTGTCAAAGGTGGACCAGATGTTATGTTTTCACCCCTGTTTGTCTGTCAGAAGGATAACTCAAAAAGCTATCTACGGAATTGGACAAAACTTGGTGGTTAGATTACGTATGGGCAAATTAACAGTCGATTCGATTTTGTCAGCAGATCCGGATCTGAATCCGGATCCAGGGGACTTTTTGGTGCGGCAGAGGTTTGGGCTCTAATGAGGGCTCTCTAGTTTCATGTATTTTACATATTGGACTTAACATAAAGGAATCTTACAAGATGGACACACGTGACACACTCCTGATGTGACCAGAAGAGAGTTATGATGAAGAAGGCGTCCATACCATCATAACGCCTGACAGCCAAGCGATGGTCCGGTCAGGCAGTAACCCCAGACCAGATCACAACATGGCCTGATTCACCTAGTTTACATTCCTCTGACAATTATCTTGTGTGCCTTGGCCACTTGTTGAGTCCCACGCCAGGCTAACCCCTATGTTGAGCCTAGCCTAGCCATAGGGTCAAGCCTTGGGTTTTAGCTGTTTTAAACGGTCACTGTTGTACAGTTGGCAAGCCAATGAATTTGGGTTAATCACATACACATTACTAAATGCCACCAGAAGCTGCTTGCTTAGTTAAGAAACAAACATCCAATGGTGAAGAAAATCACTTATTTGACTAATCTTTTTTATTTATTTTTTACATATATCATGTGAGAATTGTTTAGTTTGAAAGGAAAACATTTAATTTAATAGACTTTGTATCCAAAAAATGGCATGGGGGAGCACGGTAAACAAGAGGATAGAGAGAACATGGAGGAGAGAGAGGGCAACGACAGAGGAGAGGACAAAATGGGGGCGTAATGGAGGAAGCAGAGAGAGAAAGAACAGGAGAGAGAGAGACATAGAGGAAGCAGAGAGAGAGCGAGCAGTGAGAGAGAGAGAGAGCGAGAGAGAGAGAGAGAGAGAGCAGGGAGGGAGGGAGGGAGAGCTAGCACACAGAGAGAGAGAAAGAGCACAGTGAGAGAGTGAGAGGGTGAGTGAGTGAGAGAGAGAGGAAGGAGGGGGAGAGCGAGGCTGTGAGCGAAATAGAGCCAGAGAGAGAGAGAGAGAGAGAGAGAGAGAGAGAGAGAGAGAGAGAGAGAGAGAGAGAGAGAGAGAGAGAGAGAGAGAGAGAGAGGAGAGGGAGAGAGAGCAGAAGGGAGGGGGCAGAGAGAGAGAGAGAGGAGAGAGGGCATAGAGAGAGAGAGAGAGAGAGAGAGGAGAGGAGCAGAGAGAGAGAGAGAGCGAGAGAGAGAGGGAGGGGGCAGAGAGAGAGAGAGAGCGAGAGAGAGGAGGGAGAGAGAGAGAGAGAGAGAGAGAGAGAGAGAGAGAGAGAGGAGAGAGAGAGAGAGAGAGAGAGAGAGAGAGAGAGAGAGAGAGAGAGAGAGAGAGAGAGAGAGAGAGAGAGAGAGAGCTAGGGAGAACAGATGATTGCATGGAATGAAAGAGGGATTGAGGGGAGAGTGAGGGGGGAGGAGATAAAGAGAACGGGGGAGGGAGGGGGAGAGACCGTGAGCGAGTGAGGCAGCGAGTGAGGGAGTGAAATGGTGGAGAGAGGGAGGGAAGAGAGGGAGAAAGAAAATGAGAGGCAGGCAGGGGGAGGGGAGGATGTTAAAGGGAGAGCGAGAGAATGAACAAGCTAGCGACAGAGAGAGGGAGGGAGGGAGGGAGAGAGAGGGAGGGAGGGAGGGAGGGAGAGACAGACAGAGCGAGACAGAGAGAAAAAAAGAGAAAGAGCGAGAGACGGAGAGAGAGAGGGAGAGAGAGATGGGGGCAGGGAGCAACGTGAGAGAGAGAGCAACATGATAGAGAGAGAGAGCAACGTGAGAGAGAGAGAGAGAGAGAGAGAGAGAGAGAGAGAGAGAGAGAGAGAGAGAGAGAGAGAGAGAGAGAGAGAGAGAGAGAGAGAGAAAGAAAGAAAGAAGTAAAGAGAGAGAAGGGAGGGGTAGAGCGAGATGGAAACCAAGAGCGAGAGAGAGAAAAAAGAGAAAGAGAGAGAGCTAGAGAGAGAGAGAGGGGGAGGGAGCGAGAGAGAGCGAGAGAGCGAGAGAGAGAGCGAGAGAGGGGGAGGGGAGAATGAACAGGGGAGAGGAGGAAAGAGAAACAGAGAGAGGGGGAGGGGAAGAGAACCGAAAAGAGAAAACTGAAAAAGGAGAGGTAGAATGACGGACGGAAGGAAAGACAAGAGAGAGAGACAAACGAACGGCAGAAAGGGAGACCGTGCACCTTGTCCCCAAACTGTTTCACCGTACTGTCGCAAAAAAAAAAAAAAAACACCGTTGGTTTAAAACTCATCACATAGACACACCTAGACACACATTTCAAGTGTACCTTTCGAGAACAAAAATAGTCTAATTTGACGGAGGCCCAAGGTGCATATTTTTGATCCACAACTCGAAGGCCTAGCCGGCCAGCCTCCCGCACACATCCCGACAACCCCAAGCACTGCCTCACGTCATCCTTTAAACGCCATTTATGTCCAACACAAACCACCGTGTCTTAATCAGGGACTTAAAGCCGTGTCTACAAATTATATGAATCACGCAACAATTACAACGGAAGTACAGATATGCAGCAGTCTTTGGCGCTTCAAAACTATATAAATAGACTCAGTGGACAGCTCAGTAGCTTCAACGTACGGCCCCCCCCCCCCACAAGGGGACCACCCCCTAGAGGAAGTGGAAGGAGCAGCACCCGTAAAGACAGTGGAGGGCCTTTGCTCTCTGGACTACGAGACTACAGAACCTGTACCCAGGACCAGGGAGGCCAGGTAACACATGTTCCACTGGTCCCAGAAGGCTCCCACTGAGAGGAACACCACTCTCCTGGTTTGGGTTTGAACCGTCCGGGTCCAGGCACCATTGTGACCAAGTAAACCCATCGGTTGAGCCTGTAGTATAAGGCTTACCGATAATAAAGTATACTATAAATCAATATACATATAATATGTAACAATAGCTTGTGTGACCCAAAGCAGAAAGAAAACAGTTTAGCGCTGAAGGAAACGCATTACTCACGGTTGACAAAAGCATTAGATCAAAAGTGTTGAGGTATGCTGTATGATATATTACTTATTCTATATTATATAATGACATTATATATTTATTTAATTGATTGGCATGTCATTTAGCCGACTCAGATTGTGCTCAGACGATGAGAGTTGCACTAAGAAAGACATAATTAAATTATCGCGTTATTAAAAAGGTTAAATAACGAGAGAAGATGGGTATTGCGTTAGCATTGAGATACACTTGGAGATGCAGCAATGGCGGCCACACCATCCTCCGTTCTACCACTCTCCAAAGGAGTTCCAAACTACATCACTCTTTTCTCCTCTCATTCTCTCCTCCATCACTCTTTCCTCATGTTTCCATGGATACAGTTCACCCTTTGCTCTCTCTCCATCTCCATCCATCTCTCCTCTCTCTCTCTCTCCTCTCTCTCTCTCTCTCTCTCTCTCTCCTCCCCCCTCCTCCCTACCACTCTCCCCCCTCTCTCTCTCACCCCCTCTCTCCAGCTCCCTCTCTTTCTCTCACCCCCTCTCTCCAGCTCCCTCTCTTTCTCCCCACCTACCTTTCCCTACCTCCCTCTCTCTCCCTCACCCCCCCCCCTCTCTCTCTCTCATCCCTAATTCTGTTTGTCCTTTTCCTCATTGCCCTCTTCTTATCTGTGGCCCAAAACCCTAATCTTCTGTTCCTTCTTCCAAATACCAAGACCTTGTTTTATGTGATAAATAAAACACATAAACAGATACACTCTAAATCATTCTAAATTAATACATATTTCCTCAAGTGCAGAAGAATGTGTATTTTTAAGTGTATAATAACCGTTTTGAATGACACACACACACACACACACACACACACACACACACACACACACACACACACACACACACACACACACACACACACACACACACACACACACACACACACACACACACACACACACACACACACACACACACACACACACACACACACACACACACACCAATTACTGTGGACAGAAATCAATTTCTAAATGAGACAGGACATTCTTTACAGAGTAACCAAACACTGATAAAAAAAAAAAAAATTTTAAATCAGACCTCAAAGACAGCGCCACCTGTGGCCCAACAAAGGTCATGCAACCACCGCTTGTGATTGGCACAAATGAGTGGAAGGTACCAGTGGCAAGTGACACTTAACCAGCCAATCACAGCCAATTATAATTCAAATACGTGTTACTCTTCCATTAGCTTAGATTTCAGTGTTTGGCTTCTGTGGTGATTGAGAAAAAGTATTCCTATGATTATGACATTTGTTAAATTATAGTCTTATCCAAAGTGTCTTACAGCACAGAGAGTGCATAGCGTGGTGGGAATCGAACCCCAGGCCAAAGTAGCGTTAGTACTTTAAAGGGCCCCTATATAACCTCCAGGAGTGAGTGTGATTACAAACAGAGTCCACAATTAAACGGTAAATGGACTGTATTTATAAAGCGCTTTTAACCAAAGCTGTTTACAAGTAATGCCTCACGTTCACCCATTCATACACCCACGGCCAGGGACACCTCGACACTTGGCTAGGAGGAGCTGGGGGATTGAACCAGCAACATCAACCTGCTCTACCTCCAGAGCTACTGCCGTCCTATTTTACTTTTAGAATGTCGTTCTACCTGCCAAAGTGGAAATCTACCAGCCAAGCAACAGTTTTTTAATATGTAACCCTGCAAGTTTATTTTACCTGCCAAAAGCTCAAATCTATCAGCCATTGCCTGGCTGGTAGTATTTGTGCCATTTTGGACACTGATTACGTTTCAAAGTCGTTTCAAAATGTCAGGTGACTAAAATTGTCATTGACAGTAGTGACAACACACAGTGGGAGTGTCCACCCAGATGCCTGATGACTATATAAGTCTACCAACCTACCCAGTGGACTGTACCTGAACTGGTAGGCTTAATCTGTCCATCACACATCTGGGTGGAGGACACTCCCATTGTGTGATGTCACCACTGTCAATGACAATTTTAGTCACGTGACAATTTAAAAAACGTGTAAGCGGCCAATCACACTCACACCTGCTGGTAAAATAGGGGGCCCTTTAAGATGACGCAGAGGTGTAAATAAACGGTTGACTTTAGCAAAATAGCATCTGGCTTCCGAAGAGTGACAACGCTCATGGTGTCCAGGCGAACAGGATAGATTCACCGGTGATCGGTCAACATTTAGTTTAGTCTTTATTAACGTCTCCACACAGACTGGTCCGGAGAACATGAAGTGGACTGTTACAGCGCCATCATCAGCCGGACAATTAGTGATATTATTGTTGTTGTTCGATTAGCAAGGCGTTCTAAAAATAATCTACCAAACAAGCTCCACAAAGCTCCCTCCCTTGCACACACACACACACACACACACACACACAGACACACAGACAGACAGACAGACAGACAGACAGACAGACAGACAGACAGACAGACAGACACAGACAGACAGACAGACAGACAGACAGACAGACACACACACACACACACACACACACACACACAGGTTAGCAGTACTAGTATACAGAAGCCTAGTACTGCTGACCAGTGTTCTACAACGACAGAAGAGTTATAGGAGCAGGAGAACACAACACAACACAACACACAAAGGGACATCATCAATACTGTTGTGTTGGTTCGGTGGCGTCATACGGCACACATTCAAGACCTTCTGAAAGCATCTACAAGATGCTTGTAGATGCTTTCAGAAGGTCTCTTCATTTAGTCTTGAATGTTTGCCTCTCAGTAAACCGGGACATTACAGAGAATCTGAATTAAACCGGAGAATGGAAAGAGTATTGATCGTCACACGTTTGATTTACAATCACTGGAGTACTACTTGGAAGGAGCGGAGTGTGAGCAATATTATAAATAAATCGGATTTGTTGGAAGAATGTTGTCAGGCACACGTGTGACACACAAGAGCAGATGCACTGAGCATAATGTCTTCTACACATCGACATCGGGAGGGAAAACCTGCCCTGTGAGTATTCAGTATCCAACATACTTTGTGTGTTAGGGGTGATCAAATCCAACTGGATTGTCTCTGTGGGATTTTTTAACTGCCATCATTTATGAGTAACACTTCCTTAAATGATCCCATACTGTCCCACCCTACGTGATCGTATAACACAGCTCGAGTAACATTTAAGACAGTGTGACCCTTGTTATAATTTGCTGATAAGGATGTTCAATTAATTCAAAGTTGTAAAACTTCTGCATGTGGATGCTCCACCGAGAGTTGCTATCTGCTATCTAATGTCACTTTAAATCTGCATATCATCAGTTTCCCTCACTGTTTTGAGGCTAAATCCAGTCAAAGGTGGTGCTTACACAAATAACACATGGATTTATTGATATTACTACTCATTACTTATCCAAATATTTTGGCAAGTGTATATATATATATATATATATATATATATATATATATATATATAACATCATAGCCGATATAATTCATGCCAAATGCAGCAGGCAGGTCGACTCCAACCTCCATATGGAAGTCTCTTCTGACGCAGATGTTTCCCACGCTAATTGAACGTCGGGATCATTTGCAACGCGTTGAAGGAATGAAATAATAAAAACACAACAAAACAACAACAACAACCATAAAAAAAAAAAAAACAGCAAGCGTCTGATGCTTACTCCACCTCATGTTGAGAGGTTGGCTGGAGAGGAGAGGAGAGGAGAGGAGGAAGTCCACAACCAACTGGCCACGCAAACCGGTAACAACTTCACACAACAAAACGCTGTTAGGGCGCCACTCAACACGCCTAGCAGCCAGCCCGAGCTGACAGGCAGGACTCACAAGTTGAAACCCAGACGCTCGATGGGACGACTCGTCACAATATGGCAATACGGTGGACATGGCAAACTATCGCCTTATTGTGGACAAAGTCCCGCTTCACGCCTGTGTTACCTGGAGATCTTGGTGTGTGTGTGTGTGTGTGTGTGTGTGTGTGTGTGTGTGTGTGTGTGTGTGTGTGTGTGTGTGTGTGTGTGTGTGTGTGTGTGTGTGTGTGTGTGTGTGTGTGTGTGTGTGTGTGTGTGTGTGTGTGTTAGACCATCGCACAATTACCAGGGGAGTGTAAATGACATGCGTCTCATGTGCCAAATTTTCAATAATCCCTCAAACATTGCCATGATTCCCCCCCTCCCAAAATAAAATTTAAAAAAGTGTTATCCACACATAATAGTAGACGGCTATATCCCAATAACAATACATACACACATCACCCTCACCCACACCCACACCCACACACACACAGCAACGTTTACAAAACATAGTGCTTAGAAACAGATTTCCCTTCTTGGCATACAGCGTTTAAATGCCTAGTTTGCTGTAACTCATACGTTCTTCCGATTGCCTGGATCAGATAAACCTTGATGCCTCGCTCTCCTGCCCCTGGTTCATCATAGTGGTAAAGTTCTGCACAACAAAGCAACACAACAGACCTCTGGGTCCACTTGTAATGTATTTTGGAAGTCTACTGCGTCAGAGTTAAGCGTATACACACAAGGCTTTCTAGAGAGAAGAAGAAGAAGAAGAAGAAGAAGAAGAAGAAGAAGAAGAAGAAGAAGAAGAAGAAGAAGAAGAAGAAGAAGAAGAAGAAGAAGAAGAAGAAGAAGAAGAAGAAGAAGAAGAAGAAGAAGAAGAGAAAACAACATTGCTTTTCACAGTCTTCATTCTTTTAGGCTCAACTATTCCAAAGTGACACATGACAGGGGGTCGATTTCGAGCTGCGATGTACTCGATGTACTCCCAACAACATCAACACACCTGCGAGAACCTACACAGGGAGGTAAAAACTGGTTTGGAAGAGCACTTGTTAGCTATAGCCGGCGGAAAGGGGGCCACAGCTACTACAGCCAACGAGCCCTAAAACATTCGGCCTTTGTGCTTCCAGAAACATCATCCTTTCTTTCTCTCTCTCTCTCTCTCCCTCCCTCCCTCCCTCCCTCTCTCCCCCTCTCTCTCTCTCTTTTTTTTTTTTTAACCCAGCCTGCAGCAGAGCAAAGCACCGCAATGTGCTGACACCATCAGCTGCTGTTCTGAACCCTTTACCCCAACTCTTAACGCTCCACCACCACCACCACCAACGTCATTCTACTACGCTTACATACATGTTCAATACATTATTGAATAAGAGAGAGAGAGAAGAGAGAGAGACAGAGAAAGTGAGAGAGTGAGCAATAAACGATTAGTGTTTCTTTTCACATATATCCTCAGTGCAATGTCGCCAGATTTTTGGGTGAAGGAGAGGTTTAGACGGGTTGTATACAGTCCAACCAGCCTGGACTGTGTAGCAGACGGCTGGAGGCTGCTTCCATACTGCCGCTGGCCTACACATGACAGCACACCAGCCTGTTATGAATCATAGACTACATGACTTATGATCCAGTGGCCAGCTACGCAGACAAACTGTGTAGCAGAAACACCAATATCTCCCTATTGATCCCAAACTTCGGGAAGTGGGGCATCGAACGAGACAACAATACATCACATAATAATTCAGACATGTGTGTTTTGATGACGTCTCTAAGCTACTGGGTACTTGCATCACCAATTAATGAACCATGCAGTAGATTGGTGGGGTTGTTGCTGTGAATGATTCCATAGTAGCCTAAGTAACTACACCACTAAACTAGTGTTGCAGCAAAAGCAGAAAACCCTTAACCGTATCTGTACTACACACCACTTCAAAACCAGCGGGGCTTTCTTAAAGTCTGACGAGAAGCGCTCGACTTTGGCCGAGCACACGTCAAACTGGCAAAGACAGCACACAAGACAGCTGACAATAGTGTGTAGTCTCTCACACACACACACACACACACACACACACACACACTTCCTTGAAATGATCTGACTTATAATTTTGTTCAAAAGTAGGTGGGAGACACATTTGAGAAATGATGCCGTCCTCCACAAACCGAAAGCAGCTCAACTGACACAGGATGTCTGCGTCCGTGGACGTCGTAATAACGTCGTTACACCACTGGACTGGACCGGCTGCGGGCCAGTCTGGTATGTGCAGAATGTGGGCTATAACACACACACCACACACACCACACACACACTATTGAACTAGACGTTGCATCATGTGCAGACCCACGGCTCTGTGCGGCATTAGCTCAGATGCAACAACAATACTGCACACACCACACACCCACACACACACACACACACACACACACACACACACACACACACACACACACACACACACACACACACACACACACACACACACACACACACACACACACACACACACACACACACACACAATGGTGATACAAGTTAGACACAAAAAAACACGCGACAGCTGCGATATTAATGCATATTAGAAACACACACACACACACACAGGACGATTAGGGGAGCACTGGGGACCCCCTTTGGTTATGCAGCGCGCAGATTTTTAGGAGCCATAACTCACTCGCTTGAACGACCCAGGCTCGAACGATTCCTGACAGGCAAGTGACGCGTCAGACAACCGGGGGAGGTAGCGAGACACCCCGATAACACCCTGTACACCACCCCGATCTCTCACACACACACACACACACACACACACACACACACACACACACACACACACACACACACACACACACACACACACACACACACACACACACACACACACACACACACACACACACACACACACACACACACACACACACACACACACACACACACACACACACACACACACACACACACACACACACACACACACACACACACACACACACACACACATAAAGGTGTTGCTACTGCATTGCATCCGAGCACCGCTGCTGCGGTCTCACATTTTGACACGAAGCAAAAAAAAAAGGGGGTTGCTACTACAACGTGGCTTCTTCTTCCCCCGGTCGGTTGAGGTTTTATTATTATTATTGTTATTATTATTATTATTATTATTATAGCCCGTATGGAGCGCCCCCAGCTACACCGGTCATAACACTCATATCCGTCTCGCCTTGCGCTGTATCTTTAAAAAAGGGCCTTACTACTACAACTTAACGGGGAAAACTTTGTTCCCAGACGGGGCCTCTACGCGAGGAGACGGACACCATGTATGCCTTGTGTGATGGCCACAAACTGGGCTGGAGATGTGGCCTGTCGGAGCCCCCTTTACGCGGCTCTCTCTCTCTCTCTCCCCCCGGCTCTCCTCCATTTCCCCCCCCCCCCCCCCCTGCGACGCCATCTGTTAGTGTTAGCGGCATGACCAAAAAAAATGTGGAAGTAACACACACACACACACACTCACAGAGAAAAGACGACGACATTTCGACTGTACTTCATGCTGACCTACATCCGTGCGCGTTTGTTTTCCCCACACGCAAGCAGAGCAACGCGCAAAGCATGCATGCATGCAACCCCTCCTGCACGGCACACAATGTACCCGAAACACACACACATACACGCACACACACGCGCGCGCACACACACACACACACACACACACACACAGAGCACACACACACAGAGCACACACACAAACACACAATCCGGCGAGACGTGGGGGGGTAGGGGGGTGGGGGGGGCGGGCGGTCAAGAGGAATGTGATAAGTTACGGGCTGGGTGGGAGACACCGCTCGCCTCGCCGGCCCGGGCGACTCAACCCAACGCACGGCAAGCAGCTCAGCCCCGCGCGTCGCGTCCGGTCCGGTCCGGTCCGACCGACCGACCCGTAGAAAAACAACCGCGGGGAGAAGGAGGACTCACCTGATTCCAGAACGGGTTTATGGTGGCGGCGCGCCTGTGGTGGTAGTGGTGAATGTGACGGCGGTGGTTGTGGAATAGGGTGGATGGTGGTGGTGGTGTTGGTGGAGTATGATGGTGGATGTCGGGGGGGTTGGAGAGTTGGAGCGGCTGAGAGCCGTGGTGCGGAGCAGGAAGGAAGGGACGGAGCATGGGGGGAGGCGGAGGAGGAGGAGGAGGAGGGACTGACGTGAATGAATAAACACCCGGGGCTCCTCCTCACTCCTCCTCCTCCCCTGCTGCCACAAGTCAGGCAGGAATGTGACTTTAGTGGGGATACGTCCTGAGGTCCCTTGTGGCCCCCGGGGGGGCCCCCCCTGAGCTGGACTTTATGTTGCATATTTGTGTTGTTTTTGTGTCATATTATATACCTATGATTTGATGTGGATTTTGTTTTATGGATGCGACTGCGACAGTATTCATGACGGGCATGTGGTTTTTTTTACGCGTAGATATTATAACGTATAAATCCGTTGGCGTTTTTATTGTATTTAGAATAAACCCTATCACACATTTAGCTATAAACCGATAATGTTATTCGTGTTATGGTCCCAGGAGCCACACGGTGTCGCTGTACGACGGACTTGTATGTTGGAATACTATATTACGTTTGTTACTCAAAGTATTTATTGTTTGAACACTCGATAATACAAATACACGATATAATATATAACGAGAAAATAAGTGTAATGTTTAGTGTAAAGTGTAAAAAGCTTAACTCTTCGGGTCGTTTGACATACATGTCTCTTAGCAAAAGCAATAGCACGGCAAAAGTTTACCTTTGGGTGGTCCTGGCCTAAATAATGTGTCATATTCGGAGCAGATATGTTTATCTGTAGGCATATGTCTTATCTGGGTCATATAGTTTATATGTTTACCTTTTATTTATTGGATTCACATGTCAATTAATGTGCCGTCTTGTGAGTGCACCTTTGTGCCAGTAGAGGGCAGTAGAATAGCGTTGAAAATGTCTTACATTGGATGGGGTGCTTTGCTTTAACATTTTTCGTGTGTGTGTGTGTGTGTGTGTGTGTGTGTGTGTGTGTGTGTGTGTGTGTGTGTGTGTGTGTGTGTGTGTGTGTGTGTGTGTGTGTGTGTGTGTGTGTGTGTGTGTGTGTGTGTGTGTGTGTGTGTGTGTGTGTGTGTGTGTGTGTGTGTGTGTGTGTGTGTGTGTGTGTGTGTGTGTGTGTGTGTGTGTGTGTGCATGGACAAAATCACTTGCTGTAACTAAATTGAGACATCCATTTTTATCCCTAAGGTTTGGCTGTTGATTGCTAATCCCCTGGAATACAGAAATGCCTAATTCTTTTTTTTGGGGGGGGGGTGAGCTGTCTTTCTACCATTTAACGGGAGTATTAAGCATACATTTAATACAGAGCGAGACTATAAAGTGGATCATGCATATTTTAAAATAATTATGTTCAAATACGTTTATTTGGAATCCACTGTGCGGTAAACACGTACAGTAAATCAGTATATTCTTGATTACTTTGTAATTTAGATTATGGTCCGTCCCATATGGTAATATATAATGTAATGCACAGTTGTCGCCTCGTTCGTTGAAGCAGTCCTCCGATGATTCGGTCGTACGAGCGACTGGACGCTCTACGGCGTTCTCTCGTCCAGAACGCCGTCCGAACTGCCAAAAGAACGCCTTCCAGAACTTCATCATACAGAGAGGTCTTTATTCTTTATTGAAGGAACATACATAAACATGCCATTATTGTTAAATTCATTCCATACCAATGCATACCATACCATTAGTGTTCAATTCAGGAGGCTAGTTGACATGTGGGCGCCCTCTAGAGTCCACGATTTACCTTTATGGACGTGGAAACAGTGCAGAAAATGTTTTTGGTTGAACGAGGCTTTGTGATAAACCAATCATAATGCCGTGGCATTACTCGGACCGAAACAGGATTCCATATTATAAGTTGGTTCTAATTAAAAATGAGTTACCTGAATCAAAACACTACTCTAATAATAGTGACTTAGACTTCAACTCTGACTTCAGAACATGGCTAAAATCTAAAATTGACTGGATACCAAAGGGCCTTTGTTGTTTTTCCATGACATTTTCTAACCAGAACGTTTGTCAGGGTAATAATATAACAATAATAATAATATATAGTAGTTTTCTTTAGGATACCCCAACAAGTAGCAAGACAAACGTTGCAGAATAGGTCGATCCGAAGAAGATCAGCGATTAACTAGTGTGGTCTGTTCTCGTTCTTCACTGATTGAGTGAAAATAGTTCAAATTGTGTGGCTGTGTAAACCACAGGGCGGAGCTCATTACCATACATACAGAACGCCGCCCAGAACGTTCTGGACAGCATTTTGGCAGTTTGGACGGCGTTCTGGCCGGCGTTTGTCACTTTTAACGCGTCAAATGCGTGGCGCTTTCTGCACCATATGGCTTTCCATAGATCTCCAATCTCCATCCCGACCGGCTGTTTGTGCCCGACAGCGCCCTGTGCATGTTAATGTGTGCAGAGCAGCGGCCCCGGAGCCCTCTGTGGAAACCTGCATGGACCCAATCAGAGGATCCTATTGAACATTTTCTCTCTCTCTCTCTCTCTCTCTCTCTCTCTCTCTCTCTCTCTCTCTCTCTCTCTCTCTCTCTCTCTCTCTCTATCCCTCTCTATCCCTCTCTCTCTCTCTCTGTGAAGGGTGAAGCCAACATGGCTCCCCACATGCTAATCGTCTAAAAAGCACAGAGCTACTCTCTGAGAATAACAGAGATGCCATAGTTTCCTGCTCATCGTTTCCTGCTCCTGCTATGTGGAGTCCATCTCATCACATTTGAGAACGTGAGTGTCAAAGAGGAGAGAGAACGACACTCATAGTGGCTCATAGGACCGCAGGCAGGACTCAAACCTCTTATTGCGGTCGCTTGGCCTCGTGTTTTCACCTGCCGTCAGCCGGTATTTGCACCTCTGGGTGCCAACTTCCTCTGTGTGAGCCGTGTTTGAAGAGAGATCAGCGCAGTAAACAGGAAGTAACGGCTCCAGATCCCTATGTTTACGTATATCCTCCACCACCTCCACCTCCTCCTCCTCCTCACATTAACATGCCGTTGTGGTCCATTATCCATCATACCAGCACCGTTTCCCTGGTTTTCCTCTGAGTAGCTCAGTGGTGAACCGTCCAGCGGTGGAAGATGCCTTTGGGTAGCTGCACCTCCCCCACCCATAGCTGCGTCCCCCTGCTCCTCCACTCCTGTCTGGAGGAGTACACCTCCCCCACCCCCTGCTCCTCTTCTCCTGTCTGGAGGAGTACACCTCCCCCACCCCCTGCTCCTCTTCTCCTGCTTGGAGGAGTACACCTCAACCACCCCCTGCTCCTCTTCTCCTGTCTGGAGGAGTACACCTCCCCCACCCCCTGCTCCTCTTCTCCTGTCTGGAGGAGTACACCTCCCCCACCCCCTGCTCCTCTTCTCCTGTCTCGAGGAGTACACCTCCCCCACCCCCTGTTCCTCTTCTCCTGTCTGGAGGAGTACACCTCCCCCACCCCCTGTTCCTCTTCTCCTGCTTGGAGGAGTACACCTCCCCACCCCCTGCTCCTCTTCTCCTGTCTGGAGGAGTACACCTCCCCCACCCCCTGCCCCTCTTCTCCTGCTTGGAGGAGTACACCTCCCCCACCCCCTGCTCCTCTTCTCCTGTCTGGAGGAGTACACCTCCCCCACCCCCTGCTCCTCTTCTCCTGTCTGGAGGAGTACACCTCCCCCACCCCCTGCTCCTCTTCTCCTGCTTGGAGGAGTACACCTCCCCCACCCCCTGCTCCTCTTCTCCTGCTTGGAGGAGTACACCTCCCCCACCCCCTGCTCCTCTTCTCCTGCTTGGAGGAGTACACCTCCCCCACCCCCTGCTCCTCTTCTCCTGCTTGGAGGAGTATGATTAGCATGCAGTCTCAAGGTTTCTTCATGACAGTTCTGCAGGTTCAGCGCTGTGTGTGTGTGTGTGTGTGTGTGTGTGTGTGTGTGTGTGTGTGTGTGTGTGTGTGTGTGTGTGTGTGTGTGTGTGTGTGCCCATGCAGACCGTGCAGATAACATGGAACGGTATAACGATTTAAGAAAATTCTAAGTATAAAATAAGTAACTAAAATAAGTGAAATAAATGTTTAAAGATAAATGTTTATCTTTCTTTCTTTCTTTCTTTCTTCATCTCTCTGTCTTTCTTCCATCTTAGTGCCGTCTGATTGGTTGCTACATAAATTCTGGGTTCTGTATGCCCTATCATAAGTGCTATAAAACATAAGCGCTTTACGATTCTAAGAAATAGGATATGGTCTTAGAGCTACAGTATGGTCTTAATCACAGCAACGACTCTTGTCTCGGCATGAGAAGGGAAAGGCAATCGAATGGACACTTTTACACTGCTTTCCATTGGATACCACATAGTCCTAGTTATGACCTTGGCAAGCGCGATTAATAGCAGACCACGGTTTCTGCTTTCTGGGAACTTTAGTTTGGAAGTTCAAACAGAAGGACATCGATGAAAAGGAAAACGCTCTGTACAGCTCTGTACATTCATTAAGGAACAGGTAGGGGTTAGACACTACAGAGACAGGTCATTAAGGAACAGGTAGGGGTTAGACAGTACAGAGAAAGGTCATTAAGGAACAGGTAGGGGTTAGACAGTACAGAGACGGGTCATTAAGGAACAGGTAGGGGTTAGACAGTACAGAGACGGGTCATTAAGGAGCAGGTAGGGGTTAGACAGTACAGAGACAGGTCATTAAGGAACAGGTAGGGGTTAGACACTACAGAACCAGGTCATTAAGGAGCAGGTAGGGGTTAGACAGTACAGAGACAGGTCATTAAGGAACAGGTAGGGGTTAGACAGTACAGAGACGGGTCATTAAGGAGCAGGTAGGGGTTAGACACTACAGAACCAGGTCATTAAGGAGCAGGTAGGGGTTAGACAGTACAGAGACAGGTCATTAAGGAACAGGTAGGGGTTAGACACTACAGAACCAGGTCATTAAGGAGCAGGTAGGGGTTAGACAGTAGAGAGGCCGGTCATTAAGGAGCAGGTAGGGGAGAGGGGCAGACATGGGGGACAAACCCACGTTTCAGCGGTAGGTGAAACACCCCAACCCCACCACACTAACCCATCTCCCTTCTCTAACTTTAACCTTTCCTCCTCTGTCTTGTTCTGTGAGTTCTCCGCCTGACCCACTTGATGGGACAGAGTACGGAAGATGGCATCAATAATTCACCTGAAAGTGGGCTTGCATATCCCCCGGCCCTTTAGCTGCAGCGCCGCTAAAGACCCAGATAAACAAACTTGACTTAATTATTAGGAATCAAACAGCTGCTCATTTATCCCAGGGATGCAACACTGGGCTCACTCGTACCTCCTCGCAGGGGAATAAAGCAACGAGAACCTTGGCCAGCGATCGTAAATCATCGTGATTTCCCATAATTCCTGGTGTGAGAACAGTGCAGGTACCCACACGTGTTCCCTGCTTTGTGTGTTCCACCATGTATCCCGGCTGCAGAGCTGCAATGCTGCAGGCCCCGCCATATGTTTGCTATTGCGCGAGGCCGGTGGTTAATGCACCGCTTGTTTGGTGTGAGGGGCGTGGCCGGTATTACCTCATGCATGCGCTCCGACCGCCAGCTGCAGAGGATACGACGTTATGCTGCCGACACACGCACACACACACACACAGGGGAGGGCACGCTGAGACAACTGAAGTTCACTTTGTTCAAAACACTGCACACACACTCCCCCGAGAGGCCACCGGCTGTTACGTAAGAGGGCCCGGACTTCTCAGAAGAAACTCTGAGGTTTCCAGAAAGAAGAGAAGAAGAGAGGGGGGGATGTCGTACTGGCGCTCCTCCACCGAGGTCGACCACAGTGTCTTTATCTCCTCCTGATGATCGAGTTATATGCGATGGGACTTGGGGCATTTTAATGTTTTTCAATGTTTACCTCCGCTATCCAAGATGGGAGGAGGTTATGGTTTTGCCTATTTCTTGTTTGTCTGTTTGTTTGAGATATGTACGGAATTGGACTTGGAGGTTAAAATGCTTATGGGCCAAGGAAAAGTTGATTCGATTTTGTCGCATATCCAGATCCGAAGAGGGATCCAGGAGACCTTACAGTGTGGCGGAGGTCTGCGCTCCACTGAGGGCCCTCTAGTTCTTCATGTTTACATTTAGCTCCAGTCAGAGAGTTAGGCGATGGCTGTGTTAACCGTTCAACGTAAGTGTAGGCCCCGTGGACGTGTGAACTGAGAGCGCTGGGTGAATGCTGGAGTGTAGTGAAGAATGTGTCAGAACTATCACTCCCTTACGAGATGCCTTTGTTTGGCTATTCTATCCTATCCTATGGAGAAAGCGAACAACATTAACCTTCGAGGTAGCAAAGTACCTCCAACACAATGACCCACACCCTGTCTCCGGCTTCTGCCTCTCATAAAAGATAACAGTTTAGTATGCAGAAGGAGAACTCTTTAAATATCACTGAAGTATCTTTGGTTTTCTTTGGTAGATCCCCTAGACCCGGAGTGTTCCCTCCATGCCGAAGCACAACGATAAGCATAATATCTTTAAAACGATGATAAACGATGATTCTGGGTGTTCTCTGTTTATCCAGAACTGTCATGCAAACCTAATTGGTTAAGGAGAGCTACAGCGAGAGGTCAAGCAGTTGCTTTTACTCAAGACAAGAGGTCTGACACGACGCCTGGCGTCCGATGCCCTTGTGAACTCAATATGTTGAATCAGAATCGGAATCAGAAGTATAAGAAAATTGTGTCGCAATCCTCACAGTCACTCTTTACACACAACAGCAGTTGAAAAATATTAATTATTTAAAAACAAAACAAAACAAAATAAACAGATTTAAAATAGACAAATATGAGTCAAATTACATATATTTAGATATCTATATCTATATATATAGATATAGATATCTATCTATCTATCTATCTATAGATATATAGATATAGATATTTAGATATATACATATATATATTTATATCTATATCTATTATATATATATATATATTTATATATATTGTTTTTATAAATATTTTTTTATATCCATATATCTATATATCTATAGATATATGGATATATGGATATATTCTGCTCTGCTGAGGCAGCAGGAAGTGAAAATGGTTTTCAAAATGGTCTTCATGCCCTTTCCCCCCGTGGTGTGGCAACCTGTTGACGTCCAGAACCTTAACGAAACAAAGAGGCTTCTCACTGCTACTTTCTTCTTGAAGTGTTACTTAGTCGGGGACATGTTTATACGTAGGTGGGCCAACATTTAATTTGTCTGAGTGTTGATATCATATGTTATGTGGAGTGATACTGTGAATAATTCGAATTTTGCTGAACAACACCTTCGACTATGTAAATCCCCACCAAGTCGCCCGCAATCTATGAACCCGTGCACGTCAACATCCCTAGAACAACACAGCCACCGCAGTGTGTTGTTGTATGGATGTTGACTTGCAGTGAGTTTGACCTCACAGTTAGTTTAGCCCTTAATGGCCCCTCTATCCTACTCTATTGGCAAACCTCTTTCTTACTGGAGTCTCCACCGCTGCGGTTGATCCTTCCTTAGATTCCCAAGTTCTTTCAATCTTTCTTCATTGTTTGGTATGTGTGTGTGTGTGTGTGTGTGTGGTTGTGTGGGTGGGTGCATATGCGTGTGTGTGTGTGTGTGTGTGTGTGTGTGTGTGTGTGTGTGTGTGTGTGTGTGTGTGTGTGTGTGTGTGTGTGTGTGTGTGTGTGTGTGTTTTAAATGGCATGTTTTAAATCAGTCTAAAGGAAATCCTCGTTCCTAATACTCAACACAATGGCAAAGACCTGTCAGGCCTCCATAAAGAATGGCTTTTAATCAGCTCTCTCTCTCTCTCACACTCACACACACAAACACACACTCACACACACACACACACACACACACACACACACACACACACACACACACACACACACACACACACACACACACACACACACACACACACACACACACACACACACACAGACACACAGACACACACACACACAGCTCTTACGGCTCCCCCTTCTCTCTTAAAAGTCTGGACGTTTTCACTCTGCAGGAGGGAACAAACTATACCAATTATCATCTTTAAGTCAGGGCACAACTGCAGATGACAGCTGGTCTTCCGATGGGAGAGTCCACGTACTTAATGTAACTGACGGATTTACGCTCCCAAACGTCCCGTCAGGGAGTAATAAACGGCATCTCATCGCATCTGATTTGATCTGTGTGTTGAAAGTCAGTTGGCGCTCAGAACATCCAGGCTCTGCTGGATACGCAACATATATCAACATTTTTGAAAAAAATTGACAAGAAAACAACATAATATCAGATTTGGGGGGGATGATGTAATCCTGTTCTTCTTATTTTTCTTCTTCTTCTTCTTCTTCTTCTTCTTCTTCTTCTTCTTCTTCTTCTTCTTCTTCAGGTTGAATCCGGGAGTCATCATCACCAGTTGGTCTCTGGAGGACTGGAACAATGAAAGTCTCTCTGATCCGTCACGTCGTTTATCAGATGCTTCCGGAAACTCCACTCCAGTCAAGAGCGTTTTTCTTTCTCATCCTCTCCTTTTCTTGTATTTTCTCGCAGATGACAGTCTGGGGAGAAAAGGGGATGAGGCTGTCGCTCAGCCAGGGGGGGGGGGAGAGAGAGAGAGAGAGAGAGAGAGAGAGAGAGAGAGAGAGAGAGAGAGAGAGAGAGAGAGAGAGAGAGAGAGAGAGAGAGAGAGAGAGAGAGAGAGAGAGAGAGAGGTGGGGGTGTTTGTAAGGTAACTGATGTGCTCCTGGCGTAGTAGAAAGTGTTTAGTAGTGTGCAGAATGTTATCAAAGGGGACATGCACCTGTTCGCAGAGGCCCCTCATTGTGTCAAGAAAGAGCATGAAAGAGCAGGTTGTCTTACACCCCCCAGGTGAGGACGCCTGGCCACAGAGCCCGCCATTGTTTGATGTGGGGACAAAGTCTTTGGACTCGAGGGGGGGAACTCCACCCACCTGCGTCCACCACCACCACCACCACCACCACCACCACCATCGCTCGTTGCTGAAGACAGTCCAACTGGCTTTTTGGAAGATGTGTTGAGAGCAAAAGGCTTAATTAAACATCATATGTCTTTTGTGCTGAAGTCCAAGGAATAAAATTACATGTCCTCTTAGCATAATCCACTACATTGAGTTGTAATGTTTTTTATTCTGTTATGTTTATAATTAGTTAATTTGTTTTCTGGAGTTTACAACGCAAGAATCTAAAACCTTAGAATATTCATACAGATTTGACTCTGTATGTGGTCACTCCGTCTGACGGGGTGAACATAGCATCCTTACCCCCCAGATGTTATTGATAACCCCTCAGTAGTCCCTGACACCCCCCCCCCCCCCTCGCTCACCCCGCCTCCCTGACCCCGCCTCCCTGACCCCGCCTTCCTGACCCCACCCACATCGACGGATCACATCCTGGGCAGGGACGGCAATTATGTATCATTAACCCCAGAGAATGAGTAACAATGCACAAAACAACGTAGCGTTTGGAACGAGCAGAGGACAGATCCAGTGCCGTGTGCGTCCACTGACTCACCGCAAAGACAAACGAGTTATTGTGTACATTCTGAAGACCCATCAGTCTGCTGTTAAGTTCCGCTTTCAATCTCATTATCCGGTGACGTCGTTTGACTCCCAGTAAGACCATCATGGGGACCATCAAGGTATCGTCAAATGCAGGTGAACGTGCAGATTTAATGAAGCAAGTCATTTCATAGATGTTGTGTGTGTGTGTCTATGTGTGTGTGTGTGTGTTGACGTGTGTGTGTGTGTGTGTGTGTGTGTGTGTGTGTGTGTGTGTGTGTGTGTGTGTGTGTGTGTGCGGGTGTAAGTGTGTGTTCCTAAACTGTGCACAAAAACACAATTTACTATCTGGCTTTCACCTTTATTCATCCTTTTATGTCGTAATCATCGCTAAAATGCCAACTAATATGCCTTCGATAAATGTAATATGCATGAGTTATATCTATATTAGTTTCTTCATTTAAAGTCAATGAAATCGTTTGGGTAATTATATTTGACTCTCATTAAGCCTACCATGGCTATGTTGCATAAATACAGTTGTTGAATGAAACAGTTGAATAAATTAATCTTCAAAAGAGTGTTGTCTGTTTCTGGTTAATTAAACAGTAACCCTTGACCGAACACAACGCCCTGTTCCCCCGTCTGTAGAAAGAACAAAATAAAGATATGCAAAAGTACCAAATATTATGGCCTGTGTATTCCTCTGAGAAGATGCTGAGGTTGTATTCAAATTCTTTCCTTGCTATTCGTCCTTCCCAGACCAACGTTGTCTGGAGAATCTCAGAGTTAAGATGCAGGAACAATACACAACAACCACCGCTGCTTCACCTGTCTTTTAGAAACACAAGCTATGGCATATTTCAATCTTTGAGATATGCCAACGGTGAGAGTTGCCATTAAACCACGATCAGGATAGATTACATCTCAGCCCAACAAACCGGTTATAGTTTAACCTGAGGTTAGCAGTGTGAGGTGTCAAATATCTTCAATGTTTCAATGTTCAAACTTTTTTTTCCAGATATCAGTCCAAGGGCAAATCTTTGTGTTGAGAGATACGTGGGAGTTGAATATAAATCTAAAGGCATTAAGAAGGAATAGTTAAGACCTAAGATACTTGTTGATAAAGCAGGACTGTGTCTGTGACGGTGTGTGTTTATGTGTCAGTGGTTGCATCACAGCGTCTTGTTTCCCCAGAGAGAGACCAGGCAGAGACGGGAAGAGTCTGGGTTGGGCCGGGGTTTGGGCTCCAGATCCGACACTCCGGTGACTCAAGGCTTTCCAGCTGTTCCTGCTTCACGAGGACTTTGAAACAACCGTCCGAAAACAACCAGCGATTGTGTTGTGTGCCGTCCTCTGTTGCGGCTTCTTCTTCCTCTCTGTTCCTCTGGTGTGTCACGCTTGACTCATCTTTCACCTGCAGACTGTCTCGGCAGATGTCCTGTCACACACACACACGCACGCACACACGCACACGCACACGCACACACACACACACACACACCACCAAGCAACCCGACTCAATGCAGTTCTCCTGAGGAGCTGTGTTGGCTTTGTATGGCCTCCACTGACTGTAATCACCTCCTTTCTGAGCTCTTCTACTCTCTCTCTCTCTCTCTCTCTCTCTCTCTCTCTCTCTCTCTCTCTCTCTCTCTCTCTCTCTCGCTCTCTCTCTCTCTCTTCTCTTCTCTTCTCTTCTCTTTTTTTTCCTCCTCCTCCTCCTCCTCCTCCCCCTCCTCCTCCTCCTCCTCCTCCTCCTCCTCCTCCTCCTCCTCCTCCTCCTCCTCCTGGTTGTTTGTTCTTCCTGGCTAGGGCGGGGTGCTGGCCAGGGAGTGACAGCGCCGTCCAGATGCTTGCACGCCTCCTCCTTGTTTTCGTCCTCCGTCTTGGGAGGAGAAATGGTTGCTTTTTAAGTCGGCGTGTGCTCTGCCTCTCACATGGCTTTGTTTCCTCTGGAGCCACATTTCAAACATAAGGGTTGTAATTCCATGCTTTCAAAACCCCGTTCCTTTGTACTGCGTTGTGTGTGTGTGTGTGTGTGTGTGTGTGTGTGTGTGTGTGTGTGTGTGTGTGTGTGTGTGTGTGGGTGTGTGTGTGTGCCTGTGTCTGTTCTTGTCCTTTGTGATGTCTTATTCGTCGTATGGCAGAAGACATCTCTACAGGCACAATTATGTTGCCTGTTGCAAATCAACACAACATACTTTTCTTCAATCACTTTCTCAAACAGAATGAAGAAAAGCCTTTATTTATGCTTTTTTGATCACTTCAATGCTTTGTCTTGCGTCGACAACCTCAACTCAATATATTTGAGGAGATGCATCAATGTGTTTGGGCAGGTCATGTACGCTGTATAATGGCAGTCCTCGAATAATCTCCTGTTTGCTTTTGGTGTTTAGGTTTGATTGAAACACTGTTCATCCGCTAAGTCATCCTTAAACAGACAAGAGCTTACAGCATTTGGAAAGATGCCTTTTCAGGGGAAAATCCAAATCCTACAAAGAAGCCTGCGGCTTTTAGCAACTTTGCGTCATAGTAAAGACAAACAGAGCAACGGTTGTTACTAAATCGAAACAAATACACATGGGTCTCCATGTGGATCAGCCAGCAATACCAAATGACTTTGGTATTGCATTCATGTTCATATGCCGGTTATGGATCATAACTTTGACCAACACGTTGATCACACTGATCACGCCGAGTGGACTGTGTTTGACTCCCACCACCCAAAGTGTGCTGGGTTCCATCCCCATCCAAGGTCCACAGCTTACCTGGAGGCCCATGAGCAAGAGGCTCTAACCCCTGACCGGCTCCTTAATGACCCTGAAATCACTGTACATCACTTTGGATAAAAATGCTAGACGACTAAATAGTATAATAGCATAATCAGTACTAGAGGGCACTCAGTAGAGCTCATACCTCTGCCCCTCCAAAAAGTCCCCTGGATCCGGATTCGGATTCAGATCTGTGCCAAATAAGGCCTATAAGTAATAAACAACAACCAAGTTGTGTCCAAAACCGTACAACAGCTTTTTGAGTTATCTTGCAAACAGACACACAAACAAACAAACAGACAAACAAACAGAACCACAAACAAACAAACAGACACACAAACAAACAAACAGACAAACAAACAAACATAACCTCCGGTCCACCTTTGAACTAAGTTCCCTGAAAATGAGCACAACACTCAGGCATCGTCTGCTTTGTCACTGGTTTAACGCTAGTTTATTACTCGTTTATCACTGATTTATCACTGATTTATCCCCAGCGCCGGGACCCTCTGCTGCTTCATGTGTATCCCGCCAGTGTTTTGGCATCACAAGCGATGCATCAACATATCACTTTTATGGCTTCCTGGAAACCTGACACTGGCCCTCCGGAAGAAGAGTGGTAGGGCTCCATCAGTCGCTATCGCTCTGGCGTCTCTCCGCGTTCCGGGAAGCCGACCGTTTAACTTCTCCGGCGTTCCCACCACTCCACTTGTTGGAGGCCGTGTTTCACGTTATCATCCCCCCTCGCTCCCCAGGGGTTCAGTCGAGGGCTGTCCACGCCGGGTTTGTACTGAACAGGAAGCACACAACAGTGTGTTGCATGGTAGTTCATTAACACTAGGTCACCGCTACTCTGTCTATAGAGTTAAATGAGACGGACCAAAACCCAAACTAATTTCACAAATAATTGAAGACGTTCATTGAACATAATTGCAAACAAAAAAATAAAATGTTTTTCCTTTCTGTCCTCTGATCTCGCATGTCCATAACGACAGCCAGGAAAAATGAATCTCTGAGTACCGAGAAGCATCTGCCAAAAACAGCAACATATCTCACTGTGAAGCTCAGGTCAACACTGCGCTTAACTCAAGGTTTTATTAAAGTAAATCATATTCTTCATGTGCTGTCTGAAGCCTAATGACGCATACCCAGAGTGCTTTGCCGCATTCAAACCGGCATTCTGGGAAACAAATAAAAACATTTGATGGGCCCACGTTTAGCCTGGAAGGACGGTGACCTCAAAAGGGTTGACCCATCTAACTCACTAATAACCCTGACAACACATCTCTCAGAGTCATCCCGCACACTCTGATGTGTGTGTCTGAAGTTCCTGCCTCACTGGCCAGCGATTGGATCGTGAGTGTGCGTGTGCGTGTGTGTGTGTGTGTGTGTGTGTGTGTGTGTGTGTGTGTGTGTGTGTGTGTGTGTGTGTGTATCTCTGTTCTTGGACACACAATACACCACATTCAGACACGTGGTACGCATCGTTCCAAAGCTCTCCTCAGTCTCGTCACAGAGGCTACGATTAGCCAATCAAGGGTTTTCCCCCTGCCTCTGATCCTGGGTGGTGGAGACTAGACAGGGGGGGATGTCCACTTAGTGTCTTAGACTGAGAGTCCTCACATTTTAACAAAGCCGTATATGGTCACGCTGCCGATAAATGTCCTGGCAGATGAGAGATAGAGCTTGTCAGGATGGGAAGAACGTCAGGACACGCACAGAGGTCGATCATGTGTCATCATGAGAGGTCGATCATCTCCTTTTCCAGGGGGTGGGGGTGTGGGGGATGCACATTGTTGAAGATAAACCGAGATAGATTCATAATGACGGCCCCTTGTCCATGGCTCCTGTAGAAGTGGACACGTGGTTGTGGACGAAGCAATGTTGGAATGTGATATTTATAATCGTTGTTTTTTGGAAAATCAACAAAAACATTCCTAGTTTATCATTCCCTGAGTTCAGCCAAGTGTTGATGATACTAATCGGTCTGCTCCCGACAGACTCAAGTCAGCGATTATCAGCTAAAGAAGAACGACCAACAAAACAAAACTGATTGCTCTCCGTAAAATATAAGAATATAGAATATAGAACAGAACAGGCCCATGTTATACATAACAGGAATTAAAGCCAATGTACCATAACACAACATGGCTCCTCTCTAGGCTTAGTGCAATCAAGTGAATAAAACCAGAGGCTCTGGATTACCTCCACCATGGTCCCCATATAAGGAACTTGTTTTGGAGAGGAAGAGAGGAGACGGAGAGGGAGGGAGGGAGGGAGAGAGGGGGAGAGGGAGGGAGAGAGAGAGGGGGGAAGGAAGGGAGAGAGAGAGGGAGGGAGAGACGGAGAGAGAGAGAGAGACAGAGACAGAGACAGAGAGAGAGAGAGAGAGAGAGAGAGAGAGAGAGAGAGAGAGAGAGAATGAGGGAGATAGAGAGAGGGAGGGAGAGAGGGAGAGATTGAGGGAGAGAGGGAGAGATTGAGGGAGATAGAGAGAGAAAGAGAGAGAGAAAGAGACAGTGAGAGAGATAGAGATCAAGGGAGATAGAGAGAGGGAGAGGGGGAGGGAGGGAGGGAGAGAGGGAGAGATTGAGGGAGATAGAGAGAGAAAGAGAGAGAGAAAGAGATAGCGAGAGAGATAGAGATCAAGGGAGATAGAGAGAGGGAGAGGGGGAGAGATTGAGGGAGATAGAGAAAGGAAGGGGGAGAAGGAGAAAGAGAGGGAGCAGGAAAGAGTAAGAAAAGAGAGAGAGTTGGGAGGAGCGTTCAGGGCGTGTTACGTTGTGCCAGGTGGAGGCTTGACTATAGGTTCCCTACAGCCAGGTCTGCCTACACTGTTTGTGTTCCCTGTTGTGCTCCACCACCACCACTACCACCACCACCACCACCCCCTTGACGTGACATGGGCCACGCATGTTCCTCCTGGCCAGAGTCAACAAGGGCCAGCCCTTGTTTCTGAAAGACCTATTTAGTCCATTACCCTCGGAGGTCGTGACCCCGGGCTCTCGTGAATATAAGTTCCATACTGGTCTTCTTCCCTTTAAAAGCCTCTGAGAGGATTGCTAAGTGGTGTAAGGACCAAACATCCTGTCCTGCCCTTGCTCTCCTGTTTCCTGCGTGGTGTTCTCTGTCTCTGTCTCTCTGTCTCTGTCTCTGTCTCTCTCTCTCTCTCTCTCTCTCTCTCTCTCTCTCTCTCTCTCTCTCTCTCTCTCCCAGTCACTATCTATCCATTTCCCCTGATCTCTCTCTCGTGCTCTCTCTCTCTCTTTCTCCCCATCTCTCTCTCTTGGTCACTCTCTCTCTCTGGATTCTCTCGCTCTATCTCTCCCGCTCTCTCTCCTACTCTCTATCTCTCCCCGCTCTCACATGCTCTTTCTCTCTCCTGCTATCGCTCTACAACAGTACAAGTACAAATATTCTCTCTTTTCTCTCTCTCTCTCTCTCTCTCTCTCTCTCTCTCTCCTCTCTCTCTCTCTCTCTCTCTCTGTGGCTTACAGGCTCTTGCTCCTAACCCTCCCTCTCACCCTCCTCTCTCACTCCCTCTCACTCCCTTGCTGTCTTACACTCCGTTTTCATTTTGTTTCACTTCAGCCCAACACGGTTCACGGTCTTGATAGCGCCTCAAGCTACAACCCAAACGTTCCCTGGCTTTTTAAAGTTTAATTGCAGAAAAACTTGAGGACAAAGAAACGCTGGGATATTTCAAGAGAACACTAACTATTTCTAGCGTGTGATTGTGTGTGAGTGTGTGAGAGGGAAAGAGAGTTAGAGAGAGCAACAGAGAGAGAGAGAGAGAGAGGGGGGGAGAGAGAGAGAGAGAGAGAGAGAGAGAGAGAGAGAGAGAGAGAGAGAGAGAGAGAGAGAGAGAGAGAGAGAGAGAGAGAGAGAGAGAGTATTTCTGCTTTAAAACATCTCAAAGTTTCAGCCACACCCACCCCCTCTCTCTCTCTCCTTCGTCTTTTGTTCCCCGGAGCAGTGGGAGTCGGACCAGGGAATCTCTACAGCGGTGGAAGACGTTAAAAAACCAGAACAATTTGTTCCAGCAGAGGGGACGAACGACAGAGTGATGCCAGCTAAATATACACCAACCAAAAGAGAGGAACGTCCCTGCTACACAAACGGGCCAATTAAATACGATGAGTTCCAGTCAAGGCGACAGCACAACAGCCCTTCTCCCGACACATCCTTAATAACCCGCTCCTCGGCTCCCGGTTGGAGACCGTCCTTTGTGTATTTACCAGTGAATTGGGACTTGTTGAATTGTTAAAATGACAAAACCCTCGCAGTCTGGAGCGAACTCTGTTTTATGTAGCTTTAACTTTACATCGTTAGAAACATAGGTTTGATGGGAATTATATTCGCCCTTTCAGATGTTCAGAACATTCTGCGGTTTTCTACCCATCAATAGACTGTTTCATCAAATGGTCTTCACATTTCTCTTGTCGATGTTCATGTTTGATGCTATCATTCTCAATTGTTCTCAATACGCAATGTACTACTCAATATGGAACTGTATTGGACTGTATTTATGATGCACTACTGGCACTTTTATGTTCATTTTTATTGTGTATAGTCATTTTTTTAATATTGGGTTTTAGAAATTCATACTGCAGGAGGGAATGGGGAGTAAGCTGGTTGTAAATGGCAAATACAATCTTGAATCTTTGTGGATGCTTTTCTTGAATCATTTTCTCGACTTTTTCCACAGCTAGCTAAAAAGACAAAATAGCTATATTCAGATTTATTTATACATCATACAATTATTTTTTCTGAACTTATGTGAAGTTGAAGGAACTTCAAGCTGTGTTCCCAGCCAGCTGAATGAAGCTGATTGGATTTTGATGAGAATGTTTTCCAGAATGTTTTCTGTTTTAGTGATTAGTCTCTTGTCCGTGAGAGAGAGAGGAGGACAGACTCTCTACCTATCCTCTCAGCACGGCCTCAGCCAATCAGAGACCGGCTGCTCTGAGCCACAACTCAACACAATTATGTGTACTGGGACACAGGGGGGGGGGGGCGGGAGGAGAGAGAGAAAGAGAGAGAGAGAGAGAGAGAGAGAGAGAGAGAGAGAGAGAGAGAGAGAGAGAGAGAGAGAGAGAGAGAGAGAGAGAGAGGCATGCAGACACACACAAAAACAGAGAGAGGGAGATGCACTGAGTAAGTAAGAGAGAGAGAGAGAGTGAAAGAGAACGAGAGAGTGAGAGGGAAAGAGAGAGAGAGGGAGAGAGAGATGCACCAGGCAGGTGAGGAGAGAGAGTGAGAGAGCAAGAGAGCGAGAGGGAGAGAGACATGCAGACCCACCGAGTGAAAAACAAAGCAAGAGAGACGCACCAGGTGAGGAGAGAGAGGGAGAGAGAGAGAGAGAGAGTAAGAGAGGGCCAGCAAGAGAGAGAGAGGGCTGACTGGTCACAGGGTTGCCAAGGCAACAGGGAACAGTAGACAGTAGCACGGTGGTGAAGTGGGGGGTGTGGGGGTTGGGTCTGTTTGGAGTGGAGCCACAGATGCCGGGGGGACACTGTGTGTGTGTGTGTGTGTGTGTGTGTGTGTGTGTGTGTGTGTGTGTGTGTGTGTGTGTGTGTGTGTGTGTGTGTGTGTGTGTGTGTGTGGTGTGTGGTGTGTGTGTGTGTGTGTGTGTGTGTGAAGCTATGCTCTGTACATCCTGGGTGTAGAATACTGAATACCGTAACACAATACAGGTTGGGCTGAACGCTCACCCAGTGTGCAGCCGCCGACACACAGAGTTGTCTTTTGGTATCCCCGGTCTCCCGGGTCTGACCTGTGGTCATCTCCACACGTATTAGATTAGCCCCACAACAAACACACACACACACACACACACACACACACACACACACACACACACAACGCTTGGTCTGGGTTTGAGGAGGAGGAACCGTATGGCAGCACAGCAAACCAAGAGAAGGGGGAGTAGGGCGTGTCACCATCAGCCCTGTCTGCCTCCCAGATGTCCCGGAAGCTGCGGCCCTCGCCAGCTCTTTCACAAACACACGATGGACGTAAGTCGCTGCAGCTCTGACACACGGGACTATTTGTCCAACTCAGCAAATGTCAGCTTGTGGAGAGAGAGAGAGAGAGAGAGAGAGAGAGAGAGAGAGAGAGAGAGAGAGAGAGAGAGAGAGAGAGAGAGAGAGAGAGAGAGAGAGAGAGAGAGAGAGAGAGCAGGAGAGAGACAGAGACAGAGAGTGAGAGTGAGAGCAGGAGAGAGACTGCCCCAGTTGTTTGTGGAACGCTCGACGTGACTTGAAACGTAACACCGGAATTGTGGGATGTTCCGTTACGATACCCTTGTGCAAGGCACTTGAGGGTTAGCTGCTGCGGTGCCGTTGCGTGTGGAACGTATCAGGGCTGGATGCAGGCTGGTGAACCACACGAATTACACTTACGAGCCCAACATGACAGCACGGACTGGCTTTGGGTTGGGGGAGCGTGCGTACGATTGAGTGCTATCATGTGTGGAAGAAAGAAAACAAGCCATAAGCTGGCTCGGGACGCAGTCACATGAACACTGGTATTAATATGAATATCTGAAACCACAGCATGACCCTGGAACCTCGTCGGCCCTCTTCACTCCTCCCTCTCTAGCTCCTTCTCTCCCTCCATCTCTATCTCTCTCTCTCTCTCTCTCTCTCTCTCTCTCTCTCTCTCTCTCTTTCCCTTCCTCACACTAGTTGAACTTTGGTGCTGTTTAAAGGAAACTCTCTTGGATCCAGTGGATGCTAAGATTCTACTGGACCGATTCCCAAAACTTGATACCCAATCACAAGCAGATTATTGTAACATGTGGCAAAGGCAAGCTTTCCAAGGCTTTATTGGCCGCAGTTGAATTATTTGGATCTTCAGTGTGTTCAATGCTAATGACACTGCAAGATCACAGGAAGATTAACTTTAAAATGTAATACGTGGCTATTCTCGCTCGTACATACTGTACAATTGAAACCCAACGCTCAAAGTTAAATAGGCCTGAGTGAAAGTATAGTGTATTAATTTCACTGTACAACGCTGGTTGGAAATAATGATAAAGATATCTCTGTTGAACAACTGTTGAAATATAATTGTGTCTTAGTGTTTGCAGAAGAGAAAATCGAAACCATTTAGGATCTGGACTTCATGCAAAACACAAAACACTCCTGACACACTAGTACAGCTCTGAAACTACGCCCAAGAAGAGAATGTTCCAGAAAGAATTGAAAACTCTGACATTAAACTATATTGACGATAGTGTTGGGAGGCCCCGGTTATCAGTCAGTGACATGACAACATAACAAGCTACAGACATGCTACAAGGTCATAACCTCTGCTACAAAGCTGTTCCTCATTGCCAAACAATGGCTACACTTTACCTCAAATAAACAATAGTTGAATAAGTTATAACTAACTATTAAACTATACAGCTTCCGGGCCATCCAACCGCATATCATTCAATGTTTATCAATACGTTAGAATTCGTCAACACGGCTGCCCTGCGTGTTGTCGTCGGCGCCGATTAGCATCTATCAGCGCTACATAAACACGTCTCGCAGGCCGCCATCTTGTTAGCTTGACCACGGACCCAGTATCATGTTTGGTCAAGCCGCCCATCGTGTCAGCGCCCTTGCTGCCTCCGGGGGCCGCGGAGCCCTGGGAACCCGGACTCTGTGTTGACTTAAGATATGACCCCTTCTTGCTATGGCACGATTTTGTTTTCACAAAGGGAAGGAAGATATGATCAACCAAACAGCCATCGAGGACCAGCCGACCAGCCGGCTTGTTTACACACAGGTCCCGCTGAGACATTCAAATGAATCTCGGCTTTTTTTAGCTTCGGCTTTTTAATTAAATGTATTTCCACTGAAAGAGGCTGAGCGAGGCTATCTGACAGCATCCGTGAGGGAGAGTGCAGGGAACTCCGTGTCAGCTCCAAACAACTACAACTACAACAACTACAAAACAGTTACAACAACTACTACAACTACAAAACAGTCCAAAATAATTTGTGCGTATTATAATTTACGGTTTTCATGAGGGGGTCCTCATCATAAAGTATAATATGATCCAACCTGTACTACACTGTGTTCACGGCAGTCCTTGTCTTTGGTGAAATTATCAAAAATTAGGTTTTCTACATTTATAATGTAATGGAAACACGTCTCCCCCTTTGAAGCACTTGGGAAGACAGGCTGATGGGGAGAATTTCCACCACCATGAATCTCTCACTTCATTCAAACCACTGAAGCCCCGGGGGGAAAGAGACGGAGTCGTGGCTAGATGGCTTTTCATTCATTCTTCATAAAACAGAAAACAATTATTTCAAATATATATTTTGGCACAACGTTAATTGCTTTATAGTGAAAGAGTCACACATCACGTCGGACCAAAAGGGGAAGGCTACGGGGAGTCTGCATTCATCCGGGAAGCTGGCAGCCTCCACGCGGAGAACACCCGGTCAAATCACCACCAAGTTTGAATTGCTCTTGTGAAATATTGTGCTTACTACGGTCGGATATATATATGAGCGAGAGAGCCCAGCACAGTCACATAGCACGGTTCGTAATTAGTAACCACCCCAGAGCCTGACTGCTTACCCCGGGGGGGGGGGGGGGGTTAAGGGTCAGGTAACATCAAAGAGGGTCCCTGGCACAATGCGTTGGGTGTCCTGCTCCATGTCCCCCGCCAAAAAGACCGATAGCGTTGGAGCTGAGTCAGCGGTGGACAGACGAAGCGCCGCTCCGCCTACTGCATGAAGGCGTTCCTCATCCATTATGAATGCATGCCATGTCATAAACAACCGTTTCAATTATGCTGTTTGATAATGTCGTTCCATAATGTATGCGTGCGTTAGCTCGGGAAACGATTTGTCGATGTGTCTCATGGATTGATCATCAAATAGAACATTTGTCGTTAAAGAGCATCAAACGAGAGGCATAGAGAATATGGATATGAATATTAATTTAACTGTTAACACGCACTAGAACATCATGCAGTCACTCCTTTCCTTCTTGTACAGTACAATGTTATACTAAAATATGCATAGTATATAGTATAATATGTACTATGTTAATATAGTATATGTTATATTACAAACCCTAGAATGACCCCTGCAATTCTAGGGTTTGACTTTTAGGAGTACTCAGCTGGAGTAAGATTCGAAAATAGGAATCGTTACATCTGCAAAAGCTTATTATGTTTTATCCAAAATGAGGCATATGTTCTTAGTGTGTAAGTACCACACCCGAACCCAGCAGTGCTGCTAGAAGCTAGCTGGACAGATCTACTTCTTAATATGAGATTCTCTATGTACGTCTGCAAATAGTCTCCATTATCCCAGTGCTTTTAGTTTGAGGTATTACAGGCCCTTATCACTGAGGTGTAGCGTGCAGGGAGAAAACAGGTGTATCCCATTAAGTTCATTATTTTGTCAGCATGCCAGTGTCCATAATCAGGGTCATCAGATACACCTGTGTTGGCCCCTACCGTCACTCCTTAGTGATGAAGGGCAGGATAGTGCGGTGGGTGTTTGGCTCCCAGCCAAAAGCTACTGGGTTTGATCCCCCAACTATCCTTGGGCAAGATGCCTAAGCCCTACTTGCTTATTGAGATAAGATAAGATGTTTTATTTTGAAACACACACAATATGAGAATGAGACCAATCTACCAGACAATAAGGAACTGCAGTGAAAACATAACCACCCAAAATGGGAACATGACTATATACTAAATGGGTTAAACAAAATGGCACATGAGGGAGGAACACAAACAACAATCCATCAAAGACACAGCCATCAAAATGCAAGACTTGAATTCCCCCCCTGCATGAGTCACATGAAATGGACTGACCCAATCAGCCAAATCAAGCAGCCACACCTTTAGTCAACCCCAGCTGCTGTGTGCCTCAGCAGAGGGAAACTCAAATAAAGACAAATGCATTTTATGTGAAACCAACACCATGTGTTTTCATTATCTGAACTTGATTGTGTATGTGTGTGTGTGTGTGTGTGTGTGTAAAATACATGCAAGTAAATACACCAAAACACATCGGGGAACTTAAATATGAACACAAACACAGGTGTGAGAGCGAGAGAGAGAGAGAGAGAGAGAGAGGTCGTTATACTAACGTTTAAAAACAAAAAAGATTTAACATTATATTGTTGTTGCTGTGACAGATGATTGAGAGCCGCAGTGTGCTCGCTCCACGGCAGGAGGAAGATGAGGTGTGAGCCCCGCCCCCAGACCTGCGGGGGGGGGGGGGAGACACCGTGGCTCAGCCCACCTGGAGACATAGCCAGGAGGACGACAGCTGTGTGAGGAGCCCCTGGTTCTCACCCTGAAGAGATAGTTAGTCTCACCCTGCCTCCCCCTGTGGTTTATCTCCAGAGCAGTTTTTGGAGGTTTGTGTCTTCCGCTATCTGTGGCGTGGCGTCTGGCTGCTGACAGACGGTAGGGGGGACTGGGTGACCCACGGTCACACCGCTCCGCTACACCCTGACGGAGCTGACGTAGAATCAGGTGTTTTATATTGTGTGTGTGTGTGTGTGTTGTTTATGTATATGTGTTATGGGCCGAACACAATCTGCCATCTGAAATACTGCGCTTTACCTACTGTGCCCTTTTTGGAATTCGACAGTCCATTAGTTTACAATGAAAGGTATAATCTGGAAGTAAAAATATGAAAATGCTTGTTTGAACACACACACATACACACACACACACACACCACACACAATGATTTGCAGCACAAGCACAGACACTCCCAGGTGCATTCACCATGACAACTGTATGCAGCATGGACACACTCTTTAATCATCCTGTAGTCTGCAGCAGGGGCTACACACTCACATATGCGCACACCACACCACCACACCACACACACACACACACACACATATATATACATACACATATACACACATATACACACACACATATACACACATACACAAACACACACATATATATATGCACACAAACACACAGCCACACACACACACACACACACACACACAGGTGTATGTTTACAGTATAGTATTGTTCAGTATAGTATAATATTGTATAATTGAGTATAGTATTGTATCATTTAGTGTAGTATTGTTGAATGCATGCATAGTGCAGGAGGGAATGGGGAGTAAGCATTTCATTGTACTTGTTGCAAATGGCAACTTGAATCTTAAATATACATCCCCATATTTTAACACACACACACACACACAGACACACACACACACATATATATATATATATATATATATAGTATTTCTATATATATAAACACACATACACACACAGGCACATACACTCCCTTATTTACACACAAGCACACAAATATACACCCCCATATTTGAACATTCACATTACCCCCCTCACACACACACACACGTACACACACACACACACACACGCACACATGCAGAGACACACCTTTTAGCATCCCAGCAAACCAAACATTTCCTAGTCCATGATGTAATGCTATCAGGCTACTGCCTCAGACCCCTCCTCTACTCTCTCTCTTTCACACACACACACACACACACACACTGTCCCTTTTCCTTTGCTGCTATTGGTGGCGCTGGTCTGCATCTGCCAGATCAGCTCTGCCTCCTCACACACACACACACACACGCACACACACACACACACGCACACACACACACACACACACACCACTCCCTCCACCCCTCCACGCATGTACACACGCTCTCATCCGTCTCCCTCTCGCGCTGTCTTACTCACACACACACACACACATCTCCACACACACATTTCCACACACACACACACACACACACGTTTCACTGCTGCTACT
>CM051000.1:19415753-19535753 GCA_027704905.1 Muraenolepis orangiensis | reverse complement strand
GTGTGTGTATGTGTCTGACTGTGTGTGACTGATTGTTTATGTTTGTGTGTGTCTGTGTGTGTGTGGGGTGTGTGTGTGTGTGTGTGTGTGTGTGTGTGTGTGTGTGTGTGTGTGTGTGTGTGTGTCTGACTGTAGGTTCTTTTTTTCATTTTTCTGCAATGTGCTTAACCCCAAAGCACATGGGGTGAGGAGGGGGTGAGGAGGGGGTGAGAGAGGGGTGAGGGGACATAGACAAAGCTTCCTGACAGATTACACCAGACACGGTTGAAACATCCCGCTGGGCGTCTGTTCCGTACAGCTCTCTGCGGTCTCCTGTGGTTCCAAGTGAGGTTCTATTCACTTTGGGTCTAAAACCTCGAGAAATCATGTCCTCGTTTGCCTCCCTAAATGGCTCTAAACAACATGGCTCCCCCGTCTGATTGCTCTCCTCTCACCAGAGACCACTTGTACTACGTCTGAATGACTGTGCCTCACAGCTGAGTCTTGTTTTTCGGCGTTGTCCAACGCTTGTTGGTACTCGCCCCCAATGTTTACGGGGTGAAAGAAGACATGACGAGGAGATCACTCCCCCCCCTACCATTGTAGAATAGGGAATGTCGACCTAAATTTGCAGGGATTTATTTTGTTCCTGGCTGTTTAATCCTGAGCGTAGTTAAAGAGACGATAACGGGATGTTCTGGCTCCACGGATCATCACCGCTACGCGCCATGATGGGGATCATATATCTTTCCGTTTGTTGTTCCCCGGCGGCCATTAGTGAAATTAAATGTTAAGTAAATAAATAAGTAAACACATCAGTGATGTAATACATCAGAACCCCGGAACTAGAATGCAGTATTTTAATGAATCACTCACTCTCTCTCTCTCTCTCTCTCTCTCTCTCTCTCTCTCTCTCTCTCTCTCTCTCTCTCTCTCTCTCTCTCTCTCTATCCCTTAATGAAATGGACCAGTAACCTTGTCCCTCAACCACAACAGCATGCCACACTATTGAACAGCCTAACTTCCCCTCTCTCTCTCTCTCTCTCTCTCTCTCTCTCTCTCTCTCTCTCTCTCTCTCTCTCTCTCTCTCTCTCTCTCTCTCTCTCTATCCATCTATCTATATCTCTATCTTTCTTTCTATAATCAATCTCTATCGATCTATCTATCTATCTATCTATCTATCTATCTATCTATCTATCTATCTATCTATCTATCTATCTGTCTGTCTGTCTAGCTACCCCTCTCTCTCGTCTGTCTGTCTGTCTGTCTGTCTGTCTGTCTGTCTGTCTCTCTCTCTCTCTCTCTCTCTCTCTCTCTCTCTCTCTCTCTCTCTCTCTCTCTCTCTCTCTCTCTCTGCCAGTGTCCTTCAGGTCAGAGTGCTGTAGAGGCTAAGCACAGATTATCCTCATCGGCCGGTGAAAGTTAGAGTTGCATGTTTAATTTAGTGTTTTCTTCTTCCTACCTTCCTTCCTTCCTCCTTTCCTTGTGAGGGAAGATACTTCATGGGGAGATAAAGGGAAGAGAGATTGACGTATAGTCCCACTCCTGACTCTGAGGGATGTGCTTCCAGTGTGTGTGTGTGTGTGTGTGTGTGTGTGTGTGTGTGTGTGTGTGTGTGTGTGTGTGTGTGTGTGTGTGTAATCCCTTGTAAGTCGTCTCTTTGTGGTCAACGTGCTCATTGTTCGACGCGTCTTTGATGAATGGGACGCGGTGGAGCTGCCGTCTGCGCGTACACGTGGCTCACAGAGGGGCCACACGACACCCGGCACACTGTGTAAACACGCTTTACATGGTTACAGACTGTTGATAATGTTGATAAATGAGGCGTTTGCTTTGGTTGTACCGTCTGTGAATGTGTGTGCGTGCGTGCGTGTGCGTGTGTTTGGGAGACAGACCGACAGATAGTTATTATCGCGAGTGGTAAAGCCACGTCTTTCCATATGAACCGTAATTATAAGTGTGTGTGGAGACTAGTCAGGCAGAGCAGAGAAAGCTCCCTCCCGGCTGCAGATGGGGTGCGTGTGTGTGTGTGTGTGTGTGTACGTTAGTGCTTGTGTGCGTGCGTGCGTTGTGAGCGAGGGCGAGAGAGAGAGTGTGTGTGTGTGTGTGTGTGTGTGTGTGTGTGTGTGCGTGTGTCGGAGGTGGAGGAGGAGGAGGAGGAGGGGCTAAAGTTTCCACACACTCGGAACGGTGAGCCTCAGTCGTGTGGCGTCAAGGATGGCAGTCGGGCGGACATCTCGGATTCTAACGTTACTCGTACTACTTGAGACGTGTGTTCGTGTACGTGTGAACTCCTCAACGATCGCTTTACACCATGACCAGTGTCATTGGAAAAGCCGTCTCCAGTGAACGGTAAGGTCTTTATTTTTTGTTTTTGCTTTCGCTGTCCCGTAGCAGCCTCTCTCCTACGCTACTGTGGTCTTTACATGGCCGAGCCCGTTTAAATGTCCGGGGAAACGGACCTGAAAACGAACCTGTGAAGTCCGTAACCAGTCGACGGTCTCCTGTCTTTATCTCTATCTATTTATCTATCTATCTATCTATCTATCTATCTATATATTTATCTATCTACCGGAGTTGTGTGGTTATAGTGTCTCTATCCTGAGTGAGGAGGAGGTGGCGCACCTCCACACGTTTACGCTTCCCCCCCCGAAGTCTGCACCGAGGGTGCATGCATCATAATTAATACTTTAAAAAAACAACACCGTTAAATTACCATAACACGTTGTACGATTATACCACGTGTAACACACAGACAGACAGGCAGTGTAGGCTGCGCTTTTTATTATGCATATATCTGCAATCATTTACATGCATGTGTAGCCTGCAAACTTGTGCCCGTCATTAACTGTACTGTCTACCGGTAACTCTGGGTGTAACTACCGGTAACTCGGATTTAGTTTATGGTTATTGTTGTTTTGTGTTAAGAACACAGAGGAACATATTGGCAACCTGTTTATTAGTAAGAACCCTCGGCTGCTGGAGGCATGTGGTTTATCTCTCTCTCTCTCTCTCTCTCTCTCTCTCCTCTCTCTCTCTCTCTCTCTCTCGCCATTCAACTGTTTTTGATCATACTTTAATACTCTTCATATTTTTTTCTTGTCTTCTTTTTCACTGTCCCAATCATGTGTCACTGATTTTTCCACGTCTTTCTCCCTGCCGCTTTCGTTTTAAAATGGAGCTACATGCACAACAGCAACACGTATATATACACGCCGAAAGACATACAACACACACAACGTAAATAAACACATACGCACGGAGACCATTCCCTCACGCACCCGCCCCCTACGCCCCCCCCCCCCCCCCCCCCCCCCCAACGTGCTTGCACACGCACAGCCAGACACTCTAAACAAAAGGGCGCAGGCTCCACCGGGGAATCAAAACACAAGAGGCTCCACCCACACCACTTCAGAGGTCCGGTCCACATGTGGAGGAGTTGTGGTGAAGCAGGGCTGGAAGGGTTTAAGGGGGAGCGGAGGGAGAGGGGGTGGGTGGGTGGGGCCCTGGCCTCAACAGGGTAGCTGGAGTCCACAGCACCTTGCGATAACCGAGGCCCCTTGTTATCCAAACACTGAAGATGAAGCAGCAGCAGAAGAAGTTGAGACTCCCAGGACGGACAGAAAGGGAAAAATAGCACATAAAGACAGCATTTTTGTTAGCAAAGCGAGTTGCTGAATTGAATTCGACTTTTAAAGATGAGGATGATGATGATAATTATAATAATGGGTGATAATAATTATCGAGATGAACAGCCCCATGTCCACTCTCTGCCCTACGCCCTTTGGGAAGAGACCATTCATAGGCTGACTCACTGGTTGTGGAGAAAGGCTTAGTCATGGCCGCGGGTGGTTGGAGGCCAGGGCCTGTGGGCGTCCAAAGGCTTTGTCTACAGGTGATGTCCCAGGGACTGTTGTTTCAGTTGGTAAATGTGTTTTTTTGTGCGTTTACCCAAAGTGCTTTACAGTTTGCGGTGTCAGCCTTGCAATGAGACAGCCAGCTTGTCAGCAGTGGTTAGATTTAGGGCGTCTTGCTCAGGGACACCGCGCCACTTGGCTATAGGGAGGAGGAGCCAGGGGATCGAACCAGCAACCTTTCTGTTGCATCCCCCCCCCCAGTTAGTTCCTCTGCCAGCCCTGCACTTCACTGCTCATATCTCTGTAACACATCGACTGGATGTTGACTCTGCACACACGCTGCTCACACACACACACACACACACACACACACACACACACACACACACACACACACACACACACACACACACACACACACACACACACACACACACACACACACACACACACACACACACACACACACACACACACACACACACACACGTGCTCCGAACACACATCCTCCTAACACACATATTGCTGACACACACACGCTCTTAACACACACGCTTCTACCACACACTGGTAACACACACTGGTAACACACATGCTCCAAATACACACACACACACACACACACACACTCCTAACACACACTCACAACACATATGCTTCTAACACACGCTCTTAACACACACACACACACACGCCAACACACACACACACCCTTTACACACACACTGTTAACACACAGGCTTCTAACACACACACACTGCTAACACACACACAGTCTTAACACACACACACACACTCCTAACACACCCGCTCGCGACAGAAAGCAAGACAAAGCATAACAAATAAATAAGCACAGCGGAAAAATCCCACTGAAATGTAGAAGATAGTGTGTCCAATCTGCGGTCTGAGGACGCTCCGTTCCTGACTGCATAACATACCTCTTATCCCTCCCATATCAGCTGATCTCATGTTGTCTTTTGCTGCGTTTTGTGGATGCTCTCCGGCTGTTCCCGAGACAGTCCTGGCCATGTGCGGTGAACGCACAGGAAGCAACCGTGAGGAAGTGCTTGTGCGTTTTTTATTTTTTGCCAAGCAGGCACGCAGGCAGAGCCACAGTCTGGGTTCACAGTCTGGGGTTCACACAAGTTTACAGACTCAGAGAAAAATATTGTCCTGTCCCGTGTGGAGATGATAAACGAAGAGGAGAGATAGAGATACAGAGACAGAGAGACGGAGGAGAGAGAGAGAGACTCTAATACCTCACATATATTATGCATTATGTGTTATTTGACTCCCGATGAAATGATGCTTGCGGCATGTATCGTTACAACAGCCCCAAGGGAACATCCAGTTATCATCTTATATTAATATACGGTTGTATATTATATGATATCCAGTCATCTTATATTAATATACTGTTGTATATTGAGTGGATGGAGTCATGTTCCTGCTTGAATTGTCATTTCTCTATGGTGAATCATAAACTAGTTAAAGATGGATCAAAGCTGCCTCTCCAGCAACATGCGTTATGACACACAACTATCAGTTGGTAAAACACCAATTTTTTTTTTAATGAAAAAACTATTTTTACTTTGACTGAAAAAAATGATTAAAATCATGATGTGACATGTGTTGGGATCTGTACCAAACAAACACATTTTCTTACATCTGGAGAAAACAAATTGCAGACCAGGGCATCTCTGCAGCACTACAGTACATTTACATTTACATTTACATTTACATTTAGGGCATTTGGCAGACGCTTTTATCCAAAGCGACTTACAAGGTGTACATTAGTTGAAGCAGACAATAGCATAACACTGGGGTACGCAAACATATAAATACAGCAGTTCACAAGTATTCATATTGACAAGATGAATAACACAATTTCGTACTGCTAGGTCACCTGCTTAAGTAGCTGTGATAAGAGCGTGTTAACAACATTAAGGACATACACTTGCTAACATATACAACATGCTAAGAGCTATTAATGTCAGGACTTAAGCAAGTTTAGGGGTTTCACAAAGGAGAGTCCAGGTGGACTCTGAACAGGTGGGTCTTGAGTCTCTTACATAATTTCAGAACAATGTTATGCATTGTCCTTTACACATTTTACCCTCATCAAAGAATTGCAGCTCCTGCCATGTGCATGTGCATACTGCACTTATGCACCCTATTGCGATTTCTGTCATATTTCAGCTCTAACAGGGTCACATGACCTCAACAGCTAAACCAAACTGATGTGTTACGACCGTCCTCAGAGAGCAGCCTCCCTGCCGGCCCCCTCTGTGTCAACACATCCCAGCGGGGTGCCTCTGCTGACATATCACTTCCTTTATTGGCCGCACGGGTGTGCAAAGACAAAGCCCCCCGAGGCCAAACAGCCAACAGTCCAACAGCTCCTCAGCTGTTGCTTTGAAGTGGACATGTGTGTGTGTGTTTTGATAAGTGAGGTGCAGGCGACTAAACTGAAATAAAGTCTCGATCTCAGGCCGCGTGTCCACGAAACACCAACACGGTTTTAGCATTGGGCGTCTGTGACGTCACATCACGATCCATACGTACCTCAGCCTTTTAAAAACCCTCTGTTTACATTTGTTTTCCCCACCTTGTCCCGGCGGATGTTTCAGAAAGTTCCACACGACCTTCAAAAGGAATCGACTTGGGAGAACGTCAACGTGTGTTTGTTGGTTGGACAAAAACAACGTTTTTAATTTTCAACAGAAGGAAAACGGAGGAAAAAGTCCAATTGAAAACTCACATTCATACAGCCATCCATACACTTATCCATACACACCTTCACACACACGTTCATACACACAGTCATACCCCCATTTATACACTGACGGCGGTGTCAGCCGCCGTGCAAGGAGGCAGCCAGCTGGTCAGAAGCAGTTGGGGTTAGGGTGTCTTACTCAGGGACACCTCCACACTTTGCTAGGAGGAGGAGGAGGAGCCAAGGAGGGGAATCAAACTCATTTCCATTTGATCCGCATCAAGTGTGTGGACCACGGCCCACCCCAAGACGCCGCACCGCTAAGATGTCATCAAAACGCGTTGATGACCACCAGTGCCGGAATATTTTCCCCTCATGGCCTCAGCTGGTAAACATCTCTCCGGTGTGTTGAGGTGTCGAGGGTCCCGGCAGGGGGGGGAACAAACTGAACGGAGCGTGAGAGCACCACGCCGCTGATAAACCCTCTGTCCCTGCCTGTCTGGTCACGTCAAGTAGCGTGCTCTCTGAACCGTAGGACTGTGATGCTACTGGCGGTCAGGAGAGAGGCCCCCCGCCCCCCCCCCCCCCCGCCTGCAGGATGAACAGACGAGTGTGATTTCCTGAATGGTGATCTGTGTGTCCGCAGATATTCTGCCACGTACTGACTTAACTTAAACAATATTAACAGTGCTGAGACCTAGTGAAATATGAATGGGATATCTGGTGAAATATGTCCGCTAAATGTCTTCATCAGAGATAATGATATAATTTTTGTCCCCAATTATGAATGAATTATTATTATTATTCAGGGAAGTCTTTCATATCGTTACATGAAGATAATTGACCAACTGTTAACTCATTTTGCGAGTCCAAAAAGACGCCGCTGGAAAAATATATACAATGAATTATTAATGAAGTTAGATTTTGAGCGCTATCATGTTAAATTGCAGTGGACCCAGTCAAACATCCTCCCCTTGTGAGTTGTGTAGTCCACGAGAGACCTGCCATGGTCCCATAGCTCTCTACACACTGGTGGAACCAGGAGGGGAAGGCATCATTTCACAGCGTAGCTGCGCTTCGACTAGTGGCCCTGTCTTCAGACGGGGTCTCGGTGACCCAAACCCTTAAATACTTATCTCCCCCTCGTCCTCTTCCACCTTGTGGTCTTCCTCCTCCCAACTCCTTTTCCTCCTCCTCCCCCCCCCCCCCCCCCGACTCTGACTCCTCTTCCTCGTTCTTCTCCTCCTCCTCCTCCTCCAGACTTCTTCTCTTTTTCTCCTCCCGACTCCTCTTCCTCCTCCTCTTCTTCTCCTTCCTCCTCTTCCTCCGGACATCTCCTCCTCCTCCTCTTCTTCTTCTACCTCCACCTCTTCTTCCTTCTCCCGACTCCTCCTCCTCTTCCACCTCCTCTTCCACCTCCTCTTCCACCTCTTCCTCCCCCGCCACCATGTCTCCTGCGTCCCTCGCTCGTTTGAAATGATAATTATTCTCGACTGCGAGGCGAAGCTTTGCGTGACATAAGCGCTTTCAGTGGAAATGTCCTTGCAGAATATTTTCCTATGATGGAACGCAGAGGAGTGTCCCTCCTTCCTATGGTCTCTCTCGCTCTATGCCAACACTGTATTTAACACTGTATACTATTTAACACTGCATTTAACACTGGATTTAACACTGGATTTAACACTGGATTTAGCAGTGTACGACACTGTATTTAACAGTGTATGTAACACTGTATTTACCAGCAAGTGTTACGTCATGGGAAATGGATTTCAAACCAAACCCTTCACCTGCATGTGACACTCTTGCAACAACCAACCAAATATCATATTGTGATTATATTTGACAGGGCATAAGGACATTAGATTAATATTGCTACGTCTTGTCATGGGCAAGATTATTATTTATTTATTATTATTATTATTATCAACAAAAATAATCATCCTTTGAAAACAGTAGGGGGAATCATGTGAAGCAAATTGGTGTGTTTTAACACACAGGCTGGTCTTTGTGAAGTGGACGGTTAAGGCGTTGTCTTGAGGAATTAGGATCCTGACATATTTTGCGACCAGATTTTCCACAAGGAAACGTTCACTGAGTCTAGTGCTTAGGAGCTAAGCAATGGAACGGGCTACCTGTAGAGAATTTGTCTCTCTCTGTATCTCTGTATCTGTCTGTCTGTCTGTCTGTCTCTCTCTGTCTCTGTCTCTCTGTCTCTTCTGTCTCTGTCTCTCTCTGTCTCTCTCTCTCTCTCTCTCTGTGTATCTCATCCCCTCTTTCTCACTCTAACTCTCTCTCTACCTCTTTCTTTACTTCTCACTGTCTATCTCTCTCTCACTGTATCATTTATATTTTTATCTCTATATCGCTCTCTCACTCTCTTGCTCTCTCTTTTCTCACTGTGTGTGTGTGTGTGTGTGTGTGTGTGTGTGTGTGCTGCGTGCTTTGTTTTTCACACGCTGGATTAGCCCGCAGCAGTTTAGTGGTTAAAATGCTTCGCTCCCAGCTGAAAGGTTCTTTGTTCGATTTCCAATGTCCTCAGCCTACCTGTAAGCACTGTTAAGCAAGACACACAAAACCCCTTAATAACCTGTCTCTCTCTCTACCCTCGATGAAGACACTTTGGATAAAAGCAGCTCCTAAGTAGTGATTTACTACTTCAGTGTCATATCTCTCTCTCTATCACACCACATCTCTTCAAAGCCTTGCTGTAATAGTCTTTACCTACTGTTAACTTAGTACACCTACATACTTCATGCACCTTAATACACCTACATACTCGATACACCTATATACTTAATACACATATATTCTTAATACGGTGCATTAACTAGTAACTAAAAATATAAGTTTAGGCCAAAAAATAATAAGATAAGATAACAGCAAGATAATATGCAACTTTTAAAAAGTGTTATTAGTATTAATAACATAAATATTAATACTTATACTAAAAATAATAATGATAATAATAAAACATCACCGGGGGCAACTGAATTTTCTTTTAATACCATTACTGTTGTCTCCCCCTCCCCCCCCCCCCCCCCAGTTCAGTGTGCTGATTCAGATGCTGTGGGATCTTGTAGGATCTTGGGGAATCATGGCACTGGTGAACCTCCTCTGAGCCCAGGGGGTCTTCTCCCCGTTTGTTCTAAAAGCTATTTCTGAATCATTCAGGAGTCTGGCTGCTGAAGGCCAGAAGCCATGTGCTCCTCCTCTGTTCTGTGTGTTTTTCTCTCTCTCTCCCCTGGGATGATGAGAGACGTCGGCCTAGCTGCTTATTACGTCTAGATGTGTCATGTCTCTCCGTATAGACTCAGAAATAAGGGTGGGGGGGAGGAACACATAACTGTGGTAGTTGGTAGCTAGCCTTACCTGCAAAACGGTGTGTCTGTGTCTGTGTGGGTCCCTTTGTTCTCCTTAACATAGGACCTTGTGCACCATATAGACAGTATAGAATACAGGTACCGTAACATTTCATATGAACATGGCATTGTTCCACAAAAAGATAGATCTTGACCAAGATTCTTATTTCATTCTCTAACTTGGAGACATATCCAGGAGGAACCAATCAGGGCAGAGTAGTGGGAGACCGGTGTTCGATGACCAAGCGAAAGGTACCCGGGTTCCCCATTGTCTGTAGCCTACCCGTGGACATCCTAACCCCTATGCGCTCCTTAATGACCTGCATCTGCATCTACATCTAATTAAATGGTAAACTACCATCACAGCGAACATCAGCGTGAAGCGTGAAGTCCCCTTTGTCCTGTCTTGTGGATGTGTTGTGTGTCTGCGTGTGCTTCGGTGTGTGGCTGTCCTATAATCTCATGGCATCTCTTATCGGTGTCGTCTGCCACCGCAACAATGGCGTGGCTTCATGCCTCGGTCAACACCGTGACTAAACTTAACCGTGGCTTAACCGCAGGTCACGGTGAACCATGAGTTGAACAGGGACTGACTCGGCAGACGCTGCTGAGAAGTCCGGCCGAAAACGCAAGGTCCGCGGTTTTGTCTTTCTGACAAGTCGGCCAGATCACGAGTGACCCTTTAAAAATCATTACAACAGAATGTTGACTCCCCCGCTGGACGAGGTAGTCAACAATCTGTTGCAATGATTTTTAAAGGGTCACTCGACCCTTAAAAAACAAAACAATCGGACCTGTCCTTATCTCTCCCCTTTTTTTATGCGATTAGATCTCGCAAAGTCACCCTTTGCACCTGGCCAAAAGTCACAGGGGATTTATTGTAGCCTCACCAAATTAAACGTGAATGCTCTGCTGCTGTCTGTACTCTCTGTGCTCCGGCCTGCGATGGACCGCTGATAGCGCTAATGGCTTGGAAGGAGGCCTAATATAGCCCCCAGGTCTGGCACTGTAACGGAGCTCTCCATCGCAGGCTGACAGCTGACGATCCTGCCCATCCCGGGCCAAACGATACACCGGTAAAGTCAAGCCGCTGTGTACCGGGAAGGGACTGCAGAGAGAGGGCTCGCCTAGCCGCGGACACAGCCCCCACCACCACCACTACTACAACCACCACCACCACCCACCCCCCCATAAATGAACTTCCTGTGACCCGGTTGGATGGTGCAGACTCTGGTCTACAGAGCGTCTACAGGCCCCTCCCCTCCTATCACGCCAGATGCAGGTATAAATAGGAAGCCTCAGGGGGGGTGGGGGTAGCAGGGGGGGCGAGGGGCAAGAGGTTAATGCAACTCTACCCTCTGGCAATATGGCGCCAAGATGAACCCTTTCTCTCACACAGAGAGCAGCAGACCCTGCTACCGCCAGCAGATGGGCTCCGGTGGAGGGACTTGGTTAGAATAGAGTTGCAAGGGTTTTATGTGTCCAGGGGGGGCTCTGTCACATGAGAGGATATTTACGAGACTTTAAAAGAAGAATATAGGATGTTTTATATTAGTTTGCAGGGAGTAACAAGCACGCACACACACACATGCACACACGCACACACTCACACAAAATAAATGCAAAAAGATGTGTGCTGCAGTTTTGTGGCTGGCATGAGCAGTCGTTTTATTGGTTTTAAAGGACACTGATGAATATGCTTATTTGTTGTTGTTGTTGTTGTTTGTGTCCCTTGTCAGCGAATAACAAAACGGGCGTGGCTCTGTTCCCCCTGAACTGAGATGCTTCGGACGTCATAAGACTCTGAGTCACCCGGCGTCCTTACCTCTCTCTCCTTCCACACGTCCCTTCTGTTTATGTTGTCCCTCGCCCCATTCATTATCAAGCGTAGTGTCATGCAGACAGACAGGGCTGATTGCAGAGCCTAGTGTGTGTGTGTGTGTGTGTGTGTGTGTGTGTGTGTGTGTGTGTGTGTGTGTGTGTGTGTGTGTGTGTGTGTGTGTGTGTGTGTGTGTGTGTGTGTGTGTGTGTGTGTGTGTGTGTGTGTGTGTGTGTGTGTGTGTGTGTGTGTGTGTGTGTGTGTGTGTGTGTGTGTGTGTGTGTGTGTGTGTGTGTGTGTGTGTGTGTGTGTGTGTGTGTGTGTGTGTGAGACCCTTGCAGGTGCTGGCTTCCGTCGCCCTGTGCCTGTAGTCAATCTGAGTCTATTCCAGGATTAGCTGAAGCATACAGAACAATGACTCACCGTGTCTTGCATATATTGCGCCATAGAAAGTGAACCACCGTTCCAAACTTGTTGGGTAAAGTGGGCACTGGGTGTTTTCCCAGGATCTGAACGTCAACCATCACCCCTGAAACATGACTCACCCCCCCCCCCCCCCCCAAACCTCAGCACTAGTTGTTCCACTTTTCTCTCCCAGTTTTCTTTAACTTGTCGTGTCACTTTTGGCATTGCGTAAGGCGGCGGCGCTCTAGGAGTAGTGGGAGGGGAGAAGAGGGGGGTGGGTGGGGGGTCTGTGTGGGCTGTGAGCTGTGAGCATCGCTGCAGCGCCGGTTGTCATGGCAAGGCCGGTCAGTACTCGTAAAGCGATGATGTCGTCACTCTCCAGTGTCTGAGGTCCACCAGCTGACTGGTAGGAACCAACGCTGCCTGGTGCTGGACTGGTGCAGAGGTGGGGTCTAGTGTGAAGTGGTCTGGTCTGGTGGGACACTTGCTGACAACATGGACCACCGCGGGACACCTAGGGGAAGCAGAGGACAGGTAGATGAGAAGGTGAACAGCAGCAGACGGCAGGTGCTGCGTGTCCTCGGTGACAGCAGCGCTCGGAACCTTAGAACAGAGCCAGGGTCACCCGAGGAGGAGGAGGTGTGTGCACAGAGGACATGGAGCACAGTGGAGTGACCACACACACACACACCCTTTTTGTTCAACTGCTTTTGGTGACATAGTTTGTCTCTAGTCTGACCACCCCGAGCTAATGAACCAGACAGACACTTAAACAGACAGAGAGACAGGCAGACATATACCTAGACCAACACCCTGACAGACACTGACCCAGACAGACAGACACCGACCCAGACAGACAGACAATCCCATCAGCCATTCTCGAAACACACTCACTACTCACACAAACAAACACACAATCTTCTGGAAATCCACCCACCCGCCACTACCCACAACCAGCCAGCCGGCCTGCCAACCAGTGTGTCAGCCAACCAACAAGTCTATCAGGCAGCAAGCTGTTCACTGCCTGCATTCCGGTCATTCATTAGGGCTGTGGGCAGGCAGGCAGGCCCCCCCCCAGGGTCTGTCACCAAGGCTGCCCTACCAGGACGTGTATTGACAGCTAGGGTGTCGGAGGAAGTCATAAATACCAGTTGGGTCTGTGTCTGTGTGCCGTTATCGAGTTCTAGTATCTAGTCTACTAAACTATCTCTCTCTCATGCTCTCTCCTGCTCTCTCACTGTCTACTAGATTAGAATATAATGTAAGTATTACCAAACATGAAGGATCTGTATCTTTTTTGTTTGTTTTGTTTGGGATGTTTTTGTTGTTGTATTGTTCTCCATAGTTTATGGTGGAATTAATGTAGTCCATTGAATAGGATAACATTAATATCTCGTAAGATCATTGTACAATTACAAAGTTATTTAAAAAAATCTCTCTCCCACCCTCTCTATCTCTCTCGCACCTTCTCTTCCTATCTCTCTCTCCCTCCCACCCTCTCTCCATCTCTCTCTCTCCCACCCTCTCTCCTTCTCTCCCTGCAACCCTCTTTTCTTCTCTCCAAGCCACCCTCTCTCTCCTTCAATCTCTTCCTACCCTATCTCCCTCCTCATAACCTCTCTCTCTCTCTATCTTTCTCCTCCTACCCTCTCTTCCTCCCTCTCCCTCTACATCACCACAACATAGGGAACTGAGCATCTTATGTAATGTAGCCGGTGATCACTCACGGCTGCGTGTCCATGACAGTTTAATTAAATACTCTGGGACGTGAAAATCAAAACATGTTCGGCCTCCCCGAGAAACCACGGGGCACACAGATGTGCAAAGAACGTGAACATAAACTCTGAGCATCTGAAATAGAGAACAAACTAAACAAAAACAACAACAGCAACAAGTAAAAGGTCATCCAGATGGTTTGTTTGGCCTCGCTTGTCCAAACTGTTGAATTCTTCCCCATGATGACGTAATGTAAATCTAGCAAAAATAGTACTAGCGTTATTATTTTAGTTATTAAGGCTATCCTACACCATGTTGTATACGCGTATACAATTACAGGGTCTCAATGCGTCTTCTGTAGTAATAATAGTCTGTTTGTATAGCAGCTTCCATACATAATTATCTTTACAGAACATTATCACCCACACCGAAATGTACAGTTTTAACGTGAAACACATAATGAGATGATCAGAATCATCAAAGTGCGATAAGGAGAGCAGATTAGCTTGGCGTGCACCGCCGGTCTGTCAGGTGACCCGTGTGGCGCTCGTCTGCGTCTTGTCATCTTTGTGTTTTCTCCTCTTTCCACAGATCCTGAACCGACCGGCCGCCATCATCGGGTACACGGAAGCCTTGGAAGGTTCACGGGCATCTTCCAGCGTTACGGATACAAACCAAACCGTCCCTTTTAATCCGTGAACGGACACACTCACAGTGGACACGGCGTGGGCGCCGGCTGTCGTGTCGGGAGGACAGTTACCCTGCCGAGTGTCGTCCCCCCCCCCCCCCCCCCCCCCCCCCCTCTGCTTCGCTGTCCTCCTCCCCAATTGAAGGAATTAAAAGGCGGAAGAAAAAGAAGAGGACAACGTGCTTTGTGGTTTGTGAGAGAGGAGTGTGTTAGGACCCAGGGGGAGCCCTGCTTGTTCTCTGCATGTGGGCGTGATTTAGGGTCACGTGACCATGTGGACACCGTCGCGCACCGTCGCGCTGCTGCTATTGGCCGGCCTCCTGCAGAGCATCACGGCGACGCAGGATGACGCCACGCCCAGAATCAGCTTCCCCTACAGTAAGAGCACGGCACCTTTTTTGCTAATTTGTCATCAGGTCTTCTGCACGTCCTTAGGCAAGGATGTTATTGATCAATGCCGGATGAACACACATTGAATACTGTTAGACACACGTCCGTGAGCAGAATGTACACCAATGTTATCAAACCCAGAGCCTTTTGCTTGGGATTCAAACCCCTAACCCCTAGCCCCGCCCCCAGTACATCGTTCAAGTCATAGTTCATGAATAGTACCAGAGTACTGTAGCAGTACATCCCGTTAACATAGCTTCTGTAGGGCTCCTCCCGATGACACAGTGGGATGTTTTCCGAAATCACTCACAACTCACTATATAGTGAGTTCGTAGTGCAGTCTGAATGTATATATATATAAATAGTGTCATGCATCACGCTGAAAGAAAAAACGGCAGATGGACAAGAAGTGACATCCACCGACGTAGATCTGACACGTTTAATTATGAGACGGCAATGACGTCATTAACGGAGACTAACATTTTGCCGATGAGCTCATTATATAGTCCTCTACATTGTACTAGGGAGTAGGGAGTGAATGATTTTGGACACAGTGAGGGTGTTGCGTGATCTGGTTCATTTTTTGTAGTGGTTAACAAACAGAGCAGATGGTACATGCTAGTGCTCCGCCTGAGTGTGTGTGTGGTGGTGGTGGCTGGTTTAACCTGTGTCCTTCTTGATTGCAAAGGACCCACAGGTGTGCAGCCTCACCCAGCAGCCCCAGACTAATCAGTCTGACTGGGGCCAGGCTGCTTCAACCAGACACCACCCACACACACTCCACATGGTACATTTATAGTACATACATATTCAACATGTTGGTTACTTCAGTGAAGCGAAAGAATCAAACACACTGCGACATCGCGTTTGGAAGGCTGGAGTGAATCAACCTGTTTCATCCGAATCTGTTATCCATTACAAGGGGATGGATCAGATTATTGATCCATTAACAACCAATTAATTAACATTCTGTTCATCCCATAACAACACATAGATGTTAGACTGTATGCATTCATGTGATCATCATATCAGCAGTCTCTGGCTAGTCTGAATTAGTCTGAGGGGGTGCGGATACATTGGTGAATAGGGTCTGGTGGTGGTGTTTCTGTGTACTGTGAAATTACAAAACGTATCCTCGTTGTAGTTGTTTTACCTCATCAAGATTACATCCCCAGCGTTTGATATTGGACACACGCCACACACAGCTCCGTATGGACCGGCGCACGGCTTGAAAAAAGTGGCGCCGGGAACAAATAGCATATAGATAGCCTCCCGCTTCACACGTTCAATAATTCAGAACGCCGGGCGCAAAGCAAACTGCGTTAATGTGAGTCATACACTCACTGGAACACTTGGGTTTGGTGTACCGCTGCGTTTAGATGGCTTAGGTGGTTTCAATCAAGAGGTTTTGTGTTTTTAAATTTTAGTTTGGTCTGGGTTTTTCTTTACCCCACAGAACATCGAGTGATGTCGAAGGGACCACTGTCCACTGTCACTGGGACATTTTATAATATCTCACATTGAAATAAAATATATAAAGATTACACTATGCCTTTTAGTTGAGGTTAAGGAAGGTTCCAGTAACAGCGAGTCACCCGTTGTCCGGTTCGCAGCGTGGACCATTGTCCTTGTCGGCGCTAACAAAGTCTAATTGTTTGTAGAAGATTCTGATAATTGGATTCCAGACCGGCGTCTGGGCTCTTTCACCGGGACAAATGAAATACACGCAGTTCATGTATTTGTTAAGCCCTGACTTCTATTTCCCCAAGGACTAAATCAGATAGCCTAAATGGATATTTCCTTCTAGTGTTTTGTTTTATGTTTTTTTTTTTAAGGTTTTTGTCTACCGCATTTAACGGACGTTGATAAATAAGACGGGGGAGACGGCAGTTTGTTAAGGGGAAGAGAGGGGAACATTGATTAATGTCAGACACTTCAGTCCAGGACACCCCCCAAAAAAACGTGTTGAATGTTTCATCCGTGTCGTGAATGGAAACAACAAGCCTCGGCCTGCCAGCGCGACGACCTCCAGTCCCTCCACTGGTGCTTGGTGGGGATTTTTTCCGGCGTTAAATTGGCAGTTTGTACGGGAGATTAATACCCACGTTCCTGCGTCTTAAGTGGTGTCTTCTCCCCGGTGGATTACAGCAGCGGCGAGGGTCACGTGAGCCCTCGCCTGTCTGGACATGAACTCACCGCTAACTTTTTTGGAGTTAAAGACCCAGAATGCCTTGCTTCTCCTCTCCCTCTTGACCGGCACACTGAGTGCTGCGATGCTTGTTATTCGTCCACAGCGTAACGTTAATGACAGTCCGGTAACAGCCCGCAACTGCAAATCCCGCTCTTTGTCTGCCACTTCAAAGGAAAGAATGAAGACACGCCAGTTTGCCACAACAAAAAAACGGGTTGTCAGAATAATGTCGTTGGCTTCTGTTGACGAGCCTTGATTTCCCCTTCGCTGCTGTGCTACGATAATATTGATCCATCGTTCTCGATTGAGAATGTACTGTACTGTACCGGAGCGAGCCGTTATGCTTAGAAACGTGTCATCTGAGCGCCTGTCAATAATGCTGCCAGGCTCAACAATGGAGTCCTGGAAACTGTCATTATTCAACAGATGAATTGTGGCTGAGACTGGTCACCAGTACCTCTTTACACTTCTGTCCATGAGAGTTGAACCCAAACACTGGACCTGTAGTCTCACTCACGATGGATACTTACCACTCACATACCACCTACATACTACTGCATACTCATACATACTACTGCATACTAGTACATACGACTACATACTAGTAAGTCCTGTTATGTAAGATACTAGTATATTTACATACTGTATACTATACACATACTCTCAGAACCCATCGTCTCCTCGAAAGAAGAGAGAGGGAGGAGTGGGGGTGTTTTTATCTATCCCCCTGAAACTTTTACTTCTCTTGTGGGCTTTTTTATTTTCCTGGAAATTCATCTCACCCCTCCTCCTTACACCTCCTCCTTCCTCCTCCTCTCTCCCTTTTCACCTCCTAACTAGCATGCTAATCTTGCCCCTTGTCCTGAGAGGAGAGAGAGGGAGAGAGAGAGAGAGAGAGGTCGCGTCTGCCTGCTTCCCATTATGTCCCCTGGTGCTGAGAGAGAGGCCCCACCCTAAGGCATCGTGGACGTTGGAGTGCTAAACTAATCCCAACAGTGCCACTCTGATAAATAAGAAAATGTGTAAAGAGTTTTGTAGTAAAGTGTTTGTAATCCGTGGGATTAGACAAAGCTGTGATGTTTTGATACATTTGCAGGCTGGGTTATAGATTACAGATTGTAGTTTTCCGTTGGTTTCCAAACTGGAGATATTTTAGGACACACAGCAGCGTGACAGGAAGTCAAAAAAAAACCAAACTAACTAACTTTGATCTATTAGCAAACTTAGCGGCATTTTAACATGGTTACAAAATAACACATTTGGATGAGCCAGACCACCGGCTCCAACTGAAAATACGACATTCCAGCATCAGAGATCTGATGATTCCAGAATATTTTTCCAGGAATTTGAATAGCGTCGAGTTGCTTGAGCGGCGTAGTGGCGGCCAGAACTAATATGTTCTGGCCACAATATCTGTGTGATACTGTCCACATATCTGAGATGATAGAGCATCAGTATATCGAGGGAGGCTAGCCGGTCGACTATATAGCGATGGGTTTTGAGTGGAGTTTGTTGTAGTCGTCTCCCTCTTCACAGTGTACCTCATGAACAACATGAAATACCGGTTTATACATTGCTATTGTGTATTGCTGTACTGTACTTTAAAGTTAGAATTCAAGAGGGGATAGCAAGGGTACAATTCAACAAACGTTTACATATTCAAAACGTATACCGTAAATAATCGGTGAGGACAATAAATCCAGTCTGGTTTAGGTTCTAATAAAACCGAGAAACTGCAATAAACGGTCCCAGTAATTAAAAACTAATATTAATAAATGAATAACCATTTTAATTAACCTCAGGTGGAAACAAGGTGCCTCTCAGTATGTTTGGTTCTCTCCTAGACTCTCTCTCTCGCGTGGATGAACCCGGGGACCCCGACTAGCTTAGAGCTCCCAGCGAGGTGGCGCAGGGTTGGGGGAGTGTTTGGGGCCCCTGATACCACTCGGGTTTCACCTCTTGATCCGTCATGACCACTGATCCAGAAGGAGCTGTGGTTTCAAAGAGCAGAGGAGATTGGTCTGGTAGGCGGCAGCACACAGCCTCCCCCCCCTCTTCCTCCTCCTCCGCCCTTCTCTCCCTCCTACTTCTTTCCCTCTCCTCCTCCTCGCCCTCTACCTCCTCCTCTTCCTCCCCCTCCTCGGCAGCTTCACCTCCTCCGCACTCCGGGGGTGGGGGGGTGCTTAGGAGCCACAGGAGTGCCACGTCTGTAAGCACTTTTCATCAAGCAACAGTTGATTGGCCCAAATTGCAGAGCGGCCGAGAAAAACGTGTTTGAGTTTGATAAAATGTGGCGCGGTAGAAAACACTGCAACGTTAAATACGAAAAGATTTATACCGAAGCTTGTTTTGGTTGAGGCCTAAACAACCGTTCTGCCTCTGGGCTCAGAAGGCCACTGAAAGGTTTATTCTGTACATCACAAAGGATAGCACAGAGTTGGCAGCCATGACACGGGGTTTGGTCTAGAGTCGCTGTGTTTGGCATTTTAGCGCGAGAAGGATCGCGCACACACAGCCTTCTGATTACAGCACAGCAGCACAACAGCCACCACCTAATTATATACAGTCCTCCTCAGGCCCCCCGCGGCCTCACTACAACCATTTAATAAACCATCAGGGTGGGCCTTATATATTAGTTAGCCTAAACCCGTCCACTTAGCTGCACAGGATGACACACCGCTGCCGCCTGCAGCTTCCCAACACAACCTCAGCTCTCTGATCTCTGGTTGGTTTATGCTGAATAATTATAATAATAATAATAATAATAACAATGACTAGCTGGGAGATATTTAGGATAAAAAGTTGCTTCATTTGGGGGTTTTTGAAATGATGAAGAATGTATGAGGTCTACCACACAACAGATGTGGCGAAGTGGAAACACTGAAACATATTGGGAATGTGTTATTGATGAGTGGACTTATTGGTGTGTGTGTGTGTGTGTGTGTGTGTGTGTGTGTGTGTGTGTGTGTGTGTGTGTGTGTGTGTGTGTGTGTGTGTGTGTGTGTGTGTGTGTGTGTGTGTGTGTGTGTGTGTGTGTGTGTGTGTGTGTGTGTGTGTGTGTGTGTGTGTGTGTGTGTGTGTGTGTGTGTGTGTGTGTGTGTGTGTGTGTGTGTGTGTGTGTGTGTGTGTGTGAGACTATATCTCTGAATGTCATTGGATATGAGTTCCACACTAGCAATGACAGTCATTAGATTGGATCGTGGGCTAACGTCGCCACCATATTGGAGAGGTGAAGCCACACACATGTGGGCCACACATACAAGTAAACGGGGGGAGATGCGGTTTTCCTGCATAAAATCAATCGGCCTATCGGTTTGTGTGTCCATGCAAACAGCAGAATTGGTTCATCCACGTTGTATTTATATTCATTGTGAAGCTGGTGGTCCGCTAGGGGCTAACCTACGGAAACCCGGTGATTTGTGCTGTTGTTGTGGATCTGAATCCCGTGCTAGTCCATAATTGCGTGTGCATAACGTATAAGATGACACAGGCCCTGTCTCTAGACGCCACACACCTCCAGGTCCTGAGATAATTAGGGCATCGCCTGCACCGCATCTTGTGTTTTTGGTCGTCTTACGGCAACCTGATGAAGCTGATTGCTTCATTGCATTCATGTATGCATAATAATTAATACACCCTTACTTTCTGTCCTGGGAAGCAATTTTAGAAACGTGCGTTCTAATCCTGTTTAAGTACTGCACACAAAGTGTGTGCGTGTGGGTGTGCATATCTCACAGACATACATTCATCTACAGAGAGGGAAAGTGTGTAAGGTGATGGCCTATTACTGGTGTGAACACACAGACAGTAATACAAGAACTTCAGCCCGTAAGTGATAGAATCGCAGAGTAACAGATTGCATTGGAGTTTTGAGGTTGCGGTAAATCAAATCAAAGTGAGGAGCTGGAGTTTGAAAACAGTTTGTTCTGTAGATAACATTTTGTCCGTCTGGTCTGGTGCTGTTGTTGTAGTTCTGGTCAAGTTGTTGTACGTACTTGTTTTGAAACGCTGAAATTCTTGCACAAGCTGTTTCCGTACATGCCGCAGGCTAGTCGAGGTCCACCACCGGCGGTTTTTTCCCCCCAAAGGCACACCACTTGGCTAATCGGCTTCTGCTTGGTGTTACAGCCTGTTTTATTTTCTTCTGTTAACCCCCTGATTTGCTCTGGCTGTTTGTGTTCCTATTGGTATTAATAATATTTGCTGTTAAAGGTCATAAGGTTGTATGTTCCCCCAGTCAGTTAGAGCCTTCGAACATCCAAACAGCCTCCTTCCTGCTATGGTTCACCCTGACCACCACAGCGCCACGAGACTCATGCAGAGTCATGCAACATGATGTTGTAACCGTGGCAACGCTAACACTATAGCGTGCGTCCAAAACCATCTCCGGCATGTTCTTTGTCAGCCGTACCAAAACTTTAAGAACATGTGAGATCTGGTGTTGCCTTGCATTCCACCTCTTGAGGAGGAGATGATGGAGATGGAGAGGAGAAGGAGGGGGGATGGGGGAGGAGATGGGGTGATTAAGGCCCCAGAAAACAAACATGACAGGTACAGACAAGTCTCGTATTGCATGCGGGAGGAGAAATGATGCCACCTCTTAGATGGTCTCCCTCTACCTTTCTATCACTCTCTCTCGTGTGTGTGTGTGTGTGTGTGTGTGTGTGTGTGTGTGTGTGTGTGTGTGTGTGTGTGTGTGTGTGTGTGTGTGTGGTGTGTGTGTGTGTGTGTGTGTGTGTGTGTGTGTGTGTGTGTGTGTGTGTGTGTGTGTGTGTGTGTGTGTGTGTGTGTGTGTGTGTGTGTGTGTGTGTGTGTGTGTGTGTGTGTGTGTGTCCTCAAACGTGGGTGTGTGTCCTCAAACGTGGGTGTGTGTGTGTGTCCTCAAACGTGGGTGTGTGTGTCCTCAAACGTGGGTGTGGGTGAACCACTCTCCTCTCCCTGCTCTTACTGTAATCCACTGCTCACTCTCTCACTCTCTCACTCACTCTCTCTCCGCCTTTGTCTCTATCTTGTGAGTGTGTTCATCTTTCATTAGCATTTTGTGTATTGCCTGGATGGTTGTAGTCCACATTGATCTGTCTGAGTCTGTGTGTGTTATACCCTACTATGACTGTTATTGTATGTGTATAATAATGTGTACTCTAGGCTGCACAGCCCTGACGGGGCTCCTCCACAGCAACCTGCCATGGTTCACTGCCAGCTGCAGCCTCTCAGGCAACCCTGAGCCCCCTGTAAACACCTTCTCTCTCCCTGCAAACAATAGCAATCAACACACACACAGCATGCATTTATAAGCACACACACATACACACACATACACGTGCACACACAAACACACACTTATGGCCCATTCATAACGGCCCAGAGGGACAGGTACCCCCTTTGTTCAGCTGAGATGCTGCTGCCTTTCCTCGCTGTGCATCCAGTCTCCTGTTCTCTCTCTGTCTGTCTCTGTCTGTCTGTCTGTCTGTCTCTCTCTCATCCCCTCTCTCATCCCCTCTCTCATCCCCTCTCTCTCTCCCTCCCTCCCGCTCCACCAGGGAGGCTTCTGAGAACAGAGCCTGCATGCAGAGATCTGAGATTAATGAGGATCTCTGTGTAGACAAAACCAAAGAGAATGGCAGCCGCTCACAAAACCAAACCCCAAAGCAAAGAGAGAAACACACCCGTTAACCATTATCGTCCAACGTCGACCGTCAATGTCCCCGCCACATTTCCATTCCCCGGCGTAAGGCGCCCGTTAGCGTAGTGATCCAGAAGTCCTTGGGGTGGGGGAGGCGGAGGGGGAGGAACTACTCAACATCTGTAATTCATCGTAGAGCTCAGAGCGTAGAAGAGGGCTTACTTCTTCTGACGCTCAATATTATAATGCTTCGGTTAGCTCTGTTGTTGTAGCCAATTATTGTACTTTTACCTGAGCAGTAGCTTTGCTCTTGGAGGCTTGTTGGGAAGGAAATGTAATGTATAATATATGAAGTCATTATATATGTGTATGTATATATTATATTATTATGGCTTGTTAGGAAATGCACTTATGACTTCTGGTGACTAGTAGTTCTCTTGCATACTGGTTGAATGCACTTATTTTAAATCGCGTCTGCTAAATGACTGTAATGTAACGTCATGTAACGTCTGAGAGCAGAACATCCTCGCTCACCCCACTGAGGAAAATATGTTTTTTGCTTTGCATGACTTTGCTGGAAGACTGTTAGCTGCTTGCGTGGCCCAGACAAATGACTTTTCATCTCTAAATGACACCTAATGACACCGAATTATCCATCAGCGTCGCCAAAACTCCTCCCTGAAGGGCCGACGTTATTACAACCTTGAGGTGACTCCTGTACTGAAGAGATTTAGTACCAACGGGAAGCTGTCTGTCAACACGTATGCAGCCATTATGAAGAAGAGTAAAGAAGAGTGAGGTGAACAGTGGGAAGAAATGTGGGAAGAAGAGGCAAAAAGATTTTTGCTGAACATCTCTTGTATGAAGGACACAGAGCTCAGCGTGAGATGAACATCAGTTGATCTCCTCCCCCCTCTCCTCTCCCCCTCGTCACTCTCTCCCCTCTTCTCCTCCCATCTCCTCTCCCCCTCGTCACTCTCTCCCCTCCTCTCCCCCTCGTCACTCTCTCCCCTCTTCTCCTCCCTCCTCCTGTCCCCCCTCGTCACTCTCTCCCCTCTTCTCCTCCCTCCTCCTGTCCCCCCTCGTCACTCTCTCCCTTCCCCTCTCCCCCCTTGTCACTCTCTCCCCTCTTCTCCTCCCTCCTCCCATCTCCTCTCCCCCTCGTCACACTTTACCCTCTTCTCCTCCCTCCTCCCTTCTCCTCTCCCCCCTCGTCACTCTCTCCCCTCTTCTCCACTCCCCCCTCTTCTCCTGTCCCCCCACATTACTCTCTCCCCTCTTCTCCTCCCTCCTCCCTTCTCCTCTCCCCCCTCGTCACTCTCTCCCCTCTTCTCCTCTCTCCTCCCTTCTCCTCTCCCCCCTCGTCACTCTCTCCCCTACTCCCCTCCCTTCTCCCCCCTCGTCACTCTCTCCCCTCTTCTCCACTCCCCCCTCTTCTCCTGTCCCCCCACATTACTCTCTCCCCTCTTCTCCTCCCTCCTCCCTTCTCCTCTCCCCCCTCGTCACTCTCTCCCCTCTTCTCCTCTCCCCCCTCTTCTCCTCTCCCCCCTCTTCTCCTCTCTCCCCTCTTCTCCTCTCCCCCCTCTTCTCCTCTCCCCCCACCTCACTCTCTCCCCTCTTCCCCTTTCCTCCGCTGCTCCTCTCCCTCCTCTATCTTCTCTTCCCTGTTCTCTCATTACTCCTTTCCTGTTATCCCTTTTCCTCTTGTGGAAAAGAGATAACCCTCCCCTTGCGTGCCCCTGTCTCTTCTCTTCACTCCCCTCCCCTCCTTACCCTCTCTTCTTTTTCTCCCCTCTCGTCCCTCTCCGCCGGCTAACATAGCCCCTCCCCCAGCAGCTCGGTGTCTTGTGACTGGGTCTCGTGTAGCGTTTGTAAATCTGGGCCATGTTTATGGACGGCTCTTCTGGCACACACACACCTCCACAACAGCCAATCATGTCTAGGCTCTGACCACGGCCTGCCCGCCCTTGGCCTACTCCTCTTAAGCACACACACCACCACCACCACCACCACCACAGTGAGACACTGCACCACCCTTAGCCTTATACTTCTCTTGCTGCTTTATCACCTCCCAGTAAGTAAAGTTACTCTGGTGATATTTCACGGCTGAATGGCCGTGGAGGAGAGAGAGAGAGAGAGAGGAGAGAGAGAGAGAGGGAGAGAGGGAGAGACAATGTGTACACAAGCTCCCTGGTATACACTGGTATACTAGTGGACTGTTCTGATTGTTCTGTTATTATACCCACTCACTCATTTACGTTTACATGTTCATCTACTAGGCAAGGCCTACATTTATAAATTTCACTTGTGATACTAAAGTTCTTAATAAAATGTGAAAATACTTGGTACTTTCCATGTGTAAAGAACTTAATTCACACAGGAGTATACAACAAATATGCTTTACTGTGTGGTAATTTTACATTATTTGGTTTTTATTTAATTTAATTTAATTTCCCCAAAACATGCTATATTGTGATGTAGATTGTTATGGAGATATATTAAATTAGCTATATTCGGCCAGAATAGTTTGGCCATATGGCCCAGCCCTGTCTTATACTATTAATATTCTTTATTTAGAGACTTTTTCTCTGGAGACGTCCCTTATATAAGACCAATGGGAATGTCCCAGAAGGATGTTTTAATCCTCATTGTTTAGTCGGGATGAAGTGTAGCCATAGGAGTGACTTTCTATGACAGTATTTTAATTGCTGTTACTGCAGCAGGCGTGAAACCTTTATTTTTTTTTAAAGTTTTCTTTTTTTTCCGTATATCTCTAAATGATCTTCGTTTGATTGAAGGTTCCGTCTCATATGGTGATCATCCAGCTCGTAAATTATGCAAATATTAATAACAATTCTATACATATAGTATAGTTGAATAAGTATAAATTTTAGTTTAACCAGTACCACCAACTGTCATAGTTAGTTTAACCAGTACAAGCAATTGTTACAGGACCATACTTTAACCAGTACAACCGTCTGTCACAGGACCATAGTAAGTTTAACCAGTAAAAACCAAACTGTCACCCACTGCATTTTAAGGCCTGGTTCTCCATTGATTCCAGTTGTGTCCACAATTGTTAGTTTGGACAGGATTCAAACACAACCAACCTGGGGATGAGCTGAATGAGTCAAACAAACCAGCTCAAGCTAATCAGTGAACCAGTCAAACGGACAACCGTGTATAAATGTAACTGGAGAGGTAGCAAGCGACACAGGACGTCAAGATGACACAGTGAAACACGGTGACCGGGCCATATGGACGGTGCATCTGATGGTGCGTGGGGGGTGGAGGCACAGGCAGCTGATTAAACAGGCCCCTGATGGATGAATAAATGTGGCGCCGGGCTGTTAAGCGGCTCTGCTGTCCTGTAATTGCCACACGGACTCCCGATGGATTCCCGGCATTCTAGCAAACGGCCGACACAAGACACAAGCCTCCGTCTACTCCGCTGCACTGACCCGACTCTGGTGTTTAACTCAACACGAGGCTTTGTCATTTGTCTTTACGGTGCTTAGTCACTCTCTACTATACATTTTGAGCAGAGGATCATTTAATTCCTGCAGGACTTCTACATGGATGTCTCAATCTTCATCCATTTCCCCTCAATGTGATTCTCCTGAACCCTTCCCCTAATGAACTCAAAGTGATCCCTGACTAAAGGTTTCACGGGGTTCTGCGCTTCACTGCTCCTATTATTCCATTGTTCCGTCGGTGGTCCCGGTGATATATATATATATACGTATATGTCAGGGCTTTAATAGGCTGCCGAGGGGGAGGCAGGGTTTTCCTCCCTGAGTGTGCGTTGAACGGGGCGACCCCAGGGGAGCGGTGACACTGTGACAGGACCCCCTGCCGGGAGGCGAGATGACACGGCTTTGTGTGCCAAGTGCAGGGATCCACGGGAGACAAAGGGTGGTGTCTTTATGAGCTTTGTTGCGGAGGACCTCTCCCGCTCTTTTGTTCTGCGTTAGTCTCACCGTGAATTTACTTTTGCAAATAAAAAACTAAAACAAACATAATTCCTACGATAGGAAGATGTGCAACACAAGAGGCCGACTTGTTTAGCTTTTGAAGGACCCTTGAGTATCGATGACAACGAGAAGCCTGTTAATTAAAAGGCCCTTCTCCCTTCTCCCTTCCTCCCTCTGGGACGATCTCTCTGTTTTGATGTCCATTTCTCCAGTGATTCCAGATGTCATTTTATAACTGAAAGGATCTCTGTCCGTTGATGAGATGTTGGACAAGATGTGTCTCGCGCAGCTGGGTTTGGTCTGGCAGAGCGGGGAGATAGCTGCCTGCCAACATGCCTCGAGTGTGTAGAGGGACAGTTTGTTTGCGAGCACGCCAAAGAGAGTTTAACCGGTAGATAATAAACATGAATTGCGGTTTACTGGGACTAGCTGCCATGCTGTCCAATTCGCCACCTGGGGTGCCAACCAGTGGCAACCATTTCTTCTCAGGGTTTAGGTTCAGGCTTCTAGCGAAGAAAGTCCCACAAGCTGAACTCAAGCTACACTTACGCTCAATGCTGCTTCATGCAGCAACAGAGCTTTAACATTTTGTTTTTATAGCAGCAAATATTAGTGTAACATGGTTTTTATGGCAGCACATATTAGTACATGCCCTAAGTGGTTCTCCAGAGTGTGCTGGAAGTAGGCCATGTTTGGAAGAGTAGTCTAGATAAACATGGACAGAGATATATTGAAGCACAGAGGCCATGGAGTCTAAAGTCATCTCTGGTGTTACAAATATTTGGTTGAATATAAACAGTGTATTCAGTGTGTGTGTGTATATATATATATATATATATATATATATATATATATATATATATATATATATATATATATATGTGTGTGTGTGTGTGTGTGTGTGTGTGTGTGTGTGTGTGTGTGTGTGTGTGTGTGTGTGTGTGTGTGTGTGTGTGTGTGTGTGTGTGTGTGTGTGTGTGTGTGTGTGTGTGTGTGTGTGTGTGTGTGTGTGTGTGTGTGTGTGTGTGTGTGTGTGTGTGTGTGTGTGTGTGTGTGTGTGTGTGTGTGTGTGTGTGTGTGTGTGTGTGTGTGTGTGTACGTATATATATATATGAGGAGGTTACTTTGAATCTGCATGGAGCAGATCATTGTTTTGTAGTTTGATGCAGTTTTCTCATTGTTTCCATTTGTGTTTGTTCTTATTTTCCTTTCTTGTTTTGGCAGTAAGCGTTTTTGTGACGTAAGTGTTCAGCGTGTTCACTTTATGTGCAGTGAACTCTATCGTAGACCTCAGACAACTAATCAGCATTGCTAATAACCACTCCTCTGGTGAGATCTAAGATAGCCGTCAGCTAGATCAACATTTTAGCATTCATTATTTATTTCTATAAACTCCTGTAAGGAAATGTGAAAAGAGTTTCCATGTCCACAATGATTAATAAACTCGTACTCTCAGACTAAACTATACTAGACCTACTTGGACATTAAGTATGGCAATCTTCAATACAACAATAAACACATACAAATATAGCTTTGGTACTGCAGAACAGAAGCTCTATGCATTGTGAATACATTTACGCCTTTAATAAATACTTGAAACGTGGCCTACTCGCGTGTGTTATGAAAGGATTAAACCACCAACCAAATAAACAAATCCAACAAACAAGATAATATTTGCATTTCAAAGCCAAATACATTTTTGTTATACATTCAAGGCCACCGTGGTTTCCCCTCGGCCTCATGTAAACAGTTATCCCCAGTAAAAACCTTAAAAATCGCTAAATATATTCTCCGGCGAGGTTTGAGAGGGTGAAAAAATGTCTCCTCTCATGTGGATTATCATCCTCCTCATCATCACTATCAGCATTACAGGATGTGATGCATGGATTCAACCCGCATCTTCCCCCGGCACTTCCTCTTTCATATCTGGTGCAATTGCGTGTGTTTCTTGCCCCGTCACTGCCAGATGCGAAGGAGAGATCGGCCAAGAGGTTCTCGGCGGATGGCGTTTCCAACTACACTTCTCTGCTGCTCAGCCAGGAGGACGACATGCTGTACGTCGGAGCCAGGGAAGCGCTGTTTGCCCTCAGCCTCTCCGATATCAGCAAGACCAAGCTGCAGAAGAACGTGAGTGAACCTCTAAATCCGTGCCGTTGTAGTGGATCCACGGCGGTGGCAATGTTGAACCGGTTGCGATTACTTAATGTGTGCAATTGTAACAAAAAAACACTTAGTATTTATAACTTGGATGTGTTGATTTAAAGCCAGTTATCCAGCTGCTTTGGAGAAACACGATGCCCCCTTGTGGCCATTCATGATTTAATGCTGCTTTAAATCCTTAGATGACGTGGGGCACTCCTGTCGGGAAGAGGGAGGAGTGCAGCTTCAAGGGGAAGAACCTCGAGGTAAGAGGCTTTGACACTTCTCTGTCTCGGTGGTCTTGGCACTAACGGTGACAGAGCCGCAGGATGTGAAGATAGTGTTGACAGAGCTGTCAACCAACAACAACATGGATTTATCAATGAGGTGACTCATTTGGGAGTTGCGCTTTTATTTTGTAACAACGCATTGCTTTTCCCGCTTGTTGTCATACCAGCGGCCAGATCCCTTGGAGACAAATGCATGTTTTTCAACGGCATTGTGTTGCACTACCCATGTGGCTTAGTGCCTGTATAAAAGCCAGATTACTTGGCGGTTGTGCTATACTTAGAGATGTTTAGGGTTTAGTTTTCTATTCAAGATTCAAGGTTCAAGATTCTTTATTTTTGTTTTGCCAACAAGCACAATAGAGTGCTTACTCCCCATTCACTCCTCCAGTATGAATTATTTACAACAATGAAAGTTAAAATGAAATAATATATTTATTTATTTATTAACATTAATAACAATAAATACCAATAAAGAATGTGTAAGTATTTACATGTGGCCGCTGGTGCAAAAAGCATTATTAAAGTGACCGTAGTGCAGCACCATAGTGAGTGGTAGCAGCATGATAAATACAGTACAGTAATAAGGTAATATATCCAGTAAGAACTATGACACTATGTCATATTGGTGACCATGTTATAAAAGTTTCTGCACTCCGAACAGTTTAGTCTGCGCACTGCCTGTGGATAGAAATATAGTAATGTGTGTGTTTAAAAAAAAACAAACATATTTTTAATTGTTATTTAGACTTTCAGGTGATTTCAAGAGGCAATTATGTCAGGCTAACTACGCAGATGGCTAAAAATGTCCATCTTGTTTTTGGAGCATAATTTGTCATGAACTCCTGTTCTTTCCTACACAGACCGATTGCTTCAATTACATCAAGATTCTGCTGCGACTGAACAGCACTCATCTCTATGTGTGTGGAACCTACGCCTTCAGTCCCATCTGTGCCTACATAGTAAGCCATGGTTTCCCAATCCCTGCACCAGCCCCGTGCTCTGCTTCTCTCTCTCTCAATCTGTTTTTGAAAATGTCTGTTGTTTATTCATGTTTTTTTGAGGAAAGTCAGCTCTCTTTACCACTTGTGTCGGTAGCGGAGCTAATGTTATTTGTCCGTGACTGAGGTCACCCTGCCAAGGTGGTAAAGCATGACGGGGCAACAGGAGGTATGGGGTGGGGGTGAACAAGCTGTGTGGTGGCACCCTGGGACAGGCAAGCATGGAGAGTCCATGTGTGATGGTCTACAGAATACACACACCAGGGGGGGATTGTAGTCAGTAGCCAAACAGGACAGCCTTGATGGTCTGCTGTGAAGAGATTTGGGAGAGTCAAAGACTTCTACAAAACAGTTAAATAAGGATCTTGGGAAACTGTTCAAAAAGTGTTCCAAATAAGTTAAGTCCACTAGAGGACCGAGGGTTCTGACCCAGGATTCCTGGCACTTATTTGGTAGTTTGTCTGAACTGTTTAGACTGCTGCGTGTCACCGTTTGGCTGTCCTTCCTTATCAGCTCCATTTACAATACACATGGACCCAAATCATCTTATCAGAAAAGGGAGTGCTAAGAAGAATGCAATTTTATCAGTTTTCATAAACAATATATATTTTTGATATAATTCACATTTGCATTTTTATTGCCAAATTTACAGTTATGTATGAAGAGCTAAATAGTTTCATCCATTTTGTCCATATTTGACAAAAAATGTTATGAATGACTCTCAGGCACGTGATTATGTAATAATTGGATGTAATAGCTCATTAAAACAACAAGGCTTCCGATGAACCAGGGGTCACTGGGCTCCTGGCCAGCGACTGTAGTTTTAAAATACCTGGAGGTAAATCAGACTGGGCCCTGAGGGAGATGTTTTTTCCTCTGCTAGAACACGTCTACGTTCTCCCTGGAGAGAGACGACTCAGGCGAGGTTCTGATGGAGGACGGACGCAGCCGCTGCCCCTTCAACCCGGAATACAAGTCCACCGCCATTATAGTGGGTGAGTACTGAGCACTGACCGGCGCCCTCTACTGACCGGTGAGAGTAAGGACAGCGCCAGCAAGTGTCTTTTGTCCAGACAGAAACCGCTTGTTTCTGTCTTAGAGGCTGCTTGGTCAGTGACCACACCAGTGGACATGGTTCACCTGTTAAGTGTTTGAGAGGCTTTGTCCTTTCTGCCTGAGAGTCTCTCTTCCTTGTCTCTTTAAAATAAGATGCCAAGTACTATAGTGAAGTATTTGCTTCACTGTTTGCTTGCAGACACATTTAGCTGTAGACTATTCCCATCACCTTTCCTGAAAACAAGACCGGCGTCACAAGCCATATAGTTCTATCCATACAGTCACACGATTTACAAATACGTTGGTTTTAAACAGAGAAACGCTTATTTCAAAGACTGACAAAGAATGTAAATGTAAATGACTGACCTTAAAAAATGGACTGACCTGATCTCCTAAAAACCTCCTGAATTTGGAGCAGAATACAATCGCTTTGTCAAAAAAGGATTTGTAAAAGATCAATCTAGAGTAGACCTAGTAGTATGATCCAAAGCTCAACGAGATGATACGTTTTGTTCTATATTTACCCAAAAATACACATTGTTACAGCTACAGACTGACTGTTCCTTTGTTTGTTCTCCATGTCTCCTCTCAGACGGAGAACTTTATGCAGGTACTGTCAGCAACTTCCAGGGGAACGAACCCGTCATCTACAAGAGCCTGGGCCACGGCACGGCCCTGAAGACGGAGAACTCTCTAAACTGGCTGCAAGGTGAAGTCTGTTTGGCTTTAAGATGGCCAAATGTTTTTATGTTTTATGATGTCTTTGTTCTCTCTCTCTCTCTCTTTCCCTCTCTCTCGCTCGCTTTCTCCTGCCCCGACGGATAAGATAAGATGGGAACAACTGTGGTCATTAGTGAGCCGTGGTCTCTGTGTATGCAGGGTTGAAAAGAAAAGACAATTGCTCTTCTAGATTGCGAAGGGCTGGCCACCATCAGTCATTGTGCTGCACAACAGCCCGAGAGCATGTACTGGTTTAGTACTGGTTTAGCCCCAGAGGATGGTACTGGTTTTGTACTGGATTAGTACTGGTATAGCCTGAGAGGATAGTACTGGTTTAGTAATAGTTTAGGCCGAGAGGATGGTACTGGTTAATTACTGGTTTGGTACTGGTTTAGCCTGAAAGGTTGGTACTGGCTTAGCCCCAGAGGATGATGCTGGCTTAGTACTGGTTATGTACAGTTTTTGTACTGGTTAAGCATGAGAGGTTGGTACAGGTTAAACCTGAGGGGTTGGCACTGGGTTAGACGCAGAGATTGGTACTGGTTTAGCCTGAGAGGATGGTACTGGTTTAGTACTGGTATAGTGCTAATTTAACCCCAGAGCTGGAACTGGTTTAGCCTGAGTCAACCGCACTTCCCTCACACAATCAGGCCACTCTTTGTCTTTTGATGTGGAGGTCATTCATGCGTTCTTCGGTCACTGAAGCATCAGAGCGCAATTACACGCAGGATGTCTGCAGTAACGCTCCCCAGACTTTTTGACTTTTTTTTTTAGTTTAGTTTGTCCTCTTGGTAAACCTCATATGTCGTGTTAGTCACCGAGGGACACTCTCCACTCACTGCTCTTTCTGGAAAACAAAAAACACACAAAGCAGAACAAAACAAAAGACATTTTCACAGCATTCGTCACGCCGTTAAAACTGTTTTTTTTTTGGGGTGTTTCTTTCTGTTTGTTTGGTTTGGCTTTTAGATCCGGTGTTTGTGGGCTCTGCGTACATCGAGGAGAGCCAGCCCGCGGGCAACCCGGTGGGCGACGACGACAAGGTCTACTTCTTCTTCAGCGAGGCGGGGAAGGAGTTCGACTTCTTCGACAACACCATCGTCTCACGGATCGCTCGCGTGTGTAAGGTAAGGCGCACGGACGCTGGCTTACAAGGGATTACATGCGAGCTGGGCTGTGTGGATACGATCCGGTTCTCTGCATACACCTTATATCTATATCTTTTTTTTTTTGTTGGGTTGTTATGTTTTTTCCGTTATGTTGTGAGTTCCTTTGGCTTTATTATCTGTGTATGTGGGAGTAGATAAAAAAAACATGTTTTTTTTTGTTGACGGAATCCGCCTCTGCTGCTCGCCATATCTGCTATTCCCTTCCTCCCTTCCTCCCTCCCTTCTATTCCCTTCCTCCCTCAATCACTCCTCTCATTCCTTCCTTCTCTTCTGCAACTTCAACTCCCCACCTGCACTCGTCCATTCCCCTAGCTCTCTCTCTCTCTCTCTCTCTCTCTCTCCCTCTCCCTCTCCCTCTCCCTCTCTCTCTCTCTCTTATTTTTTGACTGCCAGCTCTTTGAGCTTTGTAGCCGGTATTAGTATTCAAGTGGGCTTCACGCTGCAATATGAAATGCCCCCCCCCCACCCCCCCCTTTCTACTCTACTACAGTATTACTGCCTGCTTTGGTGGCCAGACAGGAGCCCAACACACAGAGACACACACACACACACACACACACACACACACACACACACACACAACTTCAAACTCGGATAATTTCCAAAGCGTGTTGGTTCCCCTCCACAAACACTTTATTCTGTTCACTCAACCCCGATAATCAGAAGCAAAAGAAGCCATTGAAGCGGCCATACAAGGCTGTTTTGCGTTGCGCTCCTTAGTCCATGTGTGTGTGGAGTACTGCCGGGTGAGGGGGGTGAGAGTAGAACCGCTAATGTGGGTAATCACCGGAGGGGGGGGGGGGGGTGGGTGTAGCGTGTAATCTCAAGTGACAGCCTAATGACTCAAATCCCTCCGCTCGGTTGTTCACACTCGCCGCCACCACCACCACCACCACCACCACCACCACCCACCACTGTGACGCCTTCACCAGCCCAGAGAGCTATATGTGGACCACCACCCACCACCCAGTCCAGGGGAGGGATGACAATCGCTTTCACCGCTGTATAGAAATCCTTTATGTCACTAGAATGCTGCTGAGGCCTCCTCATCATCATCATCATCATCATCATCATCATCCTCTTCCGCATCCTTTGTACCGCTCTTCCACTTCCTCCTCCACCTCGTTCTCCCCTTCGTCCTCCTCCTCCTCATCTTCTACCTCCTCCTCCTTCTATCCATCCTCATCCCCCTCTTCTTCCTACTCCTTTTCCACCTCCTCCTCCTCCACCCTCCTCATCCTCGTCCTCCTCCACCCTCCTCATCCTCGTCCTTCTCCTTCTCCTCTTTTTCCACCTCCTCCTCCCCTTGTCCCTTCCGCAGGTGACATAATGTCACCTGTGATGTAATCATGCTGTCGACAGCATGACATATATATATATATATATATATATATATATATATATATATATATATATATATATATATATATATATATATATATATGCACGCACACACACGGTATAACAAGGTTTAGGCTTCTCCTCCTGTGTTAAATGGCTGTTTTGATGGGGTCTGTCAGGTTGGCTACCTTAAACACCCGTTGTTTTCCCTCTCCTCCTGTCTCTCCCCTCAACTGTTCCCGTTGTTTATTCAGGTGTGTGTGGTTGGAGGGGCCCGGGGCAGGCGGCCCTTGAGCAAAGTGTGGCCTCACACTTTTTTCGGTTAGACTTTCCAACAGAAATATCTGGAGCTGAGAAGTCTGAAATGTAAACATACAGTGTATTGCACTGGCCTGCTAGCTTACAGGACACTAGCCTATTGTACAGTACAGTACATACGCTTACAGGACACTAGCCAATGGTACAGTACAGGACAATAGCCTACCTTGCAGTGCATTAGCCCAGTGTATCAGGACATTCAAATGGGGCATCCGTTGGAGCAGAGCTACAGTAGTCCTCAAGGTTTCGTTGAATGTGCACGTGTAGCACGCTAGCTGCTAGCTCCAGTGGTGGAGCATTGCAACAATAGCTAGGGACAGCTGAGAGGGCTGTGAGGAATGTTGACTACTCTGTTACGCAGAGCTGCTAATTGGCCCTCGGGCCTGGCACTAGTCCCACGTGGCTTCGGAACAACAACGCGTCTGCTACCGCTGAGCGTGGTCCAAGTAGGGTAACGCTTTAGGTCTGACGATCTCCTCGAGGAGTGTCAGTCGGCGGGTTGGCTGGGAGTAGCCCGATGGCTCTCTGATCGTTTGGACCGTTTGTAAACTGAGGTGTGTCTTAAGATGTGAACCGGCCCAACGGTCGCGCAGGGATGGGCAGGAGCCCCATTGTCGAGTTCCCTGCTCCTTCCCTTTTTGGCTGGCCGTTGTTTCACCCGCTGTTCTCCGAGGAGTGGTGTCGGTGTTTGTTTACAAGAGCCGCTGTAATGACAAGTCGTCAGACTTAATCGCACGATAATCGTCTTTTCTGCAACAGCCTTGCCACAGCTTGAAGTGACTTACAGCTGCAATTATTAGATAATTGTTACGTGTCAGGAGGGGGGGAAAAGTGCCATTGTATGCTAATGCTTCATTTAGTGTTCGCAGTGCCTCATAGAGTCAGTGTTAATGCTGTGATCCAGGGGCAGAGCGACCGGGGGCCTGAGGGCCCCAGTCTGCTAATATAGACCATGGGGAGGCAGTTGGATTTATTCACGCTGATGATGATTTCCATGATTTCCATGATGCCCATGACGCTTGACACCACCTACAGACAACACTTTGCTCTTAATATATATAATACACACAATTTACATTTTATTTATGTTTCGAACAAGGGTTGCGGAAGTGTTGACTCCCAAGTAATTGGTATTCCATCTAAACTCTTACCAAGTTGTATGCAAATATGTTACTCCCTTATAGTAATACTCCCATATATTACGCAGTATGTGTAATATTGCCCAATTTCCCATTGCCAAATAATTATTTTAAAAAATCCTCGATCCGGATTCGAATCCGGATCTGTGCCATAATCGAATGAACTGTTCCTTGGCCCATAAGTAATCTAGCCACCAAGTGTCCAATTCCGTACATAACTCTGTTATGTACAGAATGTGTTATGTAAAAGAGTTATCTTGCCAACAGACATACAAACAAACAAACGGTAAAAACATCAACTCCGGTCCATCTCAGATGGGAGAGGTAATAAACATGGGTCTAAACTAGCTAGCCACTAGCACTTAGAACCAAGATGGCCGCTGAGTGGTGAATAAGGTCCACGGTGCTTCACGGAGAAGGTATTTTACACGTTGTTAGCGGGGAGGTCATGAAGGCCAGTTGTGGTTAACACGGCGGTGTTGGGCTGTGCGTGCGTTCAGTGACAACAGGCGTGTGTGTGTGTGTGTGTGTGTGTGTGTGTGTGTGTGTGTGTGTGTGTGTGTGTGGTGGTTATGGGGTGAGCCCGTTCACACACCCGAGCCTGGTGTGACTCGGTTGTGCTCGGTTCCACCAGATGAAGCCAAGTTTGCTGACAATACGTTTGACATTTAACAGAGCTGCCCAGAGCTAGCGCTGTTCCAAAGAAAGCAGTCTGTTTTAATGTGTTGTTATTAATGTTCTTATTTGGTTGTAACCATGGTGCTTTAGTAACGGTGTTAAAAAAGAAAAGGTTCACAACCTCTCAACAACCTCTTAACCCCTCACTCAGCGGCTCTCAGTTGACCACAATGCGCCCCCTAAAGGACAATAAAAGGGAGTGCAGCACTAATTACAACCAGTTTGACCATCCATCGTTTTTATTTCTTTTGTACCTGCTTTTTTTCATGAAATGTTTCCCTTTATTCTTCCATAAAATGGTTTCATGTGTTCATCGTCCTCCTCATGTGCTCCTCCCTCTCCTGGGGGGGGCGATAACATGAATCATGTGTTCATCGTCCTCCTCGTGTGCTCCTCCCTCTCCTGGGGGGGCGATAACATGAATCATGTGTTCATCGTTCTCCTCGTGTGCTCCTCCCTCTCCTGGGGGGGGCGATAACATGAATCATGTGTTCATCGTTCTCCTAGTGGGCTCCTCCCTCTCCTGGGGGGGCGATAACATGAATTGTGTGTTCATCGTCCTGCTCGTGTGCTCCTCCTCCTCCTCCTGCAGGGCGATAAGGGAGGAGAGCGGGTGCTCCAGAAGAAGTGGACCACCTTCCTGAAGGCCCAGCTGCTGTGCTCCCTGCCCGACGACGGCTTCCCCTTCAACATCATCCAGGACATGTTCGTCCTGAAGCCCATGGGGGACAGCTGGGAGAACACAGTCTTCTACGGGGTCTTCACCTCCCAGTGGTGAGACCCGAGTCCTCCCAAGTTTACCCTCTACTTATCTTATATGTACTTATGTTCAAATATAACGGTGTGTTCTGCTTCGTATGCGTGCAACAAAATAAGCATGTTGCAGATTTCGGATACTTGGGAATCTCGTTAGAAGTCGCACCGCTGATGCCGCTCTTGACGTCAATGCATCAGCTTTGCCACGTTTATAATTTTTTTGTATATTTTGTATTTTTTTATGTATATTTTGATATATTTCATATTGTCTCTATTTCATAAAGGTGTACCTAAATTTGTGAAGGAGGTGATGCATAATGTGATACATAACGTGCTGCATAATGTGATGTATAACATGATATTTACCATGGCGTCTCCAGGTATAAAGGGGCGTCTGGGAGCTCGGCGGTCTGTGCGTTCACCATGGCCCAGGTGGAGCAGGCGTTCAGCGGCCGCTACCGTGAGGTGAACCGGGAGAGCCAGCAGTGGTACACTTACAACCACCCCCTCCCGGAGCCAAGGCCCGGGGCGGTAAGTACAGCCACCACCACTACCCTGCGTGAACACCTCCACCCAACCCCCTGGCACGTGGCGTGAGAAGCCTGACAGTAACGAAGTGTAGGGGATGGTGTTTATACTGAATGTTTGTACATGTTGTTACTGAAGCTCCAGTGTTCTCACCCGGTGATAAACCACTAAACCATGTGAAGTGGCGGTTTAAAGAATTAAACCAAAACGGCGTTTTTGAAGATTTATATTTATTTTATATTTTTCATCCAAACTTCCTAAACATTTTTTTTATTCTTGGAAAGATTTGTCAATATTTTATATCCATACATTGTTAAATGTTTGTTATATAATGGTATTCATAATAAAGTATTTATATAAATTTTGTTATACAATTATGTAATATGAATGTCATTTTTATATACTACAGTGTTTATCGATAACACAAATCATCTTTCATCAAGTGCCAGATAATTATTATTATTATTATTATTTTTATATTGTACATATTTTATAGTTGTATTAAGTGTCAGTTCCTCTCTCATGTCCTTACCTCCCCTCCCCCTACCAGTGTGTGACCAGCCGGTCCAGGCAGGCGGGCATCCAGTCGTCCCTACACATGCCCGACAAGGTGCTGAACTTCGTCAAGGACCACTTCCTCATGGACAGCGTGATCCGCAGCCCGCCTCTGCTGCTCAAGCGCAACGTGCGCTACACCCAGATCGCTGTGCACAAGATCCAGGGCATGGAGCGGGCCTACGACGTGCTCTTCATCGGAACAGGTAGAGCCTCGGAGTCTTCGACTGAAGGCTCATCCTCATCCTCATCATCATCATTCTCGTGGCTTTCTACCGCTGCTGTCGGCTGTCTGTCTCGCTGGCAGACTTCTGTTTTTTTATGTGGTTAGGTTGTCAGGTTCCTTAAATGCACTGCCACCACTTTTGTCCCTTTTTTTTAAGTATAACTAGCATCACATTCATGAAGTGTAAAATGTGATATTATTATTATATTATAACAGTTGTATCTTTTGATGTATGTACTGTACCTTGTCTGTGTTTTTAAAGTGGACTCTTCTCTCTCTCTCTCTCTGTCTGTGTGTGTGTGTGTGTGTGTGTGTGTGTGTGTGTGTGTGTGTGTGTGTGTGTGTGTGTGTGTGTGTGTGTGTGTGTGTGTGTGTGTGTGTGTGTGTGTGTGTGTGTGTGTGTGTGTGTGTGTGTGTGTGTGTGTGTGGTGTGTGTGTGTGTGTGTGTGTGTGTGTGTGTGTGTGTGTGTGTGTGTGTGTGTGTGTGTGTGTGTGTGTGTGTGTGTGTGTGTGCGCCAGACGACGGAAGGCTCCACAAGGCCATCAACACCAACAACAGAATGCACATCATTGAGGAGATGACTCTGTTTGCCACTCCTCAGCCGGTCCAACACATCGAGCTGGACCCCCAGAGGGTGGGACAACCTCTTCACCTCACCATGTCTTTAACACAGCCGGAGCTTTACACAACCGCTGCTTTTTGTAACATTACGGTGTTCCCGTTCGATCCCCGGCTCCTCCTAGCAAAAACTGTCGGTGTCCTTGAGGAAGACACCCTAACCCTAACTGCTCCCCGGGCGCTGTATAAATAGCTGCCCACTGCTCCTAATACTAGGATGGGTTAAATGCAGAAAACACATTTCACTGTATGTTTGTACATGTATGTGATCAATAAAGAGGATTCAATCCTCCAGATTTAGATTTAGATAAAGTATCAGTAAAGTATTATTAATGCAGAGGTTCCCACACATAGACTTTACTTGGGCGGGCCGCCCAGTTACATTAACAGCCGCCCAAGTATATTACTTACTTAAGATAGTTCATTTGATAGTGGCGCAGATCTGAATCCGGATCCAGAGGACTTTTTGGTGGGGCAAAGGCATGCGCTCTACTGAGGGCCCTCTAGTTTACATATATAATGTACATTATATTGTACTGTATAATATTATATTGCATGCAACGTAACAATGAACCCCACCTATTCTTCCGGTTCTGCAGGGCCTGCTGTTCGTGTCGTCATACTCCGGCCTGGTGGAGGTCCCGGTCGCCAACTGCTCCAACTACGTCAGCTGCGGGGAGTGTGTCCTCTCCAGAGACCCGTACTGCGCCTGGACCGGCCGCCTGTGCCGCGATGTCAGGATGGCCCCGCCCGACAGGTGAGCTCAATCAGGCCAATCCCACGAGTAGTACGTCGTGACAGGAAGAGCTCCTCCGAATACATCGCTATTTAAAGATATTTTCGTTAATTGCAGCGTTTGAATTCATTGCTGTTTTCATTCCCCATGACGCCACACATTGAGGCTCACAGCAGCTGTAACAACTGATGAGTCGTGCTTTTTGTTGCGTGTATTATGTGCGTGTGTGTGCGTCTTCTACTACAATACACACTACAATATACACACGGCACAAACACCCATGTACTCGTCATCTGCTTCAATCGGTGTCAATGAAACAAACTCATTGAGGGCCTGTTCCACAACCAGCCGTCTGTACTTGTGAGGTGCTTGTTTGTGAATCAAAGGCGCCCGTATGTTCCGGAAGGTTCAGTTAGAACCCTCTCCTTGTGGTTTGTTTTTCCCGCCGCAGCCACTGGCAGCAGGACGTGGAGGAGGCGGACACCTCGGCCATCTGCAACAGGACGTCCCACACGCCGCGCTCCGCCCTCAGACCGTCAGCCTCCCGTGAGTTAACTACCGTCGCTATCACCGATTGTTTATTTTTTTGTAATGGTTTTTGATTCATATTTTTTTCATACAAACTTCAAAATTTATTTCCTTTCAATTTTTGTGAACGATTTTTCAATATTTTTTTTCATACAAACTTTTTTATTTTTCAATATTGATTTTGATACATTTTGATACTTTTTTTCATTCAAACTTCAAAAATGTATTTACATAAAAATAAAGATTTTTCAATATTGAATTGAATATTGAAAGGTGTGAGTGTGTTGAATCACCCGTACACCTGGTGGTCAAGTAGGGGCCCTTTAACAATACTCAACACAACGTATTTTTTCCACAGGGCTGTCTGCCTGCCAGCCGGTCACCATCCCTGTGAACACCTTCCGGGTTCTGCCCTGCAAGCTGCGCTCCAACCTGGCAACCCGCAGGTGGCGCTACAGTGCCGGCGCCCAGGAGTTCCTGTACGCCACGCCTGAGGGCCACCTGGTGGTGGTGGCGCAGCCCGGCCGCCCCGAGACCTACGAGTGCTGGTCCGAGGAGGAGGGCTTCCGTCAGCTGCTGGCCAACTACTGCGTGAGGGCCGAGCCCCGGCGGGAGAGCACCACCCCAGTGGGCCGCTTGCGCACGCCGCCGCCGCTGATCCACGCAGAGCGGGAGCAGAGCGTGCCGCTGCTTCCTGGGGAGTCGCGCTCCACGCAGCTGCACGCCAAGACCTACTGGAACGAGCTGCTGGCCGTGTGCGCCCTGCTGGCCTGCTCGCTGGTGGTCTTCTCCCTGTTTGTGGTGTACCGGAACCGCGACCGCATGAAGTCCATGCTGAAGCAGGGCGAGTGCCCCAACATGCAGCAGAAGATGCCCCGCATTGCCGGCAAGCCGGCCGAGAGCCTGCCGCTGAACGGCAGCGCCGTGCCCGTCTCCGCCTCGGACCACAAGGGCTACCAGACGCTCAACGACAACTACATCTGCAGCACGCCCACCCACGACTCCTCCTCCTCGCCGGAGACCGCCAAGAGCTTCTCGGAGGCCTCTGACCGGCGGCCCCTGGAGGCCAAGCAGAGCCACGTGGAGTACTCCCCCACCTGCCCGCGGCCCAGGGTGCGGCTGGGCTCCGAGATCAAGGACTCCATCGTGTGAGGGTGCCGTGTCTCCTTCAGGGTGCAGGCAGCCAGCCACAGCGGGCGTGCAGGAGAGGAGAGGGACGGCCCACATCCTCCCGAGTCACAACACATCTCATTCGTATTTGTGTGTGCGTGTGCGTGTGTGTGTGTCATATTTGTTTCGTGATCACCAAGGAGGTCGTACCCTTTATTGTTTTGGCTCCCGAGTTGGGCGGTTTCAGTCCTGCTCGCTTGGAGCAGAGGAGACTGTTTCACACTGACCTGGCTTCTACCAGGATGAATCAGCCATGAAACACACACAACAAAATACATTCATTCATACAGAAATATATGGTAGACGTCCTGACCAGGGGCGGGTCCATACGGGCCAGAATGTCCATGCGGATGTTTCCCAGGAGTTGAGATCTGGGAGAGGGTCGTTGTCACAACGACCATGACAACTGAATGTCAGAAGAACAAGTTCCACTTGTTTACTGAATAACTATCGGATCACACAAGGACAGACTGCTTGGTCCTTAAGGATTAAGGACAAAGTAAGGATTTCCACTCAAAAGAATGACCACTCCAAAAACAGCCACTGTTAAACCAACAAACAAAGTCGGTCCAGAAGACTGTCCAGACGTCGGTTGAGAAGAGTCCGAATCTGCAACAGATACTAGAAAATGACTTGATTAGTAATAAGTAAATTAGTAAACAAACACGGTGACAAGTTATTGGGAGAAAAGAGGCTCTAGTCTTCAGCCAAGTAATGATCTTGCCAAGTATCGATCAAAGCAGGCAATAGGTTTTGTGATATGCAAGTTAGTTTGACAGAAACCCAAACCTCCGTTCGGGGCACATTTGGACATGCGTCGGACGGTTGTGGTGGTGGAGACGCTGTGAGGTGCTATCTAGCAGATGGGGAGAGAACTCAACAGTCTGAGTCACGCCAAGGAGAGGAACGCCAGGCTCGGTCGTCACCAAAATAATCATGCACAGTGTGCCAAAAAATCCTGATTGTGTAATCCAAATGCAATAGTGCCATTTTATCACAATCCCTCTCCATCGTATGCCTTATGTTAGCACTGATCACAGTCACGAGAAGCACATGGTGGCGGAGCGCACGTGGGCCCTGCACAAAAACATCTGCCACGTTATTAATATCAATCGACAGGGATGACTCTCCCATACCCCGTCGCTAGTGTATTCGCTAGAAGCCTGGAGGACTTCTCCCTCTACCTATCCCCTCTTAGCTCCCGTGATAACGGGGTGTAGAGTTAGCTAGTCGGTTAGCTAAGGAAGGTATAGCCTGCCATACCGAGACCCAAAGGACATAATACAAAAATAAATGAAGAATTGCCCTTTAAACTAAATACTTAAGTGTAGAGATGATCTATTGTTTTTTCTTTTCTTTTTCTTTTTTTCAATAACTCTTTTGGCATTGTAAGCTGCACGAAGCTAGCGATGCGTGGTGCCCAAGATTCGGTCGGTACATAACCGTAGCCCAAAGTAGTTAGCGGCCCGTCCACGGCGGTAGCATGCAGCTAACGCCCCGGCGTGGCACGGCCCCACCCCGGTGTGGGTGGAAGCACAAATGACCGGGGGAGGGGATGTCAAAAAACGTTCAGGTTGTTTGCACATTTCAGTGAATATGAAAACAAGGCAGGCAGACGAGACATGACTACTGAGACAAAAAGAAGAAGAGAAAATGTCTGACTGATTAGGAGAATGAGGTTTAGTTTTTAGTTTTTTTTATTAAAGAAACTAATAAATAAATAATAAAATAATACAACAGGGACCATTGCCACCATTAAAAAAAAAAAAAGAATATTACAATCCATCGATCAGACGTGTCGTGTTGTTTAGACTTCAACTTTTTTTATTTTCCCAAAGATGTAGGAGATTGTTCTTCACAATGTGTTTGTGTAAATTTTAAAGTCGACAGACGCTCCCGAGGTCGAGGTGGCGGACGGCTGGGCTGTGTCCATGTTGTGGAATGTATCTCCCACTCACTGTATTAGTCCAGTAAGCCCACAGTACGTACTCCAAAGCACATCACACACCACCACACCCTCCCAGGATGTGACCCAACAAGCTACACGTCTGCTAGGACAACAAACAAGTCCTCAAAGTGTTTTCTTTTTTTCTTTTTTCCCTAATTTGTTTTGTTTGTGTATATAACTGTAGTTAATATTGTGTGTTTTTTGCAAGGGACCTTGTGCAAGATGTATTATAGAGGTAGTTGAAATCCTAAATGTGCACACTGCTGAGCTTGTTCATAGTGAGTCATTCACACCCCCCCCCCTCCTCACCCAACACACACATCTCCACATGTACATCTCGTCACATTCTGAAAGTTGACAGTTTAGGGCTCTGATATCGTGGTTGATTCAGATCGTTTTCCAAACAGACAAATTTGAATATAGAGCATTTGTCCAAATATAGGCCAACATATTAACGCAACATGTTATATAAAACAGTACAAAACAAAACAGAAATACAGATTTTTTTTTGGGCTTGAAAATCCCAAATGACCAACTAATCAATTTTACCACCACGACAACATCCTAACATGGGTCCACAACCTGTTTACCATCAGAACCACCACCACACACACACCACCACACACCCACACACACACACACACACACGACTGACAGCAGACACGCCTTCAGATCCTTATCAGGCCTGTTGGTAACGTGAAGAATGTGTTGTATTTAATAAGATTGAAGATTCAACATATTTCTGTTGCATCTGTATTATAATTTTAGGATAAAATATAACTTTTGTTGTTGGTTTTCACAGATACAGTGCATATTTATTTGCGACACATGCTTTAATTAAAATAAGCAGAGTAAAAATAATATACTATGACAGATCAAATATTTCCAGTATAAAGTTAAGCTTTTGCGTGGCTGCAAGGTAACACACTTTACTGTGCTGTGTGCGTGAATGTAACCACCTCGCATATACAACACATTTCAACAGTCTTCAAGAATATATAAATGACACTCCTCACAGACACACACACACAAAGTCCCACGTAGGCGTGACTAAGCTTCATGTTTTGTCGAGAATTTTTTTTTTAAAGTCTCATTACGCAACACAATATAAAATACTCAATCACTTGTTTGTACTGCTGATGTATTTTTTCATCCCAAACACGCGAGACGCCAGCTCAGCAGTTTGTGTGTCGGTGTAGTTGACTGAGGAACTATTAGAATCACGTGGTCGTGTACGTCTGCATGACAAACTGTCTGTGTGTGTGTGTGTGGGTGTGTGATCGTGTTTGTGGGCGTGTGCGCGCGTGTGTTTTCCTTTTCTTTTTTTTAATCGAATCAGTTGTGTACAAAAACACGTTGTAAGCTGTATTTTTTTGTATCATAAATTAATATTGTGACTGTTTTTATTATATTGTACATAAAAGGCACTTTATTTTAATTTTTTTAAATAAACGAATAAAATGATAAAAAAAAAAATTAAAGAAAAGGTGTGTGTAGTTCTGTTTGATTCTTGACTTCTCAAAACAAAAAGGAAACTTTGACAAAGAACTTTGAACTGCTATATGTTATCGGACCCATAGTTATGCCTCACAATACTACTATACACTTCTAGCCATGATACACTACTAACTACTTTACAGTACCATTACCAGGATAAACAGTTAATCAGCAACACATCAGCAACACATCAGCCAATCAGAGGATGTACATGCAAACCTAGAGATTCATCGAAATGCTTAGGCTATCCATTAAGCAGTAATAATACTTTGTGGATCCCAGGCAGGTATTTTGGGGAAAATAACATTGACCATTGACCAACATTTTTTAACAAACGCTCTAAAAGGCAACACATGACCATACTCTTCTATTATCACTTGTTTGCATCCCAAGACAAAAAAAAATACCCATTAAATGAAACCCCACGGTGAAGTGGATTCTTCAACAAGGTGACATTGACCAGCTGGGAAAAAAGACTATTTATATTACAGGGAGAGGAGGAGGTCTTACTCCAGGGTCCTGTCCCATACTTCACAAGATGGAGCCTACTATCATACTATCCTTCAACTCCAGGGGAGTGGCTCATAAAACACCCAAGTACACACTGTGTGTGTGTGTCTTGTGTGGAACTTACTGTCACACAGAAACGGAATGGTACTTTATAGATCGTATTCTACCTGGTGGGGATCTGGAATGCAGGCCTAAATGCATTGTGTTGTGATGGTGTCCAACTACCACAATCTGACCACTAGGTGAGTGCTGCCCTCCTGCTCTTCTTTGCTGTGTTCCAATTGGCTCCCTTGTGCCTCACTCCCTAATCCCCATATACTGAACTCCATATAGTAACATCAGACAACTGTGAAAACAGTTATGCATCCATGGGACACTGAAATGAAATGCACTTCGTCGTACACTTCTCCTTGTCTCCTGCAATAATAAGGGAGGACTGAATCAATTGTCCCTAGCAATTAGTTGTTACCTATCGTGTCATGCATGTGCCTTAAAGCCTAAAATTGTCTGTTACTTGGTGACATCACACAGTGGGCGTGTCCACCCAGATCTAATGATGAGGTCCACCAGCCTACCCAGTGGACTGTACCAACTAGGCTTATCTATCCATCATAAGTCAACTCTCCCACTGTGTGATTTCACGGTGTCGATGACAATTTTAGTCACATGACAATTTTGAAACAGCCAGAAAGGGCCAATCACACACACACCTGGTGGTATAACATGACCTCTTTAAATACACTTGTGAAATGGAAGAAAGCGAGAGAGTTGGTCCTCTGTGTGGTAACATGAGTGTTGTAAACATGTGCCCCTCCTTCTGGGCTGAACAGTCCAACATCCTGGGCTACACAAAGCCTCATCTTTTCTGAAAAGCAGTTGACTCGTCAAATGACGTGTACTGGGATATTAAACCCCTATGATGAGAAGTTGTGTGCTCTTTGAAGTTTATAGACTGACGGCAGCAAAGTGAGAGACAAAAAGTGAGAGACAGAAGGTTACATTTACACAATCTAGTTCAACTAAAGATAGATTACAAGGGCTAATAATACGAGGCAACCAACAATCTTTGTTCTATATTTTATCTTATATTTTATCTATATATACAGTATATATATATTGTGTGTGTATACTGTATATACATGTATAATATACGATCACGAATACAAGCGGTCGAAATGAGTTTCCTCAAGAGAGCGCATCGCCCTTAGGGATAGGGTGAGAAGCTCAGTCACTCGTGAGAGACTCGGAGTAGAGCCGCTGCTCCTTTGCGTAGAAAGGAGCCAGTTAAGGTGGTTCGGCCATCTAGTAAGGATGCTTCCTGGTCGCCTCCCAGGGGAGGTTTTCCAGGCATGTCCAGCTGGGAGAAGACCACGGGGCAGACCAAGGTACAGGTGGGGTGATAACATCTCCATGCTGGCCTGGGAATGCCTCGGGACCCCCCAGTCAGAGCTGGTTGATGCCAGGGAGAGGGAAGTTTGGAGACCCTGCTGGAGCTGCTACCTCCGCGACCCGATCCCGGATGAGCGGTAGACTATGGATGGAGATATACAGCAGTGGAGGCTTGTCCATTGAGGAAAGGCAGGAACATCCTTCCTAAAATTTCAGAGAAAAATAAACTTGCAAGAGAAAATACATTCACATACATTTAACAGATTCATCTGTGAAAATTACTGATTATATTACTATGTTAAAACTTTGAAGGCACAGCAATCATGTCCCCGTGTCAAAATACCAACAGCACCCCCTACTGCAATTGAAAATTACTGTACGGAGAATCGTCCTCCCCGAGCTCCCCATTGCAGTCCATTATAAAACTGCCGGACCCGAGCGGCCGGTGACTCCTGGAGTTTTCATGAGTGTGTAGGCAGTAAGGGAGGACGATCCTCCCTTAAGGCGGGTCTAGCCAGAGGCGCTGTGAACCAATCAGCAGAGCTCACTGCGCTGGTGAATACCCAATCAAGGTTTGGGGGGAGCATTATCATCATGCAAGGATCTATCTTGTGTAATTCATTAATCCCGCGTTCCAGACAACTTTATTTTATATATTTCAGACTTGAAACTTTCCAGTTTCGACCTCAAAGCGTTCCAAATGCATGAAGCCAAACGTAAACAGAAATGATGGCTGACCGTGACAAGGTGGTGTTTCTTTGACTCGTGATTAGACAATTTACGTGATTTAGATTCAAATTGATTGTCAAGTACAGTACAGCAAAAAAAATGTTGCAGTAAAGTGCATGGTAATTTATAATGTGCAGAGGTTAAATACGATGTAAAAACTGTCTACTAAAATACTACTATTATTATTATTATTATTATTATTAACAATAATAAATTAATAATAAATTATTATTATTATTATTTACGTGCATAACTGGTTTTACAATATGGTAGTACGTCTTATTTGAATTAAATACAGTTAAAAATATAGTTTACACAAAAATAGCTTCTCCCTCAAATCTCACGCAATTTCAATGCCGTTAGGTTTGTTTGATAGAACTATCCACTTGCATAAAACTTATTTTCAGGTTTTTCAGATTTTCATCATTAATGGAGTAATCGCTAAAGAGCTTTTTTTCATTCAAAAAATGCTTCTCCCCCTCAGATCACAATCGGTTTCATGTCTGTTTGGCTTTTCTGCTCAAATGACCCACTTATACACTGTCAAAATTGATAATGAGGACCTTCCTTCCTCCCCTACTTTTACAACCACCAGCCGCCACTAATATACAGTATATATATATATACATATATGTATATATATTTATATTTATATATATATATAGAATTTACATCATAAGACTACATATGTAATGTATTGTTTATAATAATTAATAAGTAATTAGTAACATAACTAACTCCCCAGTATTTGGGTAAGCCTACAGCTTCTCCAAGATGACCTACCCGCCATATAGTATCCAACATCCTACTAATTTTGTGACGGCTTCATTGGAGAACATTTAATGATGAATTATTTTGTGATTTGTGATTTTATTTCTTTCTACATTGGTGTAGGCCTCCACCTGGTGGTGAGTGTGATACTTTTACAAACTGGTTCATCATTTCTTATACTACTCCAATATAATGGAGCCATACCAGTGGCGGCTCGTCCATAGGGGGCGCTCGGGCGCCGCCCACCTGGTTGGGAGAGGAGAAGAAGAAATTGTGTTTTTTGATTTGAGATTTTTTGACCCCTAAAAATAAACTAAACATGTTTAAAATGAATAATAATTACTCATTTTAAGTATGTTTGTGTTTAAAATGCACAATAACGTTAATATAGCAAATATAAATCATTATTTTGTGCGTGCTATTCTCCCCCCTTGTTTGTGATTGACGTCACTCTCATAGAAATCTAGTACCTACCTCCAAACCTGGGCGCAAGACCGTTGCGCCCACTAACTCCGCGTCACTGCGCGCAAGCGGCCAATGAAAATGGATCAAGCAAATAAATGTAGCCTATCAAGGGTCCTAAATACGATCTGTGGGGGCGCAGATTCTAGCGCCCAAACAAAGAAACCAGTCACGCACTCAGTGCGCCACTCGTCACCCAGTCGTCAAACAGAAAATACTTTTCTGACTATTTTCTTTTTCGATTTCTAGCTAGCTACCATGGATAATTCTGTTAAATCCCTCAAAGCAACACCATTTGAAAGACGAACACTGCAAGAAAAACTCAGAGTGAAAGAGTTTGGACCTCATCAGCCTGACATCCGCATTCAGCAACCAGCAACAGACAGAGGAAATCTATATATTCGGTCGTTTTCCAGAAGCTGGTTTGATAAGAAGATGTGGCTAACTGCATGTAGCGAAAGCAATGCTTTATTTTGCTTTCCCTGCCTTCTTGAGAGGATCAGACCCAGCGTGGATTCAGACTGGAATTACCGATTTGAAGCACATATCAGATGAAACAAAAAAGCATGAACAAACCAGGGTCCACATGGAAAATGCAATGCGGCTAGCCATGTTTGGAAAAATAAACATAGCTGCTCAGCTTGACGAAGGCTACAGAATTGGGATCCGCAAGCACAATGAAGAGGTTGACAAAAACAAACACGTCCTGTCTAAAATAATAGACTGTGTGAAGTTCTGTGGTGCTTTTGAGCTAGCCCTGCGTGGGCACGATGAAAGTGAAGGCTCATCTAATCCTGGCGTTTTCAGAGGCCTGGTGGATTTTGTAGCATCACTAGATGCAGTTCTTCAAGAGCATCTGGAGAATGCTACTGTGTTTAAGGGAACATCTAAGACTGTACAGAATGAACTCCTTGACTGTATGCTCTCAGTTTTGAGAGAGTACATGATCGAAGAAATTCGGAGTGCAGACTTTGTCTCCATCCAGGCTGATGAAACGACAGACATTTCCACTGAGTGTCAACTGGTGCTTGTGATCAGATATATTGATAAAGCCCACATTGTGCAAGAGAGGTTTTTTGAGTTTATACCTCTCCAGAGTGCCACAGCTGATTCGATAGCCACAGCCCTTCTGAATAGGTTGAGCTCCATTCTCCCTGATGACCAGAAGAGCAAGCTCATTTCCCAGGCATATGATGGTGCAAGTGTCATGAGAGGAGCCACAGGTGGTGTGCAGAAGAAGGTTAAAGATGTCTATGTGAATGCACACTATGTCCACTGCTATGCTCACCAACTTAACCTCATCATGCAGCAGGTGACATCTCACATCTCCAGAGTCACACAGTTCTTCTCTGACCTGGCTGGCTTCACTGTATTTTTTGCAAGATCTCCCAAGAGAACCAGTGTGCTTGATAAAGTGGTAGCACACAGACTCCCAAGAGCAAGCACAGTGAGATGGAACTTCCACAGCCGTACTGTGAACACTGTGTTTGACCACAAAGATGACCTCCTCCAGTGTTTTGAAATCATCAGAGACTCAGGCACGTTTGATACTCCTACTATCCGAGAAGCTGGAGGGTTTGTGAGACTACTGGAGGGTGATAAGTTTATCTTCTTCCTGGAACTGTTCCATCGCATCATGCCTCATGTGGACATCCTTTACAACCAGCTCCAGAAGCGTGCCATCGACACAGTCTTTGTCCGGAGAATCCTACAGAAGTTCACAGACGACGTGCAAAAGATCAGGTAAATTAAAATCTCCACCCTCTGTTCATAACCTGATTCATACACTGTTTTGTTTTGTAACTTTACTATGTACAATGTCATGTTATTTTACCTGGCAACTAAAGCTAAACTTTTCTCTTCTGTTCTGTTCAGAGATTCCCTCCCTACTCTCTGTGGAGAATGGACATCTCAGCAGCTGCCGGGCAAGAAACGCCGAACTCAGATGGGCCCAGAAGAACTGCAGAGGATAGCTACAGAGGTGAGATAGAATATATGGTGTTGGGTCTTTTATAAAATAATGTTTTTAATTATTTTATATTGCCAATAATTCTGGAGTTGACTGTATATTGATAGATTGATAATGGTAAATGGCTGCATTTATATAGCGCTTTTATCCAAAGCGCTTTACAATTTGTTCCTCACATTTCACCCATTTCATCATTCACACCGATGGCAGATTGATATTGTAATTTGTAAGGTTGACTTGTGTAAGAGTAACAAAACATCCCCCCCTCAGACTCACACCTTTCCAGACCAACAACCCCAAAACACTCCACCCCCCTTCACAGGAATGTGTATCTTTTGTCTTCTTGTTGACGACAGGAGATGATGAGTCTGTTACTTACACAAGTCAACCGTAGAAATTACAATAGCAATAATCCAACTACCCCAAAACACTCCACCCACCTTCACAGGAATGTGTATCTTTTGTCTTCTTGTTGACGACGGATGATGAGTCTGTTACTTACACAAGTCAACCTTACAAATTACAATATCAATAGTCCACATAGACCTGTTTATCAAGTGTACCTGACTTAGTGTCTACCTTGATTTGATCCAGGAGGATTCTCCCACACTTGTATTCATCTCCACATTGTATTAAATCAGTGTATTCATTTTTTAGGTTTGTGACACTATCTTGGGCCATGCAAAAGAGAGGTTCTCCTTCACCAAGCACCTGATCAGTGCTACATTGCTGCAGGGAGACAAATTCCAGCAGTACAACAACCGGTTCCCTGAAGCAGCACTGAACACCACCATGGAGGCTTACCCACTGTTAAACAAGAGCAAGCTGAAGACTGAACTGTCACTCATCTACAGCAATGATGACTTCAAGAGCTGCACTGGTGCTGTGGCTCTATACCAGCTCTTCATGGAGAACAATCTCCAGGACACCTTCTCAGAGACAGTGGCTCTGCTGAACATCATGATCACAACGCCTATGACTACAGCTGAAGCAGAGAGGTGCTTCTCAACACTGAAGAGAATCAAGACCTTCCTCAGGAACACAATGTCACAGGATCGTCTCAATGCACTGGCCATGCTCTCCATGGAGAAGAAACTGATCCAAGACATCCCTGACTTTAACATAGGTCATTGAGAAATTTGCATCTCTCAAAGAGAGAAGGGCAACATTTACGTACAAATAGTAAAGCCACAAGGTGGCATGGCTTTGAGCCACTTCACTGAGTTTTAATTTTTTATTTGATGGCACTGGCTATTTCTAATGTAAGATTTTTGTAAGACAAATTGTGTTATGTTCTATTAGGGCTCACTGCTCAGGTTCTTCCCCCAGGCCATCAGAACATTGAACACTGATCTCTCCACAGGTCACTTTAAACACATAAGAAAAGGTCACTTTAAGAAGGCGAAAAGGTCACTTAAGAAGAAAAACTTGTTGTGGTTCTTGTATAGTTAGTATAGCATAGGTACATAGATTAAACTGTATATTGTATAGTAGTGTAGTGTACATAGGACCCAGTACCTTTTCATTTGTGAGCTTAACATTGTATTGCATTTTATCTCAGGACTTGTGTCAGGTCTATTTTATTATCTTCTATTTTGTTCTAATTTCTTTTGCACAATCGAATGTAAGACCATATTTAGGTATTATTTTTGATGGCACACTGGGTAGTCTTTCTAATATAAGACCATATTTTTTTCTTACGTTTATTTTCTACTAGGTATTACTGTGTTCATAATTGCTAATTGAAGCACCATATAATAAATGTTCTTTCACCATAAGTTTCAAGTTTGTTTATTATTTGTCACAACAAAATACAGAATACTTTATGATGAAATGCTTGTTTCTGTATGAGCCCCTGAGATTGTGCTCCATACAGTAAAAATAAAGTAAGTAAAAAAAGAAATTAAGCAGTAAGTAAAGGAATGTTCAGTCAATATACATATATACAATACAGAGTAGAATGAGTAACAGTGAGGTTTATATTTATATTATGTATAGTTTTTTATTTTTATTTCTTTAATTCGCCCTCTCGGTCGTTTACATGGAGAATGGCGCCACCGTCTGGGAAAATGCGGTATTGCACAGCAGATATGATTAAAAAAAAATTACCCCCCCCCCCCCTGCGCCCCTCCTACTTCGGGTGTCACCGGCCGCCACTGAGCCATACTACATGAATCCTTAGTCTCATCATCCTTAGTTTGTTCCGAAGGAATCCGCTCCATGCTACTGAATGTGATATTATGTATGCCTTTCACATTGTCGTCCATTTATGGATTGCATTTTATAATTAGAATTTTTGAATTATGATACGAATTATTGTAATTATTTAAAAAAACAATAATACAATTAAAATGCTAATTGTTATGTTATATATTATGTTAATAAACTGACCAGATTATCGTACAACGATGAAAACATTAGAAAACCTTCTGAGAAACGTTGAACTTTGAGTTAGGGTCATTTAGTATGTGGTTTTGTCAGTGGAGATAACTTGAAGTACAAATATAGTGGTGAATGGTGAACTTTATCCACGGCAAAGAATAGTATGTATAAGGCTTCTCGCAAAACAACACGTTGCTATAAAGATAATCGCAACAGACAATCCGCTGACCAAGGAGATATGTATGTAAAATCGAATGTAGGGATGCTCCGATCGATCGGCCGCCAACTTTCGGTCGATATTCACTCTAAACCGATCGATCGGAGCTCTCAAAAACGGCCGACCAGAAGACGCCAAATACATGAGACTTGAGACAAAAAATGCAATGTGTGTAAAGCAGAAATGCCAGAGCACTGCCGAAAGCTAGGTAAATACAGATAGATCATATTCGGCTCCTAGATTGTATATTTTATTGTGTGCTGTGTTGTGTGATTGCTCAAAAGATGTGTGCTTTATCTCGTAGTGCCGCTTTCCCTTACCGCTTTTAAGTTTCTAGTCTCCACGGAACAAATGAGACTTACTGGGTCTGAACTGCCCGTGGGAAGAATGAACATGTAGGAGTCTGTTTTCACTGTCTACCTTTCTGTTTTTAGAGAACGCCATGTGAAATTACTACAACAATTTCTCTCTCTGTCTCTCCGTGTGTGCGTGTGTGTAAAATAATATAGCTATGCATTAATAAGATAATTGAAGAAGATACGTAACGCAAAAGTTACTTTCCATAGTAACTAGTTACTTTTAATATGCAGTAACTGTAAAGTAACTAAGTTACTTTTGAGAGAAGTAACTAGTAACTGTAACTAATTACTTATTTTCAGTATCTTGCCACTGATCACTAGTCACCGCTCACTCTAATTATTTCCCTAAATAAAATGAAAGGCCAATGAGCCCATTTCTTGAATATTTTTTCTTATTTTATTACTTTGTGTGTGTTAGTGTCATACTTATATTCCTACTCGTATATAATAATAATATAAAGCCCCTGGTCACCCAAAGCCGTCTTTTTGCTTCCATTTAGGTTTGTTTCAGTGTTTATGTCATCCAGTGCGCACAGTCAAAGTGATACATGTTTTAATGTCAGACTCACAAAATAATCCTATATCGGCAACTGGATGTTATTAAGGTATGATATCTACAATAAGGAGTGACCTCACACCTAATTGACTAATGCCACTAATCATAAGCCAATTTCTTTCCGAGACCTATGCTTCGAAGCAGGATGTGGGGTTGGTGGGGAAACTTCAGGGTCGTTTCCTGGGGTTTCAGTGTCCCAACGGTGGTTCACTTCTCACCGGGTTACACCGCCATGTCACAGGTGTACGCTGCACACTTAACGTGCTCCGGAGCAGGTGATGTTGGAGATAACAGATCAACATGTACAAAAGCACCGCCTTCTGACCGATCAATTATGTTGGAAACTGAGTCACCGTTCCTAGAAGATCACGTGGACCTCGGTGGGTGAGAGAGAGAGAGAGAGAGAGAGAGAGAGAGAGAGAGAGAGAGAGAGAGAGAGAGAGAGAGAGAGAGAGAGAGAGAGTCTCTAATGACAGCAAGAGACCGACTAAGCCCCTTCAATATGAAAGATATAGATTCTCAGCAGAGGGAATGGCTTATCTTTGTCAGTTGCTCGAACCGTATGTTGCCAAAAAGACATGAATAATGTCTGAATAATGTTTCTATATTTGTTTTTTCCCATTTTTTTATTTGCTCCAATGACCGTTTAACACCGCCGGGTTGCGGCTGACCAAAGAAAGCTACAATTATCATACACGCAACAACATATACATCTCAGCAACACATTGCTTTAATGGCATACACAATTGTAAATATAGTCAGTGTGTGTGTGTGTGTGCGCGCGCATTGATGATGTGGCAGTTCATGCCATGACACCGGCCTCTATTCAACATTGTAATAAAAAACGGCCCATATTTTTTCTCATGTCCAAACAGCTTGTGCCATGGAAGGAGGGCCCCGGTGCAACTCCCCAGGTCCACCTGGCTCTCCGCTCAAAAAAAAAACCCCTTCCTCAAAACCCCCCATTCTCTGCTTGGGCCAACATAGCATGGAAATTGCATGGCATGGTATCCACTTCCATGCTGCCCAGGAAACCTCTCCATGTGGTGGTAAGCCTTGAAGCAGAGAAGGGATGTTATTGCATTGTCGCTTAATCCCATTGTTCTCTTTGCTCCAATACCAACACCTCTCGTGTGGCTCGTAGTTGAGAATATTATTTCTCATTATCCCGAGTTCTGCCCAGAGGGGTGTACTGTACTGTAACTACAGTTTGTCTGGTTTAGTTTGCAATACCTGTTGTCTCAGCGTTCTCCCATAGGTACATTTTCCACAGTGTGTGGTTCGTCCTGTTCCCACGTCAGAGAGGGTGGAGGTGCATGGCCATACTGGGGCTGTACTTTGTAGTGCCGAGAGACGTCAGAGTCAGAGGAGGTGTATCAAATGTCGGTGTAACCGGGTCCTCTTTGGAGAAAACCAGTTCTGCCAGATTTGCAGAGAAGTCCTGGATGTGGGTTACTGGGTAGCGGTCGGGTGTAGTAGCGTCATTAAGGCGGCGGTAGTCTCCACATGGCTGCCACCCGCCGTCTGCTTTGGGGACGATGTGGAGTGGCGAGGCCCAAGGGCTATTCGAGCGGCGGATGATGGCCAGGTGCTCCATATTGGCAAACTCTTAGCGACTGCCAGCCTGTCGGGGTTGAGCCTTCGGGCCCTAGCATAGACGGGGGTGGGGCCTTAGTATCAATGTGGTGCTGAACCCTGTGTTTGGTAGTGGCGGCGAAAAAGGTGGACTGTTTGGTGACTAATTGTCACCCTCTGAGAGTGAGCTAGAGAGCCCAGCATATTTCAGTGCGTCCACCAGGGGGCTGTTCTTGACGTCTACAAGTAGTCCGTGAGCACACGGGAAGTCTGTGCTGAAAAGGGGGAAGGAGATGTCAGCCGTGACGAAGTCCAATGTAAACCACCGGCCCCCGAAACACAAAGGTCCACAGCCTTAGTGCCATAGGACCGGATCGGTGTGTCGTTAGCAGACGTTTAATGTGGGCCATGATCTCCGCCAGTGGTGCTGCTCACCGTAGCCGGCAGGACTCTACTCTGAGTGCTGGTGTCGCAGAGGAATGTGCCTATGTGGGCCTATGTTGTTGTAGTTCCCTTGCCAATCACCTGTCTCAACCAGTTTTTGTGACACATTGAATTTGAATGAGACAATTCTCCTGTCATAAGTAATCCTGAATCATCATTACAAATAAAAGAACAGGGTGTTTCACTTTGCCTGGTCCAGACCTTTGAAACCCCCTACTCCTCTGAGTTAACACATCTTTAAATTCAATGTGTTTCTCTTTGTTTTGCATGTGCACAAATATATTAATAAAAAGCTATTAAAAAATTGTACATTCAAACACATCACATCCAGACAGGACACTGTTGTTCTTCATAGCTCCTGACCTCTCTCTCTCTCTCTCTCTCTCTCTCTCTCTCTCTCTCTCTCTCTCTCTCTCTCTCTCTCTCTCTCTCTCTCTCTCTCTCTCTCTCTCTCTCTCTCTCAGTGTAAGTCAGAAGAAAGCGTCATGTGCTCTCATGAGTCCATTGTCTCCAGTGACAGTAAGGAGGATCTTCCACCTTCTGCAGTGGAACAGAGTCTCCATACCCCTAAACCTCTGTGCTCTGGGTCAGTGTCCAACAGCCTTTACAGTGAACAGTACCAACCATCAGAACCAGGATCCAAACTTGGACTTTGCTTGCCTTCTTTAAGCCGAAACATTCAAGTTTTCTTTTGACTATTTTCTCCCACCAAAATAGAATGTGTATGATGTTTGTGTCTAGGCCCATTCCCCTGGAGGATGCAGGTTAACGTTCCACTGGATGGGGTCTATCATGTTGGGTCTGTTCCGGAAAGAGTTGGACCTGAGCTCTTTTACCCTCTCTCCCAAGAATGGAGCTGAAAGCAATGAGCAATTGTAAGACGTCTCTGGTTATTATCGATAGTGTTGTCCAATGTCTGAAAGTTAGGCATACAAAGTTAGATTATATGGACGATACATAAGTGTACACTTTGTGGGTCTATTATAGTTTAGACCTATTAATTGTATCTATCTACAGTTGATTTGTATAGTTCTACAAAAGATGAATAGATCAAGTCAAGTCAAGTTTATTGTCACTTCACAGTGACAAGTATAAAGCAGTGGTGTGAAAATCTTATGTGCAATACCAGACGACAGACAGCAGTTATAAAAATAAGATAAAAATAGATAAAAAATAGAATAAAAATAGAATAGAATAAAGATAAAATGCAATTTATAAAATGCAATATATCGGCACAGAATAATATGTATATATAAATCAATGTAATAAAATATACATTGTTATATGCTATACGCCCTAGTTCAGCAGCCTGATGGCCTGACTGTGGAAGCTATCTCGGAGTCTATTTGTACGGCACTTGATACTGCGGTATCGCCTGCCTGATGGTAAAAGTGAATACAGTTCGTGGCTGGGTGGGCATTGTCTTTTATGATGCATTTGGCCTTGGCCACGCACCGCTGGTTGTATATATCCAGGAGGGAGGGGAGCTCACCCTGTAAGAACACTCTCCATGGTGCCGTTATAGAATGTTCTCAGGATGCGGGGGCCATGCTGAATTTCCTCAGACCCCTGAGGAAATACAGGCGTTGTTGGGCCCTTTTCACCACGTGTGTGGTGTGCGTGGACCATGTGAGGTCCTCGGAGATGTGCACGCCGAGGAACTTGAAGCTGCTGACCCTCTCTACTGCAACACCGTCGATGGAGATAGGGCTGTGCTCTCCTCTCTGCTTCCTGAAGTCCACGATCAGCTCCTTGGTCTTCTTGACGTTGAGGGCGAGGCTGTTCTCCTGGCAACACTGCTCCAGCGATCCGACCTCCTCCCTGTAGGCTGTCTCGTCGTCACCGGCGATCAGGCCCATCACTGTCGTGTCGTCAGCAAACTTGATGATGACGTTGGAGCTGTGCATAGCCATGCAGTCGTGGGTGTAGAGGGAGTAGAGGAGAGGGCTCAGCACGCATCCCTGGGGGGCTCCCGTGTTGAGGGTCAGTGGCTCTGAGGTGGTGCTGCCCATCCTCACCACCTGGCGACAGTCCGACAGGAGGTCCAGTATCCAGCTGCACGTGGATGGGGGCACGCCTAGACCTCTAAGCTTGGTATAGATGGTCTACTCTACCTGACATGTTCCAGTAGCAATACCATTTAGATGATATTCATGTTATATCTCACACAAACAAATACAGAAACAAACAAACTCATGTATACATTGTATAACATGGAATATATGATATCTATAAATAAAGTGTTGGTACATTTGGGTCTAGTCACAGCTTGTAGAGGAATGTGGTTCTCTGAGGTGACAAATGCTCCCTGGTTGTTTGTTACAAGGCTGCGGAAGATTATCGACGAGGAAGCTGAGAAGGTTGGGATGGAGAAGGTCTCTTTCGCCTGAGTGATATTATGCTTTCAGTATTCAGCTTAAATTCTAGACAATAATAGCCAAAAGAAAACAATAACAAACCCAGCAATAGCCTATGTACAAAGCAATTGCTATGATTTTGTTGAGCATAGGCACAATCCATTAATCTGTCTCTCCTCACAGGGAATAGCTTTTTACGAGCTTCTGGAATATGTGCAGGACCAAAAGGTCTCTACTGTGACCCGTGGGATAGGGCTTTTATTTGCTATATCGTTCGCAGAGTTGAGCAAGATCTTCTCTGCGTCAGCAATGACGCAGAGAATGAGCACTTAGTTGTGAAGCAGCCATCAGGATAAAGGGGGCTTTCAGCTTGTACGTCTATAAGAAAATCATCGCCCTGAGAGGACACACCGCCTTCACCATTGGAGAGGTACGACCTTCCCACTACTTCTACTGCAGGACACTGCAGTGTGAACTACTACAGGCCATGAGTATTTGAAAATATAAGCCATCTGGTGCAAATCATAAGATAAAAACCGAAAAAAATGGCTACCTTAGAGCTCCTCCCGAAAACTGGTTTATTGTTTATTTTGTTCTCGAATGAAGACAGAGCAGATGGTACATGCTAGCACTCTTCTGAGTGGGTGTGGGCCTTGATTACCAAGGACCCACAGGTGTGCAGCCTCACCCAGCAGCCCCAGACTCTAATCAGTCTGCCACTTAAACCAGACACCAACCATACACACTCCACACCTGTCTTCTCTTTCACACACCACTACATTATCATGCCTCTCTCCCTTCTGTCTAGATGATCAACATGCTGACCAGTGATGGCATGCGTCTGTTTAAGGCGTGTAGCATGTTATGCCAGCTGCTCGCTGGTCCTTGGCTGCTGTGGATGGTCGTTGGTTACTGCTTTTATCTTCTGGGGGCCAGTGCTCTGATTGGATTTGTCCTCTTCGCCGGCTTTCTGGCAGCACAGGTGCAGTAGTCTTATCAGATGAGTGGATGAGATGGCATGAATGTTAGGTCAGCTGAATTGAATGACATTAATTGCAACCCTAACCCTCACCCCGGATCATTTGATTTTGTTAACAAAGAAATAAGAACTTTTATGAAAAGTGATTTGATTTTCATTACCAACCCACAAAGGCTTTGAAGACACACAATACTGAACACAAATACAGCATAAATACATACTATGTATAATATAATAAATACATTTTAAAACATGTAAGAAATTGAAATGTATATTTATCCTTGTTGGTCCACTGGCATCTCCTTTTCTTTTTAATGTCCATTGATATAATATTTTTCTATATTAAACTGCTTATGTTAGTACTAGTTCTACCCGTATACAATATTGTATATAATTGTATATAAGTGATAGCTATGAATACTACAATGCAATGCATCAGACAAATTGTAGAACATCTATGTGTGTGTATTTGTCCTTCTACAAATAAACCACACTAATTAGCTAACTAACCTATTGTCTATTAGAACAACTTGTCGGACAAAATATGAAACAACACACAACATTGAAACATACAAGCTACCGTATAACTCATTAAATAAGCTTGTATATAAAGTCTCTAAGCACCTCAAAGAGGGCTCCTTTCCTCTACACTACAGCTGTGTCACATGGCCCTCTCCCCTTTCCCCCAGGATCGACCGCCTCACTTCTTTAGTATGGAAATAACTGATATAACACCCCCAACTTCCCCCCTTCCTGGTTTTACCATATACCGCTGATACACTCAGACTCATGTCTACTCACCTTTTGTTACCTCCGCCATCGACGATGGAACAGAGGTTATTTTCTGTCTGTCTAAAATCTAGATCTAAATCTGGAGGATTGAATGATGATGTGAAATTTGCTAATTAACCCATCCTAGCATTATAGGAGCAGTGGGCAGCTATTGTATATACAGTGCCCGGGGGGGCAGTGTAGGGGTCTGGTGCCTTGCTTAAGGGCACCTTGGCTATGCCCAGGTGTTTCGGTGACTTGAACCGGTGACCAAGTCCCAACTGGCTAACCGTCTGTTTGTTAGCAAGATAACTCCAAAGGTTTTGTACGGAATTGGACAAACCTGGTGGTTAGATTACTTATGGGTCAAGAACAGGGCTCACCAGTAACGGTTGCCAGGTTGCCATTAGCAACCATTCAGAAAAAATGTCAACCTCTTCTTGGCCTTTGGTTGCCATCAGTGGCAACCAGTTGTTAACATAAAGAAATAAGGATAGCAAACAGCAAAACGTGCACCCCAAAATAGATAAATGTTAATTATTTGTTGTATTAAGAGTGATATTTAATTATTGTTGTGACCAGTCGGAACCTGATACTTAAGTTGCACGTGCATTGGTGTGATTGCGGAGCCGGAAAGCAATGCAAGTTACTCGTGTGCATGGTGCGCCGTGTGTTTGTTTTACAAAAAATGGCGAAGCTAATTAACTTGTTTGACTGTGGGGTAAAAAGTTCGGCCAACCCGTCATCATCTCAAACAAATTCAAAGTGATTCAACTGATAAAGCGCAAGATGAACCCGAACGAAAATCAAAGAGGAAATGTGTAATGTTTGGGAGGCAAAATATCCCGGCATCTTTGAGCTCGACGGAAAATTATACTGCAAATCATGTACAACATATCCACCCATTAGTGACGCATCAAGTTCACTAGTTCAAGTCATGTACAACATATACAGTCAATTTGGACAACTTTAAGATTCAATATTCAAGATTGAATCTTGAATAAATGTCTGCAGTATACCTGTAGGCATCGAGAGTGTTCTTACAGGGTGTATCACTGCCTGGTACGGGAACTGCACCGCACTCGAGCGCAGAGCGCTTCAAAGGGTGGTGCGGACGGCCCAGTATATCGTTGAAGGTGATCTCCCCTCCCTCCTGGATATATACAACCAGCGGTGCGTGGCCAAGGCCAAACAAATCATAGAAGACATTGCCCACCCCAGCCATGAACTGTACTCAATGTTACCGTCAGGCAGGCGATACCGCAGTATCAAGTGCCGTACAAATAGACTCCGAGATAGCTTCCACAGTCAGGCCATCAGGCTGCTGAACTAGGGCGTATAGCATATAACAATGTATATTTTATTACATTGATTTATATATACATATTGCTCTTTTCTGTGCGGATATTTTGCATTTTATAAATTGCATTTTTTATTTTTATTTTTATTTTTAACTTTATTATATTTTTATTATATTTTTATCAATTTTTTATCTTATTTTATAACTGCTGTCTGTCGTCGGGTATTGCACATAAGATTTTCACATCACTGCTTTATACTTGTGTAAACTGTGAAGTGACAATAAACTTGACTTGACTTGACTTGACTTTTCTGTGCCGATATATTGCATTTTATAAATTGCATTTTTATTTTTTAACTTTATTCTATTTTTATCTATTTTTATCTTATTTTTATAACTGCTGTCTGTCGTCGAGTATTGCACATAAGATTTTCACACCACTGCTTTATACTTGTGTAAACTGTGACGTGACAATAAACTTGACTTGACTTGACTAAGCAAGACGCCCCCTCACCCCTACCTGCTCCTTAATGACCTGTCTCTGTACTGTCTAACCCCTACCTACTTAAGTCTTTAAAGCAGATAGAAGTCTTGGTAGTTGGATTACTTATGGGCCAAGGAACTGTTCATAATAATAATAATGCCGACTTTTATATAGTGCTTTTATCCAAAGCGCTTTACAAGTCATGCCTCACATCACCCATTCATACACCGACAACGGAGTCAGCCATGCAAGGAGATAGCCAGCACGTCAGGAGCAGTTAGGGTTAGGGTGTCTTGCTCAAGGACACCACGACAGTTTTTGCTTTTGGTTGTGAGGCGACCGCTCTACCTCCTGAGCTATACTGCCGTGTGTGTATATATTGAATATATATACACACAAAATTGTGTGTATACATAAACACACAAGTGTGTGTGTCTGTGTGTGTGTGTGTTTGTTTTTTGTTTGTTTGCTGTTTTAATAAATGGACTTGGACCTGGACCTGACAGGTTCAGGGGCAATACTGTTGATACTGTTTTTTTTCATTTGGTTGGGTCAGCTTTCACACTGGACTACATCAAGCCAAAACCCAACAGTGTAAACACGTGTTACACTTACAGAGAACCATCTGGGAACAGTCGGCCTGTGAAAGGGTTCTAAAAAGGGTTCTAAAAAGAGTTCTGTGTTGTGCAGGTAAGTCCTCCCTGGGCGTGGCTCTCTTCAGGTTAGTAGAGGCGGCAGAAGGGATCATCCTGATCGACAGGGTGGACATCGCACACATGGGCCTGGAGGACCTGCGCAGTAGGCTGTCCATCATCCCCCAGGATTCCGTTCCATCAGGTCACTTTCCAGTCAAGTCCTACTCACACACCCTGCAACACATTGCGCGTTACGCATTTTAACAATCATTGAGCTTCACGTTGAATCAGGTGGCCACTGTGATGCTTTTATGCCACTGATGATATGATAATTATTCTCACTATTCACATATTCACTTAAAACAGACTTCAGATTCAGAACAGGACCTGAGTTTGGAAGCAAAAGTAAAATGTTCACAAACTGGCAGAGACAAATCATAGAATTTTACACCTGTTTTTTTTCTAAATAAGGGTATAAAATTAGGGTATTTACAGTGACAAATGTAAAATTTACAAGATAACTGTTTAAGACCATAGAAGACATACTAAAATAAGAATCAAAAGAAACAGGATTTGGGGTTCCTGGTACTTTGAGGTACACAGACAAATGCACAATACTAAATTGAGGGAAGAAGTCCAAATAGTTTAATTGGTTCTTTAATGTTTACCTTTCTTTGTATGAATTACATAAGCTAGGCCATAGAGAGTTAAATACTAATACTAATAAATAGTCATAGACACTTAAATACATATAATCTGCATAAGCTACTGTTTATTTAAGGCACAATCATACGATCAGGGACAATATTGTTTTTGGTTGGTAATAAAGTGACAGGTATATTTGTGTTTCCTTTGACAGCTATACCCTAACATTATTGATTTGATGTGTATTTCTTGGTCATCAATGAGTGATCAAGCCATTTGTCCACATTTCAGGTACAACCTGGACCCCTTCAACAACCACAGTGATGAGGATCTCTGGGAAGCACTGGAGAAGGCCCACCTGAAAGACTACGTATGCTTTATAAAGTCTATACAATCAAATATAAAAATTCAGAAGAAAGACATTTAAATGGTTAGGTATCTTGTCTAACCAGAGAACAAGTTTTGCGTCACCCTGCTGACTTTTGCTGCTGAAAATACTAGCAAAACTGAATACTGGTCCATTGCTGTCCAGAACTCCAGGCTTCAAGATTCAAGATTCAAGAGACTTTATTTATCCCGAGGGAAATTAAGGTGCAACAGTTGAAACAGGGGGAATAAATGCACACAAAAATATACTAATACCTAAAACTAAATAACAACAAACAAAACTAAACTAGTATAAACAAAATATAACTAAATGAAATCTGAATGAAATCTAAATGTATAGACAGATGAATTGCACAATTTACAGTATTATTACAGTATTATTACAGTTCCCGAGAAGCTGCAGACATAAATGATGCAGCATGGAGATAGCCTCTCAGTAGGACCGAAGCAGCTCATGTGTATGGCCAGGGCTGAGAGCTGTGCAAGTCAAAGGTCTGTCTCCGAGTCTCTCTCTGAGTCTGTCTGTCTCTCTCTGAATCTTTCTGTGTCTCTCATTGGATCCCACTGTATTGTTTGTGTTATATGTTCAAACGCCTAGTGCGGAGGCCAAACATAAGGTCTGGAGGCACAGTCACATGAAAAACACAATATTATGTATTCAGGAAAGGTTTACAAGAACTGGGGGAGGCTTTTAAATGCTGTGTTTACATGGCCAGCCTTAACTCAGGCCTTAGTTTTTAGACATTTTGTTAGTTTGTTTGAATCTGGCAATGGCACCAGCTTCATATCTGATGCCTGTTCCTTCGTACATAATCATAATAAAAGTAATATTACTACTAATAATAATATTAACTGTACTGTCTCAGATCATTCTTCTGGACGAAGCCACGGCGTCCATCAATACTGAGATAGACGCTTTGATCCAGAGAACCATCACAGAGGCCTTCCGCTCCTGCCCACCACCCTCACCACCGCATCAACACCGTTCTGCAGGCGGACCGCATCCTGGTGATGGACCAAGGACAGGTACACACACACACAAATGGGTGTGGTGATGGCGGATTTTAATACACCACAGGTGTGCAGCCTCACCAAGCACCAGAGTCTGATCAGCCTGCCTTGGGCTAGGTGAGGCTGCTTAAACCAGCCACCAACACACACACATACATACACACACACACACACACACACACACACACACACACACACACACACACACACACACATACATACATACATACATACATACATACATACATACATACATACATACATACATACATACATACATACATACATACATACATACATACATACATACATACATTCAGATTCAGATTCAGATTCAGAAAACTTTATTAATCCCGAGGGAAATTAAGGTGCAACAGTTGACACAGGGGGAATAAATGCACACACAAGAATACTAAAACCTAAGCTAAAAAACAAAACAACAACTAACTAAAATAAAACTATTATAAACAAAAATAGTTACATACTACACAACCATCGTACAAACACACTAGCCACCTGAACCACACAACCATCGTACAAACACAGTAGCCACGTGTGTGTGTGTGTGTGTGTGTGTGTGTGTGTGTGTGTGTGTGTGTGTGTGTGTGTGTGTGTGTGTGTGTGTGTGTGTGTGTGTGTGTGTGTGTGTGTGTGTGTGTGTGTGTGTGTGTGTGTGTGTGAGTGAGTGAGTGTGAGAGAGAGAGAGAGAGAGAGAGAGAGAGAGAGAGAGAGAGAGAGAGATGATTGATACATACAATAACAGAACTGCTCCATTACATGACTACGATATTTTTCATCACAGAAGCTGGAGTGGTCAATGCAGTTACACAGCTGAACCACCAGATGTAAGTGTAACACAGATACCTCGTGTAAAAATCACAACCTGCCATATTGTCATTTTGTGAGGGTATTTCCAAATACAGTGAGTACCCCAGTGTACCCCAGTTTAGTAACTCTACACACTAAATCGCCGAACAAATTGAGAGTGGTGGTATGTGTGTGTCACGGTTACGGTGGTTGACAGGGGGCGTTGCCAGGCCGCGTGCGCTAGAGGCGCACACACACGCACCTGCCAACCATTACCGTGGCTAATTACCATTGATCTCACCTGGGGGCTACTTATACAGCGGCGTCAGTGAGAGACGTCGCTCGTTCGTACTACGTGTAAACCGGTACGCTACCAGTCCCCAGGTGACATTCATCCCTGGTCCTGATCACCCTGCTACGGACTATCGGAGAGATAGTCCGCCCGTCTGCTGTTCCAGCCCCCCTCGTCGGTCCCGGAGTTCCGCCCGTCATCTACCTGTCGGTACGACGCACCTCGACCTCCCGGTAACCTGACCATCGCCTGTCCCCAACGATCCGTTCGCCTACTACCTGTCGGCACGACGCACCTCGACCTCCCGGTAACCTGACCATCGCCTGTCCCCAACGATCCGTTCGCCTACTACCTGTCGGCACGACGCACTCCGACCTCCCGGTAACCTGACCATCGCCTGTCCCCAACGATCCGTTCGCCTACTACCTGTCGGCACGACGCACTTCGACCTCCCGGTAACCTGACCATCGCCTGTCCTCAACGATCCCTACGTCTCCTACCTGTCGGCTTGACGCACCTCGATCTCCCGGTCCCAGCTCCCTCGTCGGTCCTGGGGAATCACCTTCTATTGTGTTTTGTGCCATTAATAAACCCCTGTTCTTCCTTTCCTGGTCTCCGCCTGCGTTCTGGGTCCAACCTCACCACACACACCCGTGACAGAACGAACGAGCCATTATGGACCCCGGCGACGGAGATCGGAGAAGCGCGAGATCCACGTTTACGCAGCGCAGTGGGAGCCACATCTGGCGGACGCCCATGCGACGATTACCCGGCTGCTGGACATCACGGAGTCCCAGGGCGTACGCATAACGCGCCTCGAGGCGAGGGATCCACAAACGCCGGTTCTCGCTGGTTCCGCGGAGCCGCACATCCCGCCCCCGCCGAGATACTCGGGGAATCCGGACACCTGCCGGAGCTTCCTGGTACAATGCAAAAATATTTTTGAAGCACAGCCGTCCCGCTTTACGAGGGAAGCGGGGAGGATTGCGTATATAGTGAGTCTGCTGGAGGGAGGACCCCTCGCTATGTACGATGCGCTCCGTGCGCAAGGATCTCCTCTCGTGGAGACTTTTGTGGCTCTCGAGATGGAGCTCATGAGGGTGTACGACCACCCCATACGGGGCGCCCAGGCTGGACAACTCCTGTTGCGGCTCAAGCAAGGAACGCTTAGTCTTCGGGAGTACATCGCCCGGTTCCGCCGGTTGGCGGTGGAGTCCGGTTGGAACGAGGAATCACTCCTGTCCGCGTTCCAGAGCGGACTCAACCGGGAGTTGGGCACGGAGGTGGCGTTGCGGGGCCAGAAGGGCACTGTGGATGAGGCCATCCAGATGGCCATTCAGGTGTCCGACCTAGCTATGCAGTGGGGGGACGGTCCGGGTCCTTCCAGAAGCGTCTCCCGCCCAGCTGAGGAGAGGAGATATTCTCGGTCCACCGCTTCCTTTGCAGAGGAGCCGATGCAGTTGGATCGGGTGGTCCTCTCCCAGCAGGAACGGAAGCGGAGGCTGGACACCGGAGCTTGTCTCTACTGCGGGACGTTGGGACACTCCATTCGCGACTGTCATCGTCGGCCAAAAGATCGGGCCCCTCAGTGACGGCGGGGTCCCTGAGGTGCCAGAATGCGACCCGCTCTCCAGCTCTACTTACAGGCTCCCATTTTCTCGGACATCTCCTTTGGGCGAGGGAGAGGCTTCCGGTGGAGGTGTTGGTGGACTCCGGAGCAGATGCCAGCTTTATTGATGCGGCTCTGGTCGAACGGGCCGGTATTCCCACCGAGCGGATACAGCCACCATTGGAGGTGAACTCACTGGATGGAAAACCGTTGGCCCGGATCACTCAACGGTCTGTTCCTCTCACCCTGATTCTGTCTGGGAATCACCGGGAGACCATCAGCCTACACATCATCTCCTCCCCCCACACCCCGGTGGTATTGGGTAGACCGTGGTTGGCGACCCACAATCCACACATCGATTGGGCGGCGGGTTCCATGATTAGTTGGAGCATGTTCTGCCACTCGAACTGCCTCCGGTCCGCTCTAGCCCCACGCAGCTCACCCACCCGTCCGGTCCTGAGTCCTCCCGATCTCTCATCCGTCCCCCGCGTTTACCACGACCTCGGGGAGGTGTTCTCTAAGGAACGGGCCGTCTCCTTACCCCCTCACAGACCATACGACTGCGCCATCAATCTCCTTCCCGGCGCGTCTTTGCCGGTGAGGCGACTCTACAACCTGTCCCGGCCCGAGAGACAGACCATGGAGACCTACATCCACGACTCTCTGGCAGCGGGCCTGATCAGACCCTCGTCGTCGCCTGTGGGTTCTGGTTTTTTTTTTGTGACTAAGAAGGACAACTCGTTAAGACCGTGTATTGACTTCCGGGGGCTAAACGATATCACCGTAAAAAATAAGTACCCCTTGCCACTCATCGACCCAGCCTTCGAGCCTCTCCGTAATGCGATGGTGTTCTCCAAATTGGACCTCCGCAATGCCTACCATCTCGTCCGGATCCGTGAGGGGGACGAGTGGAAGACGGCGTTCAACACTGCTTTGGGGCACTTCGAGTACCGGGTCATGCCCTTCGGTCTCACCAACGCCCCGGCAGTGTTCCAGGCTCTGGTGAACGACGTCCTCCGAGACATGCTGAACCTGTTCGTCTTTGTCTACCTGGACGATATTTTGATATTTTCAGGTAGTCAGAGGGAGCACGTTCAGCACGTCCGGTTGGTCCTTCAGCGACTTTTGGAGAACAAGCTATTCGTCAAGGCGGAGAAGTGCGAGTTCCACGCGAAATCGGTGGCCTTTTTGGGGTTCATAATCGAACCGGGCCAGGTTCGATCGGACCCCGTTAAAGTCAAGGCAGTGGCGGAGTGGCCGACGCCTACGTCCCGGAAACAACTCCAGCGGTTCCTCGGATTTTCTAATTTTTACCGCAGGTTCATCCGGGATTTCAGTAGCGTCGCGGCCCCACTTACTCGGCTCACATCCACGCTCTCTCCGTTCTCCTGGACTCCGGAGGCAGGTGCGGCGTTTGCGCAGCTGAAACGGCTGTTTACCTCGGCTCCGGTTCTGAGGCATCCGGATCCGGCGTGCCAGTTTGTGGTGGAGGTGGACGCATCGGACTCCGGTGTGGGGGCCGTCCTCTCTCAACGTGCCACGGGGGATCGGAAGACTCACCCTTGTGCCTTTTTTCAAGACAGTTGTCGCCCGCGGAGAGGAACTACGACGTGGGGAATCGGGAGCTCTTGGCAGTGGTTCTGGCCTTGGAGGAGTGGAGGCATTGGCTGGAGGGGGCCGAACAACCGTTCGTGGTCTGGACAGACCACAAGAACTTGGCCTACCTCCGCACCGCCAAACGGCTCAACTCTCGACAGGCGCGGTGGGCGTTGTTCCTGGGGAGGTTCAACTTCACACTCACTTACCGGCCTGGATGTCGGAATGTGAAACCGGACTCTCTCTCTCGCCAGTGGGACGCCGAGAGGGATCTCGTCGAGCCAGAGACCATCCTGCCTCCGGTGTGCGTGCTTGGGGCAGTCACTTGGGAGATTGAGGGTCTCGTCCGGTCGGCTCAACGTACCCATCCAGATCCAGGTAATGGTCCCGCTAACCGGCTGTTTGTACCCGATCCAGTTAGGTCTCGGGTGCTGCAGTGGGCTCATTCCTCCCGCCTGACCTGCCATCCCGGCTTTGCACGGACCCTGTCCTTCCTCAGACGGAGCTTCTGGTGGCCTTCCATCTCCCGGGACACCCAGGCCTTTGTCACGGCCTGCACCGACTGTGCACGCAGCAAGGCCTCACATCGACCTCCTGCGGGGTTGCTGCAGCCGCTGCCTATCCCTCGTCGGCCTTGGTCGCACATCGCCGTGGACTTCGTCACCGGTCTTCCGCCGTCGGCTGGTAACTCCACCATCCTCACCATCGTCGACCGGTTTTCGAAGGCGGTCCATTTTGTGCCTTTGCCCAAGCTTCCCTCGGCCAAGGAGACGGCGGACCTCCTGGTGCTGCAGGTATTCCGTCTGCACGGGATACCCCTGGACATAGTGTCCGACCGGGGGCCACAGTTCGCGTCGCAGTTGTGGAGGGCGTTTTGCCAGGCTCTGGGGGCCACCGCCAGCCTCTCCTCCGGATACCACCCCCAGTCCAATGGACAAACGGAGAGAGCCAACCAGGACCTGGAAGCGGCTCTCCGCTGCGTCGCCGCGAACCATCCATCCTCATGGAGTTCCCACCTCCCTTGGGTGGAGTACGCCCACAACTCCCTGATCAGCGACGCCACAGGGATGTCGCCGTTCCAGGCATCACTGGGCTACCAACCACCCCTGTTTCCCGTCCAGGAGGAGGAGATTGCGGTGCCGTCGGTACGGGCCCACCTCCAGCGCTGCCGCCGGATTTGGAGGACCGCGCGGTCGGCACTCCTTCGTACGGCCGATCGGAACCGGCGTTTGGCGGACCGTCGGAGGGTCCAGGCACCCATCTATCGACCTGGACAACAAGTTTGGCTCTCCTCCCGTGACCTACCACTCCAGGTACAGTCCCGGAAGTTGGCGCCTCGTTATGTGGGACCTTACACGGTGGACAAGGTCATCAACCCTGTTTCTGTACGGCTAAGATTGCCGCCAGCCATGAAAGTACATCCCACCTTTCATGTCTCTCTGTTGAAACCTGTGTCTTCCAGTCCCTTGTGCCCTCCCACCACACCCCCTCCCCCCCCCAGGATCATCGACGACCATCCCGCCTACACGGTGAGAAAGATCCTGGACATCCGTCGCCGTGGCCGGGGTTTCCAGTACCTGGTGGATTGGGAAGGGTACGGCCCGGAGGAGCGGAGTTGGATTCCACGGCGGAGTGTCCTGGATCTGTCCCTCATCCGCGACTTCCATCAGGAACATCCCAACAGGCCGAGTGGGGCGCCAGGAGGCACCCGTTGAGGGGGGGGTACTGTCACGGTTACGGTGGTTGACAGGGGGCGTTGCCAGGCCGCGTGCGCTAGAGGCGCACACACACGCACCTGCCAACCATTACCGTGGCTAATTACCATTGATCTCACCTGGGGGCTACTTATACAGCGGCGTCAGTGAGAGACGTCGCTCGTTCGTACTACGTGTAAACCGGTACGCTACCAGTCCCCAGGTGACATTCATCCCTGGTCCTGATCACCCTGCTACGGACTATCGGAGAGATAGTCCGCCCGTCTGCTGTTCCAGCCCCCCTCGTCGGTCCCGGAGTTCCGCCCGTCATCTACCTGTCGGTACGACGCACCTCGACCTCCCGGTAACCTGACCATCGCCTGTCCCCAACGATCCGTTCGCCTACTACCTGTCGGCACGACGCACCCCGACCTCCCGGTAACCTGACCATCGCCTGTCCCCAACGATCCGTTCGCCTACTACCTGTCGGCACGACGCACTTCGACCTCCCGGTAACCTGACCATCGCCTGTCCTCAACGATCCCTACGTCTCCTACCTGTCGGCTTGACGCACCTCGATCTCCCGGTCCCAGCTCCCTCGTCGGTCCTGGGGAATCACCTTCTATTGTGTTTTGTGCCATTAATAAACCCCTGTTCTTCCTTTCCTGGTCTCCGCCTGCGTTCTGGGTCCAACCTCACCACACACACCCGTGACAGTGTGGTTCTTATGTTTAACATTTTTTTATTTAAAAAGAATAATATTTACCATCTAGATGTTAAAGATACTTATACCAAATATGGACACATTAATAAGCATTTCACAGAATGAATGCAAAAATGTAAAAACATACACAAACAAAAATACACAAACTATTATATATAAATATATATACACACAAAATTGTGTGTATATATAAACACGTGTGTGTGTGTGTGTGTGTGTGTGTGTGTGTGTTTGTGTTGTTTTTTGTTTGTTTTGCTGTTTTAATAAATGGACTTGGACCTGGACCTGACAGGTTCAGGGGCAATACTGTTGATACTGTTTTTTTTCATTTGGTTGGGTCAGCTTTCACACTGGACAACATCAAGCCAAACCCCAACAGTGTAAACACATGTTACACTTACAGAGAACCATCTGGGAACAGTCTGCCTGTGAAAGGATTCTAAAAATAAGAAAAAAACTGGCAGGTAATTGGACTGTGTGCTCATCACGTCTAACGTCAACCAATCAGATCCACGAACACAATTTGACGTAGAGCGAAACCATTTCGTAAAACTTTAGTTTTAGTTCAGTGCTGTTTCTTCGCTCTTCTGCCAATGAAACAAATACTCTCTCCACTTTATCAGATCATATGAAAACAGATGCTATAGCAGCACCTTATGCTGACCGCTTTAGGAGCCGCCATCGTAGTTGTTTTTCAGCGGACATCAAGTCGGACCTAAGACATCAGACCTAAACGACGCCTCCCACGTAGCTGCCAGAAGTTGGTATTCTCACGTGAACGGAATCTCACAAATCTGAAGATAGCTCGCCTATTGGACAGAACATCCGTAGGAAACTCACAATGTTAATACAATAATAACGGACGATAATATTGGAGCAACAACAACAAACTGTGGTTTTACTTTTTTTTTCATATTAATTGAATTATTTTATTCTAATAACCCCAACGGCAGTGTTTTTTTGAGTGACCACGATCAAGTGCTTTATATAGTTGTCCGACCAATGGTGAGTTAGCATTCCGTTGTACATCCATTGTACATAATAATGCCGGCTTTTATATAGCGCTTTTATCCACACATTACCCATTCATACACCGACGGCGGAGTCAGCCATGCAGCCAGCACGTCAGGAGCAGTTAAGGTTAGGGTGTCTTGCTCAAGGACACCTCGACAGTTTTTGCTAGGAGGAGCCGGGGGACACATCTTGAATCTATTCCGATGAGTGCTTTCACCTCATCCACAACAGCCTGCCTGGCAGGATATGAAAGTGTACATTCAAACCACAATGCATTGTTTTATTTCCAGACTTTCCATTTTCAAGTGGAGAGAGTTAGTTGGTCAGCACCGGAGTTGGAAAGAGGGGTTGTGTTCACACACAACCCCCAAAAAACCAGACCATCGGGGGAAACGCTCCAGGGCTAGTCTGGTTTACATCTGCAGCCCCTGGGCAGGCAGACAGATCATACATACAAAAACATTACATCAAATACAATTACATCATACATGTAACATTTATGGACAAACAGTAGCTGCACCACCAAGGGAAAGCAAGGATAAAAGATCTGGAGAAGATATGGATCACATACACCAGCAAGTTGACAGTTTACAGTAAACTGTCAACTATAACAAACACACAGCAGTAAACAAGGGACTGGAGGTGAATTAGTGAGTTGATTGTTTGTTGTGAAGTATTTTTCCGATGGAAAGTAGGGCTTTTCATAAAACGAGTCTGTCCATGCAGTAGAAAGGCATTGTGCTGTAAAAAATTGTGCTACATGACCAGCAAACAACAGTTGGAACAACAGTTATAACAACAGTTGGAACAACAGTTATAACAACAGCCCTAGAGAACTGGTGCTACATGACCAGAGAACAACAGCCCTAGAGAACTGGTGTTACATGACCAGAGAACAACAGCCCTAGAGAACTGGTGCTACATGACCAGAGAACAACAGTTGGAACAGCAGCCCTATAGAGAAACTGGTGCTACATGGTCAGAGAACAACAGTTGGAACAACAGCCCTAGAGAACTGGTGCTACATGACCAGAGAACAACAGTTAGAACAACAGCACTAGAGAACTGGTGCTACATGACCACAGAACAACAGTTGGAAATACAGCCCTAGAGCCGACAAAAGTTTGCTACTACCCAAAATTGCCTCTTTCTACTCCTGTCCACAGTTTAAACTCATTCATACCATTTATGTGATATAAATATAGCTCCCCGGTGTAGGATCTACAATATATTCTTGGTTTGAAATAACAACATTCAGACATGTTGAGCCATGTTCTGCCAGCCATGTTCTGTATGAGGGGATTTGAAAACAAGTGTATTTCCAGACCGACTGGAATCAGAGAACCGGACGACAGATTGAGAGATAAACAGGTTTTCTGCCAGGCCATTGTGTTTGGCTTCAGTTCAGAGATAAATACATCCAGAGTTCTGAATGCTATGACATAGAGGCAGCAGTTAACCCTAAACCCTTTTATTGTACCCAGACAAGAACCAGTAGGAACACACAGTGGCGTTATGTTACACCCCTGACCTTAACCGTGAAGTGAAATGTTTATTCTGCACTACACTAGACAGGCTCCGTGGCCTGTCTTTAATGAAGCTAACAAAAACAACAGTTCCTAGAACTGGCATGGTACAAAAATGCAAAGAAAAAAAACACGGGCAGAAAATAAAAAAACAAAACTAGATCAGCAAAATTGGCTAAAAATAAACTAAGCTTAAGCTTTTTTCTATCTAATCGCATTGGGAAATTGTGTGAAAAACAACCTTATCTCTATCCATTTTGCACTATTGTGTATTTAGGGTATTGTGTTTCTTTGTATACAACGTTTTATATGGACGTTTATTTTGTTAAGCTTTGTTTTACATTTTTTTATTGTTTTTAAGAGTGTCTTGAGGATTGCTATATCGTCATTGCTATATGCGTATTGGAAAATTGTTACCTTATTTCTATAAAGCAACCTAATCTCAATCTATCCACATTAGGGATATACAGTGTTAAAAACAATCTTATCTCTATCTATCTGCATTGTGTCTAGCAGAGTGTGTTAGTGGTGTGTGTAGTAGATAGAGTGTGTTAGTGTTGTGTGTAGCAGTGTGTTAGTGTTGTGTGTAGCAGAGTGTGTTAGTGTTGTGTGTAGTAGAGTGTGTTAGTGTTGTGTGTAGCAGTGTGTAAGTGTTGTGTGTGTGTAGCAGAGTGTGTTAGAGTTGTGTGTAGCAGAGTGTGTTAGTGTTGTGTGCAGCAGAGTGTGTTAGTGTTGTGTGTAGCAGAGTGTATTAGTGTTTTGTGTAGTAGAGTGTGTTAGTGTTGTGTGTAGCAGAGTGTATTAGTGTTTTGTGTAGTAGAGTGTGTTAGTGTTGTGTGTTGCAGAGTGTGTTAGTATTGTGTGTTTCAGTGTGTTTGTGTTGTGTGTAGCAGAGTGTGTTAGTGGTGTGTGTAGAAGAGTGTGTTAGTGATGTGTGTAGTACAGTGTGTGTTGTGTGTAGCAGAGTGTGTTACTGTTGTGTGTGAGTGTCTTAGTGTTGTGTGTAGCAGTGTGTTAGTGTTGTGTGTGTGTAGGAGAGTGTTAGGGTTGTGTGTAGTAGAGTGTGTTAGTGTTGTGTGCAGCAGTGTGTTAGTGTTGTGTGTAGCAGAGTGTATTAGTGTTTTGTGTAGTAGAGTGTGTTAGTGTTGTGTGTTGCAGAGTGTGTTAGTGTTGTGTGTTGCAGAGTGTGTTAGTGTTGTGTGTTGCAGAGTGTGTTAGTGTTGTGTGTTGCAGTGTGTTTGTGTTGTGTGTAGCAGAGTGTGTTAGTGGTGTGTGTAGCAGTGTGTTAGTGATGTGTGTAGTACAGTGTGTGTTGTGTGTAGCAGAGTGTGTTACTGTTGTGTGTGAGTGTCTTAGTGTTGTGTGTAGCAGTGTGTTAGTGTTGTGTGTGTGTAGGAGAGTGTTAGGGTTGTGTGTAGTAGAGTGTGTTAGTGTTGTGTGCAGCAGTGTGTTAGTGTTGTGTGTAGCAGAGTGTATTAGTGTTTTGTGTAGTAGAGTGTGTTAGTGTTGTGTGTTGCAGAGTGTGTTAGTGTTGTGTGTTGCAGAGTGTGTTAGTGTTGTGTGTTGCAGAGTGTGTTAGTGTTGTGTGTTGCAGTGTGTTTGTGTTGTGTGTAGCAGAGTGTGTTAGTGGTGTGTGTAGCAGTGTGTTAGTGATGTGTGTAGTACAGTGTGTGTGTTGTGTGTAACAGAGTGTGTTACTGTTGTGTGTGAGTGTCTTAGTGTTGTGTGTAGCAGAGTGTGTTAGTGGTGTGTGTGTGTGTGTGTAGGAGAGTGTTAGTGTTGTGTGTAGTATAGTGTGTTAGTGTTGTGTGCAGCAGAGTGTGTTAGTGTTGTGTAGAATGTGTGTGTGTTGTCTGTAGCAGAGTGTGTGTGTGTGTGTGTGTGTGTGTGTGTGTGTGTGTGTGTGTGTGTGTGTGTGTGTGTGTGTGTGTGTGTGTGTGTGTGTGTGTGTGTGTGTGTGTGTGTGTGTGTGTGTGTGTGTGTGTGTGTGTCTTAGTGTTGTGTGTATCAGGGTATGTAGAACCTTCAATGACCCACACACCTTAACAATAAAATATATAAAAATAGCCTATTTCTTGCCACAATAATGGCATCAAGTTTAATCCTGCACAAATAATCAGAACACAGTAACAAAATATACAAGAGATCGGAACGACATGCTCTCGACTCTCGACCACACGGCAACAAACGCTTCGATAAATCGCAACAACGTTTGCCCGAGACGTCACGTTTAAAGAGCACCGATGAGGTGAGGGCTGAGAACACACATGCTCCGAGACAGATCAGGAGAAACAAAACGATCGCTGTCATGCGGGGATTTTCAGCGGCGTTACCGAATGATTGCGTCACTTTAACAATGCACAAGAAATCGATCAAACCCGTCACAAATGACAACAAAAACAACATTGCAACAATATCTATCTACGTTTAATCATGCACGTATAATCAGAACACATGTCTTACAATATTCAAGAGATCGGAACAACGTGCTCTCGAGTCTCGACGGAACTGACTGAACTGAAATGACACGGCAACAAAAAAAAGGACAGATGAGGACGAGGACACGCGGACGGGCCTATCACGAGCAAGGATGGGGAATACATGCTGCCATATGCTGGTGTACTTTGTGCCATGTTAAATAAAAACTGCATCGAGTTTAAATGTGAATTAACCATACATAACATAGCATAACAGCTGTAACAAAGTATGTTAAAGATAGCATGACTATTTCGATCTCCAGGTATATATATATATATATATATATATATATATATATATATATATATATATATATATATATATATATATATACGACACAAGGACTCACATTGCTATCACAACTAGAATATTAATATTTTAATTGTGGTGAAAACCTGGCCAATTTGGACGTCTGGTCACCGTATGTTAGTGTTGTGTGTAGCAGAGTGTTTTAGTGTTGTGTGTAGCAGAGTGTTTTAGTGTTGTGTGTAGCAGAGTGTTAGTGTTGTGTGCAGTGTTGTGTGTGGTATTGTTGTTTGTTACAGTGTGCTTGGATGAGGAGGAGGAGAGGAGGGCAGGGGAAGGAGGAGAGGAGGAGGATAGGGGGGAGGAGAGAAGGAGGAGAGGAGGAGGATAGGGGGGAGGAGAGAAGGAGGAGAGGAGGAGGATAGGGGGGGAGGAGAGAAGGAGGGGAAGGAGGAGAGGAGGAGGAGGATAGGGGGGAGGAGAGAAGGAGGGGGAGGAGGAGAGGAGGAGGATAGGGGGGAGGAGAGAATTAGGGGAAGGAGGAGAGGAGGAGGAGGATAGGGGGGAGGAGAGAAGGAGGGGAAGGAGGAGATGAGGAGGAGGATAGGGGGGAGGAGGACAGCAGGGGGGGAGGAGGAGGGCCGAGAGAGGAGAGCAGGAGGGCGTTCTGCAGCTGGCTCCAGTGTTTCTAGGGTTGGGAAGTGAGGCTGTGTGAGGACAGTCAACCTGGGAGGCCTCCTGGCCTGCTTCTCCTCTCAGACACCTTTGGAAAGCTCCCCCTGATCCCGGAATAACCCGGCTGGTCCAGAACAATCACCAAGGGGCTGGTTAAGCTCTAGCACATTTAAATCATGTTTTTCAAAAAGCCGCAAAAGGGGAGAGAGAAGTGATGGCCATATGTTGGTCAAGGGGTTTATGGTTGGGGTAAGTTCACCACAATCTCACTAGGCCACCGTGTCTTGGTCCAACCTGTTAGTTTGGTACATTGGTTCAGTAGACAACTGTCTGTGGCTCTCATTGGACTTTTAGTAGAAGTCTGCTCGATATCCCAGGGGTGTGATTGAAGATCAGCTGAGTATGTTGCATCTGCTCTTGTCATCTCACAGCTGGACGAGTGCAACACTGACTGGGCTAGCATACTCCTAAACCTAATCCTGGACAACTGCAACACTATACTGACTGGGCTACCAGCGTGCACTGCTAAAGCTCTGCACATCATTCAGAATGCAGCCACCAACCCACCTCAGCGAACACGTGTCCACACTGCTCTGCATCTCATCCCTATGTTAAGGGTAGTCTCTGGAGCTGCACTGAGCCACATCACATCTGTCTTCGTCCCTACCCACCCTCTGCAGACCCCCCCCCCCTCCACGCCTCCTCAGACCATCTGAAGACACACCTTTTCCAAGAACATCTCAAAAACTTGTGTTGCTTTTAGTTCTCCAGTTTGGAGTGTCTTTGTTTGAGATGTAGTGTCTCTGTACCTCTGAGATATAACCATTATTATCCATCCTGCAGCCACTCTGCACTCCGGTCCAGCTGTTGAGAAACTTGGTCTTACAGCACTATACTTAACTGCATATAGTAAGGCTTTAGTAAATGTCTCTAACGGGTCTTTTAGTGCATAAAATAAATGTATTGTTCGGGTTAGGCTATCGTCAGGTTGACTGTTGAATCTTTATTTTTTATGTTTAATGTAAGTCAGAAAAATCAATGTGGAGTGTGTGTGGTTAGTGGCTGGTTTAAGCAACCTCACCTGACCTGAGTTAGACAAGGTTGAACAAGCCACCACCACACCCACTCGAGGAGAGAGCTCTAGCCTTGAGATGTCAACACCAACCTTAACATTTTACGCATTGGTTAAACTGCACCAAAGATAACACCGCACAATAATAATATCAAAACATTTTATCGCTATTTCTACATATATCATTAAAAAAAAAAGTTGTAATATCATACTGTGAGGTCCCTGCCGATTCCCGTCCCTGTTAACAAGATCTGGAGATAAAGGTGGTTTAGATGTTTTGGTTAGATATATTTGATATGGGTAAGGGTTACTTGTCGGGTTGGTTGTAGATTTAGATGTATTTTAATGGCTGTTTGTTCAAGCCATGACACCAATGAATGCTGTTCATTTTTACAATTTTTGTTGGTGTTTCTAGTTTTTCCATTTATTTCATTCCTGTGACTCAAATGCAAACAATCTGGTCTCCATGAAGTCACAAAGGCCTCACAAACCGCCAAGCTAAGACATGACCCCTTAACCAAACCCTTACGCTTGAACATACGAGAGCTACCAGCCCTAACCTCCAACCCTGACAACTTAACCGAACCCTTACCCCTGAACATATGAGAGCTACCAGCCCTAACCATGAACTCTGACCCCTTAACCCAGCCCATACCCCTGAACATACGAGAGCTATAAGCCCTAACCTCGAACCCTGACCCCTTAACCAAACCCTTACGCTTGAACATACGAGAGCTACCAACCCTAACCTCGAAGCCTGATCCCTTAACCAAACCCTTACGCTTGAACATACGAGAGCTACCAACCCTAACCTCAAACTCTGACCCCTTAATCCAACCCTTACCCCTGAACATACGAGAGCTACCAACCCTAACCTCAAACCCTGACCCCTTAACCGAACCCTTACGCTTGAACATACGAGAGCTATCAGCCCGAACCTCAAACCCTGACCCCTTAACCAAACCCTTACGCCTGAACATACGAGAGCTATCAGCCCGAACCTCAAACCCTGACCCCTTAACCAAACCCTTACGCTTGAACATACAAGAGCTACCAACCCTAACCTCAAACTCTGACCCCTTAACCCAACCCTTACCCCTGAACATACGAGAGCCACCAACCCTAACCTCGAACCCTGACCCCTTAACGAAACCCTTACGCTTGAATATACGAGTGCTACCAGCCCTAACCTCCAACCCTGACAACTTAACCGAACCCTTACCCCTGAACATACGAGAGCTACCAGCCCTAACCTCAAACTCTGACCCCTTAACCCAACCCTTACCCCTGAACATACGAGAGCTACCAACCCTAACCTCAAACCCTGACCCCTTAACCAAACCATTACGCTTGAACATACGAGAGCTACCAGACCTAACCTCCAACCCTGACAACTTAACCAAACCCTTACGCTTGAACATACAAGAGCTACCAACCCTAACCTCGAACCCTGACCTATTAACCAAACCCTTACGCTTGACATACGAGAGCTACCAACCCTAACCTCGAACCCTGACCCCTTAACCAAACCCTTACGCTTGAACATACAAGAGCTACCAACCCTAACCTCAAACTCTGACCCCTTAACCCAACCCTTACCCCTGAACATACGAGAGCTACCAACCCTAACCTCGAACCCTGACCCTTTAACCAAACCCTTACGCTTGAACATACGAGAGCTACCAGGCCTAACCTCGAACCCTGACCCCTTAACCAAACCCTTACGCTTGAACATACGAGAGTACCAACACTAATCTCAAACTCTGACCCCTTAACCCAACCCTTACCCCTGAACATATGAGAGCTACCAACCCTAACCTCGAACCCTGACCCCTTAACCAAACCCTTACGCTTGAACATACGAGAGCTACCAGCCCTAACCTCCAACCCTGACAACTTAACCGAACCCTTACGCTTGAACATACGAGAGCTACCAACCCTAACCTCAAACTCTGACCCCTTAACCCAACCCTTACCCCTGAACATACGAGAGCTGCCAACCCTAACCTCAAACCCTGACCCCTTAACCGAACCCTTACGCTTGAACATACGAGAGCTATCAGCCCGAACCTCAAACCCTGACCCCTTAACCAAACCCTTACCCCTGAACATACGAGAGCTATCAGCCCGAACCTCAAACCCTGACCCCTTAACAAAACCCTTACGCTTGAACATACGAGAGCTACCACCCCTAACCTCAAACCCTGACCCCTTAACCAAACCCTTACGCTTGAACATACGAGAGCTACCAACCCTAACCTCGAACCCTGACCCCTTAACCAAACCCTTACGCTTGAACATACAAGAGCTACCAACCCTAACCTCAAACTCTGACCCCTTAACCGAACCCTTACCCCTGAACATACGAGAGCTACCAACCCTAACCTCGAACCCTGATCCCTTAACGAAACCCTTACGCTTGAAGATACGAGTGCTACCAGCCCTAACCTCCAACCCTGACAACTTAACCGAACCCTTACCCCTGACCATACGAGAGCTACCAGCCCTAACCTCGAACTCTGACCCCTTAACCCAACCCTTACCCCTGAACATACGAGAGCTACCAACCCTAACCACAAACCCTGACCCCTTAACCAAACCATTACGCTTGAACATACGAGAGCTACCAGCCCTAACCTCCAACCCTGACAACTTAACCAAACCCTTACGCTTGAACATACAAGAGCTACCAACCCTAACCTCAAACTCTGACCCCTTAACCCAACCCTTACCCCTGAACATACGATAGCTACCAACCCTAACCTCGAACCCTGACCCCTTAACCAAACCCTTACGCTTGAACATACGAGAGCTACCAACCCTAACCTCGAACCCTGACCCCTTAACCCAAACCTTACCCCTGAACATACGAGAGCTACCAACCCTAACCTCGAACCCTAACCCCTTAACCGAACCTTTACGCTTGAACATACGAGAGCTGCCACCCCTAACCTCAAACTCTGACCCCTTAACCGAACCCTTACGCTTGAACATACGAGAGCTATCAGCCCGAACCTCAAACCCTGACCCCTTAACCAAACCCTTACCCCTGAACATATAAGAGCTATCAGCCCGAACCACAAACCCTGACCCCTTAACCAAACCCTTACGCTTGAACATACGAGAGCTACCACCCCTAACCTCAAACTCTGACCCCTTAACCGAACCCTTACGCTTGAACATACGAATGCTACCAGCCCTAACCTCCAACCCTGACAACTTAACCGAACCCTTACCCCTGAACATACAAGAGCTACCAGCCCTAACCTCGAACTCTGACCCCTTAACCCAACCCTTACCCCTGAACATACGAGAGCTACCAGCCCTAACCTTGAACCCTGACCCCTTAACCAAACCCTTACGCTTGAACATACGAGAGCTACCAACCCTAACCTCAAACTCTGACCCCTTAACCCAACCCTTACCCCTGAACATTCGAGAGCTACCAACCCTAACCTCGAACTCTGACCCCTTAACCCAACCCTTACCCAAGAGCTACTCTGGCTCTTATGGACGCAATCTGCAGCCCAGTTCCAGACGGACCCCACAGGGCACATGATGGGCTGTCACACTTTATGCTGAGTTACATTCCATTCTATCATTTACACACTGATTTTTTTCTCCAGGTTGAATTACAAGAAGTGGGTGTGTTCCTCGTTGGTCACAGCTGGAACGAGGATAACAACTAGAAACATTGAAAGCAGCCTTTTTAGCTCCTTGTATCTGAAGGTTGGTCAAATGTGGCAACTAAAGCCTATCTTTCCATTTCTGTGCCCAGGCACACTCTGTCCTCTCCATGGCTCTTCCTGTTTGGATTCACCATGTACCTTTAATAGAACCACCATGTACCTTTAATTTAACCACCATGTACCTTAAATATAACCACCATGTACCTTAAATATAACCAACATTTACCTTAATAATAACCACCATGTCCCTTTAATTGAACCACCATGTACATTTAATATAACCAGCATGTACCTTAATAATAACCACAATGTACCTTTAAAATAACCACCATGTAAATGGACTGCCTTTTATATAGTGCTTTTATCTAAAGTGCTTAACATGCCTCATGTCATGCCTCACATACATTCAACCACCGATGGCGGAGTCAGCCTTCAAGTCAAGTCAAGTTTATTGTCACTTCACAGTTTACACAAGTATAAAGCAGTGAGTGAAAATCTTATGTGCAATACCCGACGACAGACAGCAGTTATAAAGATAAGATAAAAATTGATAAAAATTGAATAAAAATAGAATAGAATAAAGATAAAATGCAATTTATAAAATGCAATATATCGGCACAGAAAAATATGTATATATAAATCAATGTAATAAAATATACATTGTTATATGTTATACGCCCTTGTTCAGCAGCCTGATGGCCTGACTGTGGAAGCTCTGAGTCTATTTGTACGGCACTTGATACTGCAGTATCGCCTGCCTGACGGTAAAATAATACAATTTGTGGCTGGGGTGGGCAATGTCTTTTCTAATGCGTTTGGCCTTGGCCACGCACCGCTGGTTATATATGTCCAGTGATTTGAAGTACTCTGCACTCGAGTGCGGTGCAGTTCCCGTACCAGGCGGTGATACACCCTGCAAGAACACTCTCCGGTATGGTGCCGGTATAGAATGTTCTCAGGATGCGGGGGCCCATGCTGATTTTCCTCAGACCCCTGAGCAAATACAGGCGTTGTTGGGCCCTTTTCACCACGTGTGTGGTGTGCGTGGACCATGTGAGGTCCACGGAGATGTGCACGCCGAGGAACTTGAAGCTGCTGACCCTCTCCACTGCAACACCGTCGATGGAGATAGGGCCGTGCTCTCCTCTCTGCTTCCTGTAGTCCACGATCAGCTCCTTGGTCTTCTTTACGTTGAGGGCGAGGCTGTTCTCCTGGCACCACTGCTCCAGCGCTCCAACCTCCTCCCTGTAGGCTGTCTCGTCGTTGCCATCAATCAGGCCCATCACTGTCGTGTCGTCAGCAAACTTGATGATGACGTTGGAGCTGTGCATAGCCATGCAGTCGTGGGTGTAGAGGGAGTAGAGGAGAGGGCTCAGCACGCATCCCTGGGGGGCTCCCGTGTTGAGGGTCAGTGGCTCTGAGGTGGTGCTGCCCATCCTCACCACCTGCCGGCGGTCCGACAGGAGGTCCAGTATCCAGCTGCACGTGGATGGGGGCACGCCTAGACCTCTAAGTTTGGTGTCGAGCTTGGCAGGAACTATCGTGTTGAATGCTGAGCTGTAGTCCACAAACAGCACGACGGTGACACTCCTACAGAGCAAGTCCTAAGCAGAGCCAAGAGAGCAAAGAGAAGTGAGTCAAGAAGCAGAAGTGAATAAAAAACTTGCGTTGTGTAGTTAGTAGGTGTTGTGTTCCGGCGAAGTGGACGGGTTGGGATGTAGGCCTTGACCATTGCCTGGAGGTAGGATGGAGCAGTACCTTTTACTGCATTGTAGGCTAGCACCAAGGTCTTGAACTGGATGCGAGCAGCTACAGGTAGCCAGTGTAGAGTCCAAAGGAGGGTAGATGTGTGGGAGTACTTGGGGCGGTTGAACACCAGGCAAGCTGCAGATTTCTGAATGAGCTCCAGGGGCCTGATGGAAAATGCCGGGGCGCCAGCAAGAAGGGAGTTGCAGTAGTCCAGCCGGGAGATGACAAGAGCCTGGATGAGCACCTGTACAGCCTTTTCAGTGGGAAAAGGCCGAATCCTCCTGATGTTGTAGAGGAGGAATCTGCAGGAGCGTGTCACCGATGCCTTACACTTTTGCCTGAATTATTGTACTTCTACCTGAGCACTGGTTCAGTTCTTAGAGACTTGTTAGAAATTAAATGCACTTTTGACTTCTGGTGACGAGTTGTTCTCTTACCTTCCTTCGTTGAAACACACTAACATACACTAAGTCGCTTTGGATAAAAGCGTCTGCTAAATGACTGTAATGTAATGTAATTTATATAATATACTATATTCTATTATATTAACTATATTTATTAAGCCAATGATTATCCTGATACAAAGTTTACTGATACCAAAAACCCTCTTCTCTCAAACACACACACAAGGTGTGTGAGCGTCTCGGGTCATGGGTGCTGCTGCCGTTGCTCAAACACATCCTTTCATGTTCGTTCTTTACTCGACAACAACATCTGACCCATGCTGTCTATATATATAATAAAATATGTAATATAATATAAGTATAATATAGTTCTGTGGTGTGGTTGCCGGTTCTGCCGTCGAACGTGCTCTGGCTCCTGTGGTGCTCACAGCCCTATGGGCGCACGGTGGGGATATAGACAACTTATATCGAATATAGTTTAACACAACGATCGCTACTGCTGCCCCTGTGGGGCCTAGGCCTCCTTGGTTCAAACCTATACGGTCCTTCTGCATTCAGTTCAATCGTTTCTTCGTCACTGGATGAATCACCTCGATAACTCGCCATTTAGCAGGTGTACAACGGAGCACTGATGACGTCATAGCGATCACATAACTAGTAAAAAATGGCGGCGTCCAGTGCAATTACAATAAATGTTTCAATAAAAATGATACTAGATAAAGTCGGAAATCAACCATATTTTCTGAATATGTAGAAAACACACAATTATCTACACATACATTTTCTTAGCCTATTAGTGAACTATCCCTTTAATATAACAACCTTTATAATAGTCACCTTGATAATAACCACCATGTACCTTAATCTTACGTTTGTACCTTTACCACCATGTAGCTTTAAAATAACCACCTTTATAACAACCACAATGTCTCTTTGAAATATAGTAGTATATAGTTACATAAGAGTGTAAACAGGACATCATTTTATTTATATGTGTAGTACAGTGAGTACAGTTACAGCTTTGCAGGAGTATAAACAGCCCATATTCACCCACTGAGCTGAATGTGTACCCCTCACTCACTGTGACAGTGTGACTTTAATCTAGGGCCAGATTCCAGTCCTGGGGTTAGGGTTACTGCTGCCCTCTAACTTCAGTGGTAGGGTTAGGGTTACTCTGTTGCTGCCCTCTCTGGGCAGATTCCAGTACTTTTCCCTCATAGTTTGATGTAGATTGCAATCAATGAGTGACATTGTGTATTTGAGCAGTTTTCTGAAACCCCAGCAGAGTGGGGTCCGAGAGCTGCCAGCTGCTGCCTGGAACCGGTCCCACTGCTGAACCGGACCCTGGAGAGTACCGAGGTGGAGGAATGCCTGGCAGGGAACCCCATGCTACAGCAGGTCCAGGTGGACCAGGTCCAGGTGGCTGTTCAAACTGTTCCTGGACACCCAGGAACAGTTTCACTGACCCACACCTTGCCTACCTATGTTCGGGTCTACTGTAGATATCTTGCCTCACCTAGTCCTACACCTAGGTCTGCCACAGACACCTGGGGCTGCGCTCATGTGTTACTAGAGACAGGCTCAAGGTTCCGGTGTCCTCCTCCGAGGGGGAGGAGGCGGTGGCAGGGCTGTGTACGTGTACACTGCATGGCAGCCATACAGGTGGAATCCTTCCTGGGTTAGTGCGCTTGGGACAAAGTGTCTCCCGGTTAGGGATTAAGAGAGAGGGGTTAGCACACCGGTGTGTCCACACAAACGTAATCACATTACCGTTTACGTTTCTTAGCAGCACGCTACTGGACTTAACTCTGATCAGGGTGACACAGTCCGGGCCCCGACTCTGCAAGCTGTTATAGAACATATAGTAGTCTTGTCTCTGAGTTGGAGGTCTCCTTCTCTCTCTCTCTCTGTCTCTTCTTTGTCTAAATGGAAGTCTCTCTCTCTCTCTCTCTTCTTAGTTTAAATGGAAGTCTCTCTCTCCCCCCCTTTCTCTCTCGCTCTCTCTCTCTCTCTCTCTCCTTTGAGAGAGTGGTCCTCAAACCCTTGATTGATGTTTCTAATGATTATTGTTGACATAGAGAAGGTTGATAATGTTGCTTGTTTAAATCATTGTTATACAATTGACATTGCATTTGTGCAGTTCCTCTGCACCACCCATAGGGATCGCATCCTTTACTCCTGCACACCTGCAATACAAAATATATAATTTAATATAATATATATATCATATAAATGAGATAAACCAAAAAATTATATATATATCATATATGAGATAAAAAATTTAAATAAAATGCATATATTTCATAAACAACACATTGGCATTGGCTGCTTACTTCTGTATTTTAGTAGTTTTTTAGCTGTAGTTTTTTTTTTTAAATGGTTAGGGGAAGGCCTACTAACACATTAATCACAATACTTTTGTTATTATTTAAACAAGCAGTATTTATATGTGATAGTCATCAATGAAGCCACTAGATCATAATCATACCGAGATCATAATTAATCCACAAGGCCCATAGACAATAGACACCTGCCTGCCTGCCTGCCTGCCTGCCTGCCTGCCTGCGTGTGTGTGTTTGTGTGTGTGTGTGTGTGTGTGTGTGTGTGTGTGTGTGTGTGTTGACAGTGCTCTGTTAGTATTAGTCATAGTAATGTGGGAGGGGCAGGGGCAGTGTAATCCTTCCTATTGGCTGGAGAGGGATGGTCCTTAGCCCTGCCCCTTGGGCTCTATATAAACAGAGAGTCGCTCTCTCTGCTGTATGTCTCTACGAGGCTGCTGTAGTGGGACGCCAGCACCACCCTGACCACCACCTGGAACGACCGAAAGGAGGATGGAGGAGCAGGGGCTGTCTCTGTGGATCTACGTAGGGGTGCTGACCGTGATGCTGGTGTGGGCTTTGCTGAGGGCCCTGCCCCACCACATCAGCAGTGGGCCGGTCCTGATGGCGTGTCTGGGGGCCTCCGTGCTGATGGAGCGGCTGTGGGCTTTCTGGCCGGCCGCCCTGCTGCTGCTAACCCTAGGCCTGGCCTGGTGGCTTCGCTCAACCAGGACCTCCCAGCTCGCCCTCCTGGCGCCCGAGGGCAGGGCCATCTGCCTCACAGGTCAGTCTAACTCCAAACCATAACCTCTATCTATAATCCTAACCCTGACCTTATAACCCCTACCTCTAGCACTAGCCCTAACCCTCAAACCCCTACCCCTGTAGCCCTAGCCCTTACCCACTAACCCATACCTCTAGCTTTAACCCTAACCATCTAGCCCTAACCCTCTAACCCCTACCTCAAACCATTACCTCTAGCAGTACCCTCTAACCCTAGCCCTAACCCTTTAACCATAACCCTCTGACCACTACCTCTACCTCACCCTCTAACCTCTTATCTTAACCCTAGCCTCTAACCTAAACCTAGCCCACCAATGCAACCTGGGTTCGCATTGTGTCTGATTGCTTTGCTCTTTTTCAGTGTGTGTGTGTGGGGGGTGTGGGTGTGTGTGTGTGTGTGTGTGTGTGTGTGTGTGTGTGTGTGTGTGTGTGTGTGTGTGTGTGTGTGTGTGTGTGTGTGTGTGTGTGTGTGTGTGTGTGTGTGTGTGTGTGGGTGGGTGGGTGGGTGGGTGGGTGGGTGGGTGGGTGGGTGGGTAGGTGGGTGTGTGTGTGTGTGTGTTTCTTCTGAAGCTAAAATGAGGTCAGTAATTGATCTTGTGGTGGAGGTGGTGTGTGAGATCAGTCTAACAGACCCAGCTTGAAATGTTTTGAGTATCTCTGAAGAGGACTTGACTCCTTGATCCACAGAGAGTAAGCCCGGGTCCAGAGATATTGTGCCCATGTTAAATCCACAGGGATGTATAGCGTGTTCAATGTGCACTTAGTTCCGCCTTGTTTCAGTTAAAAGGTTAGACTTGAAGAGGGAAGTTTGTTCAAGAAGGCCACTTCAGAGGACTTCTGTGTTTGAAAACAGATGGTGCTGATGGTATTATGGCGATGATGGTTTATGTCTGGCTTCAATATATTCTACGTATGAATGTCTTTATGTATGGCTGCAATACATTCTGCGTATGAATGTCATTATGTCATATGGAAAGCCTCTGTCTGTGTCAATTAGAAGGTCTGGTGATGCATGTCCTGAACAATGCTGCATTTGTGTATACATATGAATACATATTTATATATATATACGTATACTTATATATATATATATAAGTATATATATATATATATATATATATATATATATTTATATATATATTTATATATATATAAATGGATAAATGGGAGAGAGTATTTTATGTAATACCAGAACATGCCTCTAGTAATGTAAATACAAATACTATGGGGTCTAACCCTAACACTTTTTTAAATTATTATAATTGTTGGTGCCACACTCATAGTAATGCTATTTATACTGATAGTAATGATTTTAACACTCAGTAATGATATTAACACTCATAGTAATGATATGAACAATCACAGTAATGATATTGACACTCAGTAATGATATTAACACTCATAGTAATGATCTTAACACTCAGTTATTATATAGTCTGTAAGTACTCTGGTACTATGTTCAATAGTGTTACTACTGTGGTGCTATGTTCTATAGTCTGTGCTGTGGTACTATGTTCTATAGTCTGTAATTACCGTGGTACTATGTTCTATGGTGGTCCTGAATCCAACAGTGTGCTAGTTTCCGGACAGCTTCCCTGGGCCTCCACCCACAACCAGATGTGCTGAACTGGGAACCCTCCGTGCTCTTCTGACTGCAGTCGGCCATGTTTGTTTTCTTGTTCAGAGGCCACCGTTGGAGGGCTTCGCCGTTGCATAAGACTTTTTCCTGTACAACCTCATTGGTCTTACGGAGCCAAGTCCATCTCTCCCCGATCCCCAGCAATCATTATGTCCTGCAATTGTCTACTGTCTTTCCCACAGTACCCCTAGATATACTGTCATCCTACAGAACGCCTACATATACTGTATTCCCCACAGTATCCCTAGATATACTTTCCTCCTACAGAACACCTAGATATACTGTCCTCCTACTTCTAGATATGCTGTCCTCATACAGTACACCTACATATACTGTCCTCCTACAGTACACCTACATATACTGTAGACCTACTCCTACATACTAGATATACTCCTAGATATACTGTCCTCCTACCTCTAGATATGCTGTCCTCCTACTCCTAGATATACGGTCCTTGTACTCCTAGATATACTGTCCTCCTCCTAGATATACTGTCTACCTATACAGTACCCCTAGATATACTCACCCTAATCGTAACACGTGCAGGGTTTGCGTTCTTCTAACCTTAAACAGGGTTAACTGATGAGGTTATCACCGAATCTTCACTTTTACCGCCAGGCAGGCGATACCGCAGTATCAAGTGCCGTACAAATAGACTCCGAGATAGCTTCCACAGTCAGGCCATCAGGCTGCTGAACAAGGGCGTATAGCATACAACAATGTCTATTTTATTACATTGATTTATATATACATATTGCTCTTTTTCTGTGCCGATATATTGCATTTTATAAATTGCATTTTTATTTAATTTTTTTAACTTTATTCTATTCTATTTTTATTACATTTATTTATCTATTTTGATCTTATTTTTATAACTGCTGTCTGTCGTCGGGTATTGCACATAAGATTTTCACACCACTGCTTTATACTTGTGTAAACTGTGAAGTGACAATAAACTTGACTTGACTTGACTTGATTTGAATGTCTCCTCTAGGCTGTGACAACGGCTTCGGGAAGGCTGCAGCCAAGCGTCTGGACGCGCTGGGCTTCAAGGTGTTCGCTACAGTGCTGGACCTGTCAGGGGACGGGGCTATGGAGCTCAGGAGTGCCTGTTCCTCCAGGCTGAGCCTGCTGCAGGTGGACATCACGCATCCTCAGCAGATCCAGCAGATGCTGCTGGCCATCAAGACAGAGCTGGGCCTGAAAGGTAAATGGGTCAGAGTGTCAGGGTGAGAGGTCAAAAGGTTAGGGTTAGAGAGTGAGAAGGTAAGGGTTAGTGTTACGGGTGTAAAGGGTTAGAGGGTTAGATGGTTAAGTTTAGGGTTAAAGGGTTAGGGGTTAGGGGATTAGGGTCAGTGATTTAGGGTTATAGGGTTAGAGTAAGAGGGTTAGGGTGGGGGGTTAGGCTTAGAGGGTTAGAGGGCAAGTGTTAGAGGGTTTGCCGGTTAGGGTTAGAGGGTAAGAGAGTAACGGGGGGTTAGGGATATAGGGTGAGAGGGTTAAGGTTAGAGGGTTAGCGTTAAATGATTAGATAGTTAGAGGGTTAGGGTTAGAGGGTGAGAGGGTTAGAGAGTGAGAGGGTTAGATAGTTTGGGTTAGAGGTTTAGGGTTAGAGGTTTAGAGGGTAAGGGTTAGATGGTTAGGGTTAGAAGGTTAGATGGTTGGGGTTAGATGGTTAGAGGGTTAGGGTTAGAGGGTTAGATGGTTGGGGTTAGAGGGTCAGAGAGTTAGGGGACTTTTAACCAATAGTTAAGTACTGATGTATTTACCAGATGCTTTTATCCAATGTGACTAACAGATTTGTTCACTGTTTGTTCAGTGTGCTGTAGTACATACATGTGTATTGGAGTGTGTGTGTGTGTATTGGTGTGTGTGTGTGTGTGTGTGTGTGTGTGTGTGTGTGTGTGTGTGTGTGTGTGTGTGTGTGTGTGTGTGTGTGTGTGTGTGTGTGTGTGTATGTGTGTGTGTGTGTGTGTGTGTGTGTGTGTGTGTGTGTGTGTGTGTGTGTGTGTGCGCGCGTGTGTGTGCGTTCGGGGGGTCGGGTTAGCGGAATATGAGAGGGTGTAGAATTTCAGAGTTGCTACAGCAACACGCGAGAGCTATGTTTTGAGAGGCGAAGAGAGGTGGATAGAGAGGTAGATAGGTGGATAGAGAGAGAGAGAGAGAGAGAGAGAGAGAGAGAGAGAGAGAGAGAGAGAGAGAGAGAGAGAGAGAGAGAGAGAGAGAGAGAGAGAGAGAGAGAGAGAGAGAGAGAGAGAGAGAGAGAGAGAGAGAGAGAGAGAGAGAGAGAGAGAGAGAGAGAGAGAGAGACATATGTTTACACTGGGCTTGAGGATATGAACATTAACATGAACCTTGACACACACACACACACACACACACACACACACACACACACACACACACACACACACACACACACACACACACACAGTGATGCCAGACGAGTATGGTGTTTAGCTGGTGGTTGGTGTCCCGGCACCTTTTACACACTTGGCCTGAAATGCAACAGTTGGAAGACAGATGAGACAATGCTTCAACCCAAAGAGGAAATACTGTCCTCTTGTGGTCGCTGTAGGTGATGCAGCTAAACCAATCTGCTATACAACATGGTACCACGGTTAATAACATAGCACCACAGAACTGACATAGTGTGTGTGTGTGTGTGTGTGTGTGTGTGTGTGTGTGTGTGTGTGTGTGTGTGTGTGTGTGTGTGTGTGTGTGTGTGTGTGTGTGTGTGTGTGTGTGTGTGTGTGTGTGTGTGTGTGTGTGTGTGTGTGTAGGTCTGTGGGGGCTAGTGAACAATGCAGGAGTGTGTGTGAACTTCGGGGATGCGGAGCTGTCCATGATATCCACGTACCGCAGCTGCATGGAGGTGAACTTCTTTGGCAGCCTGAGCGTCACCAAGGCGCTCCTGCCTCTCCTCCGGAAGGCCAGAGGACGCATCGTCACCATCTCCAGCCCCGCAGGTGGGTACAGATAGGTGACTCTCTAGCGGTGAAAGTTGTGCATTGCATTCAGTTATGAATGCAAATACCTAATAATAATAAAGTTACACCCCAAAACAGGTTTTGGGGTGTAACTAACATATATCTAAACATGCCCCAGGTTTTGGGGCATGTTTACAATTACATTTGTATCATCTACATTTACATTACATTTGTTTCTTCTATATTTGCATTACATTCTATGTTTTCTTATTGTGCAAATTGGCCGTCAATAAGTGATGTGGGGATCATGTCCCCAGCATCCCTGTGTGTATTTGTATGTGTGGTAGGCATGGCTTCCAGTTCCCGGCTCCCAAACACATCATCCATCCATCTCCCTCTGCTTACACACTACCTCTGCTTACACACACTAAGCTACCCAATCAGCAAACAGTATATCAACCCTGGTCCTCCAGTCACTCATCTCCAGATTGTTGTTCAACTCTAACCAGGGTTTGTTGTCGGGCCACACAGCCTTTTGAGTAAATTCCTAAACCCTGTTCTCTCTGTGTCCAGTTCTACTCTCTACCTGTCTGCCCGCCTGCCTGTCCCCGCCAGGCCTGCCTGCCCTTGCCTGCCTGTCTAACTGCCTGCCGTCCTACTCCCCTTGTTCCATTCAGTAAAACCCTTTTATTATTGTATTACAACACCTTGTCCTTGTCGCTGTCTTGCATTTTGGTCCACTCCCCTCAGCACTTGTGGGGTTTTACGGTGTAACTAACTTGTGGGTTTTGGGGCGTAGGGGATCAGCCCTTCCCCTGTCTGGCAGCGTACGGTGCATCTAAAGCAGCACTCAACCTCTTCATCAACACTCTCCGCCATGAGCTGAAGCCTTGGGGCGTCGGAGTCTCCACCATCCTGCCTTCCTCATACAGGACCGGTAAGGAACCCGACTACCACACTCACTAACCCGACTACAACACTCACTAACCCAACTACCACACTCACTAACCCAACTACCATACTCACTAACCCAACTACCACACTCACTAACCCAACTACCATACCCACTAGCTAGTGATAAAGTTAGTCTAGTGAGTTAGTGATAGATAATGATAGTTAATAATAGCGATAGTATAGCTAATGACAGTTAGAGATTGTGATAGTTAGTCATAGTTACTGAAAGCTACTGATAGTTAGCTAGTGATAGTCGGTTTGTCCAGAGGTGATACCTGCCGTCTCTTGTAGGTCAGTCCAATAACGAGGTCTACTGGAAGAGGCAGCAGGACCACCTCCTCCACAACCTTTGTCCAGCTCTGCTGGAGGACTACGGGGAGGACTACTTGGCCGAGACCAGAGATCTGTTCCGGGACCACGCTAGGCAGGCCGCGGAGGACCTGAGTCCTGTGGTGGACGCTATCGTCCAGGCTCTGCTCTCCCCTCAACCCCGCATCCGCTACTACGCTGGCCCTGGAGTGGGCCTCATGTACTTCATCTCCAGCTTCCTTCCGTACCGCTTCAGCGACACCTTCCTCCAGAAACTGTTTGTCAAGAAGAAGCTGATACCTCAGGCTCTGAGGAGGCAGTCGGGGCTTTGTCCACATGCCGTCGTCAACAATAACAACAATGATGAGGAGAAATCTGAGCAGTAGCCGGTTTGGCTTTATCCAGAAGATGGAGGGAAATTGTGTGTTGCTGAAGGGAATGATTTAATCATGGAAATGTTTGTTTTGTTTCTAGTGATTCTGACCCTATGAAAACCATCTGTTGACTCACTATGACATGTACAGACAGATTCAAATAGGGTTAGCCCTAACAGCATGACAACGCTGGTATGTGTATATCTTGCAAAACAGATATGTTGATGGGGTTATTATGTGCCTTGAATATATTTCATATTGACATTTCCGCCAATATATTTCATATTATAGCTCATTATGTTTAGGTATTTTAACATATTCACACATTTCACACTTTGTACACTATTATTACAATTATTATTATTATTATTATTATTATTGTGATTATTATTATTTACAACTTGTTTACTATGCTATTGCGACTGCAAGTATTTAGTATTTAGTAATGATATTCCCTTGAGTATTGTATCAATATAAAATGTTATATCTACACACATACATACATATACTGTATATATAAAACCCTGTATGTGTATTGTGGGTTTGGTTGTGTTTTTTGGGGCTAATCAACCAAACTGGACTACTGAAGGTGTAAAGCCGTTGGATGGATTTATGTCCCTCACTTAAACTGTGAATGAATTTTTTGTATTAAATATGACGTTCACCATATTCCCTTGTTCGTGTTCCTCAATTCTATGATTAAAGTGACTTTGTACAAGATTGGTGGTGCTGTGTACAAAACAAAATGTAGTCATTTAGCCAATTAAAATGAAAACACTAAGAATCAAAGAAAAAGCTACGCCTAAAGAGCTACGCCTAAAGATCTACGCTCTTTATCCTCCTCGACCTCACCGCCGCCTTTGACACCATCAATCATTCCATCCTCCTCTCCGGCCTCCACTCCCTTGGCATTTCCTGTACTGTCCTCTTCTTGTTCACCTCCTACCTCTCCGACAGACACCAATACATCTCCATCAACCACTGCCAATCGTCCACTGCCCAAGTCACTCATGGTGTCCCCCAAGGATCAGTGCTTGGTCCCCCCCTCTTCTTCCTGTATATACATCCCCATTCTCCACCACCATGGCCTCCGCTTCCATTGCTATGCGGACGACACACAACTATACCTCTCCTCCAAGACCATCACTCAAACCACCCACTCCACCCTCACCACCTGCCTTGCTGATATAAAAAAATGGATGCAACAGAACTTTCTCCTCCTCAACTGCAATATATCGAATGTATACTCATAATCGGCCCAAACTCCCTCATCCGGTCCACCCAGACCTTCTCTATCATCATTGATGATTCCCTCGTCACCCCCTCCACCCATGTCCGCAACCTTGGCACCATCCTCGACCCCCCCCCCCCCCCCCCCAACCTATCATTCCTACCACACGTCAACCACATCGTCAAAACTGCCTTCTTTCACCTCCGGAACATTGCCCGCCTCCGCCCCTCCCTGTCCCTTCCAGCTGCTAAAACCCTCATCCATCTCCTCATAACTTCCAGACTTGATTACTGCAACAGCATCCTCTACGGCTCACCAAACAAAATCCTCAATAAACTTCTACGGAGCTCCGGACCTGGGGCGACAGGGCCTTTTCAGTGAAAGCACCCTCCCTCTGGAACGCCCTCCCCATCCCCATCCATGGGGCAACCACCCTACTATCCTTCAAACAGGCTCTCAAGACCCACCTCTTCAAACTGACTTTCCCCTGCTGAACATCCCCCCTCCAATCTCATGACTTTAAAATTGAAAATGTAACATTTTTTATTTATTTTTTAAAATCTATTTTATCTGTCTTATTTTAATTATTTAGCTGTGTGCCATTTTACCCTGTCTGTAAAGCGCCTTAGGTGTCCAGAAAAGCGCTATATGAAATTGAATGTGTAATCATTATCATTATTATTATTATTATGACTACATATAATCCGATTTATTGGAGCTTTCAGGAAGATACCGGATACAATAATAAGAATTGGAATCGGAACCAATAGGGTAAATTCCCATCACTCCCGTAGGATTTGGACGCAACACCAACCCGCTAAACCAATCAGCAACCAGCAACCGAGTGTCTGGTTCGTTGCCACGGAAACAGTACACAGACGCGAGAGACGCTAGCCTGTTAGCATCCTAGCTCGTCGGCGCTGGCTAACTAACCAGCGTTACTAACTAACTAACGTTACTAGTGTAGTTAAACTAAACACCTTTAATATCTGTGTATTGCACTGTCGATTACTATCGAAGAGGCTGATCAGAATACATCGATCAGACGCGCTGCTGCTCCCACCAGCTAGCGTCAACGGATCAGGCTAAGTTATCAATAGTGTTCATCAGTGCTATGTATCGATAACGTTCATCGATCATTTATATTATTATTACGGTGACATAATGACGGCAGCTCAGTTACAACGTCGACATTTATATAGCTATAGATATAGACCTATACATATTGATATCGATATGCATATTGATATAGATCTATAGAGATATACCTATATATATTATAAAAGCTTTTAGGCTGGATCGTATAGGGTGGATGTTGTAAGGTGGGTGTTGTAGGCTGGATGTTATAATGTGCATGCTATAGGCAAGATGTTATAGGTTGGATGTTATCAGGTGGATGTTATCAGGTGGATGTTAACAGGTGGATGTTATAGGCTGGCTCTTATAGGGTGGATATTATACGCTGGATGTTATAGGCTGCATATTATAGGCTGAATGTTATAAGGTGGATGTTATAGGGTGGATGTTATAGGCTGGATGTTATAGGGTGAATGTTATAGGCTTGATGTTATAGGGTGAATGTTAGAGGCTTGATGTTATAGGGTGGATGTTATAGGGTAGATGTTATAGGGTGGCTGTTATAGGCTGGATGTTATCGACTGGATGTTATAGGGTGGATGTCATAGTGTGGGTGTTGTAGGATGGATGTTATAGTGTGTATGTAATAAGATGGATGTTATAGGCTGGGTGCTATAAGGTGGATGTTATTCAAGATTCAAGATTCAAGATAACTTTATTTATCCCGAGGGAAATTAAGGTGCAACAGGGGGAATAAATGCGCACAAAATATACTAATCACTAAAAACTAAAACCTAAATAACAACAAACTAAACTAAGCTAAACTAGTATAAACCAAATCTAACTAAAGGAACTCTAAATTAAATCTAAATGTATTGATAGAGGAATTGTACAATTTACAGTATTATTACAGTAATACATATAGGCTGGGTGTTATAGGGTGGTGCCGTAGGGCCATGTGGTGCAGGGTGGACGAGGTTTGGGTTTGGCTGAAGGGAAAGCGATGGACGTGTGCGGTAGGAACCCCAACCGAACGTCCCCAGTAAGCGAGGCAGGTGGAGGCGACCATGTGCCCCTGTGCTCCCGAACCAACGGGTGGAGCTGGCCACCCCACCCTCTCCAGCTGCTAGCCTGGCTGCTTTACCTCTTCTTCGCCGTCACCAGCCTGGGAGTGTTCATCCCTCTGCTGCCCCGACACTGGCTGCCGGCCGGCTACATCGTATCCTTTAAGGAGCTAGGAGCTAGGGCACATTGTAACCTTTTAAGGAGCTAGGGGGTAGGACACATTGTAACCTTTTAAGGAGCTAGGGGCTAGGACACATTGTATCCTTTAAGGAGCGAGGAGCTAGGACACATTGTATCCGTGAAGGAGCTAAGAGCTAGACACATTGTATACTTTACGGTAAGGACACTTATTAAAGCAAGGACACATTGTGTCCTTTAAGGAGCTAGGAGCTAGGGCACATTATATCCATTAAGGGGCTAGGACACATTGTATAATTTAAGGAGCTAGGACACATTGTATCCTTTTAGGAACTAGGAGCTAGGAAACATCAGTAGACAGAAGGAGATGGAGGGAGGAGGTGATGAAGTTCTGTACTGCTGTGGTTCTGTACCATCCTGAGCTGCCCTTCCAGTGCACTGGTATCATGCTGGTCAGCCACCTGTGTGTCCACGTGATGGCGGTCTCCATGGACCCAGCGGACCAGAACGTGAGGAGGAAGACCACCAGGGGCCCTGTGCCGGTGTTCGATCGCTCCAGACACGCCCATGTGATCGAGAACTGCCACTGTTACCTCTGTCAGGTGGATGTGTGAGTACAGGACGGCCCCTGATGGATTAATAAGCATAAAGTGTTATTTTATGTTGAACGGCCTCCATAATCAAACATAACAACCGCACGGTAATCTAAAGAGCTACTCAACGCTTAATATTATTTATTCCGTTGTCTAAATCATCAAATGCTTGCCATGTTGTAGCGTCTAATCGCTTACTTATTAAGTTATGTTCCAACGAATGCCAAGCTCTCACTACAGGAGTTTTGACCTGATTCTGATGTCAAAGACGAATTCCAGACTTGTTTCGATTTTTGGAGAGTAAACTGAGTTTATGAAACTATAGCCTATTAACTTAAAAAATGACAAGATGTTAATTTATGTCTGGACATATTTGGCTGACTCTCACTCCCGCTATACTACTACTACTAATAGCCACACTCCCATAGCCGTGACAAATGCACGCAGTAAAGATTTCAACTCTTAGTTCTGGAAAAATCTGATGACGTGGGGAAGACCCTGGGGTTTGTCCTACTTGAATGGGCTTGTTTGTGATGTCTCTGGTAATGTACATGGTTATTGTTATGTCTTTAGTCAGCCCGTAGTCAGCTGGTGAACAGACACTGATCTTTACTACACAACAAGAGTGGTTATATGAACACATTGGTTCTATAGCGGTTCTGATCCAGTAACAGTGGTTCTGTTATATGAACACGGTGGTTCTGCAGCGGATGTAATCAAGTATTAGTGGTTCTGTTCTAAGAACACAGTGGTGCTGTAGCAGTTCTGATCCAGTAACAGTGGTTATATAACTGTTCTGACCCAGTAACAGTGGTTCTGTAGCGGTTATGATCCAGTAACAGTGGTTCTGATCCAGTAACAGTGGTTCTGTAGCGGTTATGATCCAGTAACGGAGGTTCTGTAGCGGTTATGATCCAGTAACAGTGGTTCTGTAGCGGTTATGATCCAGTAACAGTGGTTCTGATCCAGTAACAGTGGTTCTGTAAGGGTTGTGATCCAGTAACTGTGGTTCTGGTCCAGTAACAGTGGTTCTGTAACGGTTCTGACCCAGTAACAGAGGTTCTGTAGCGGTTCTGATCCAGAAACAGTGCTTCTGTGGCGGTTATGATCCAGTAACAGCGGTTCTGATCCCGTAACAGTGGTTCTGTAACGGTTCTGATCCAGTAACACCGATTTTTGTGTTGCAGCGGCCCTAAGTCAAAGCACTGCAGCTCGTGTAACAAGTGTGTTGCGAGCTTCGACCATCACTGCAGGTGGCTCAACAACTGTGTGGGGAGAAGGAATTACAAGTGAGTAACAACAAACTACTTTACTAACTACATTACATTACATTACATTACATTACATTACATTACATTACAGTCATTTAGCAGACGCTTTTATCCAAAGCGACTTACTGTCGTGTGTGATTCAATTGACATGTTATTATTGTCGGGAGCCATTGTCACATCATTTGTGTCAACATTTATGTGACGTGACAGGAGTTAAAATTTCTCATTGCCATGTTTGGAAAACCACTTAAATGGACAGGACAGTTCTGTGACTCATACCGTGTTTTCAACAACAGAAGTCTATGCCAGAGAAAGTAATGTACACAAGCTATTTTTTTGCCTAGGTCGAGAACTTTGAATCCGCCCTCTCCTGAGAGTTGACTGCCTTAAGAGGTCTGGCATCTTGACAGTGCTGATTAACCAATTAGCACCACAGTTGGATACATTGGTCCCTAGTGATTGGTTAGGGAAAAGGGAATTCAAGAATCCCTCAAGAATATAGGTGAAAAAGAGTGGAGGCAATGTCAGACTGAAGATGGAAATGGAGTCTAATTAGTTGACAATTCTGTCTGATATCAGGCTAGCCATACTTTGGGGCAGGAGTAAAACAGCTGTTGGCAACTGTATGGTCTTGTTGAGACGAGACAGTGACTTGCTTTATTCAGCAGTAGGCCTACACTGCTAGACACAATAATCAGCTTGTGCCTTACAAATCTTTAATCTGCACCTCATAAAACACTGGTTAATGTAGGTTTATATGCATTACATCAGATAACCATGTTTAATAATTACCAATGATATAAATAGCATAACACTCTAGAATATAAATGTCTGTACGGAACGGTGTGAGATCAGTCGATAAAGAGCAGACCGTTTAAATAGCAATAGGATGAGGTTAGGGGAAATAAATGGGCCACAGGGTTTTGGCCCCCGTCTGTGGTTATATGGACACTGAAGATGTTCATCAGGAAACCTTTGTCACAAGTTTGCCTCAGCAGAGCAGCCAACATACGAAAAGACTCTTCCCACCCGGGACATCGCCTGTTTTATCTGCTACCCTCTGGAAGCCGCTTCAGGTCCATCAAATCACGGAGAAACAGACTTCTGAAAAGTTTCTACCCCGGTGCCATACGCAAACTTACAAAACATAGTTCTGTGTTACTACAATACTTTTTTGTAGTATGTATTGCATCCATACTACATTACGTAGTGACACTGTGCTGGCCAGCTGGCTCCTGTGTTCACGGACATCTACAACACATTACTGCAACAGTCCATTGTCCCAGTGTGTTTCAAAGAGACAACCATTGTGTTGTTAGCCAAAAAGACCACGGTAACAGAACTCAATGACTTTCGTCCAGTGACTTTAACACCCATAGACATCAAGTGCCTGGAGAAATGGTCATGTCACACATAAACCTTTCCATCTCCGACTCCCTGGACCCACTCCAGTTTGCATACAGACCAAGCAGGCCTGTCGACGACACCATCTCCCTGGCACTACACACGGCCCTCGAGCACCTAGACAGGAGGGACACCTACATCAGACTGTTCATTGACTATAGCTCTCAACAACATCGTTCCCCTGTCCCCAGCTGTAACTGGATTATGGACTTCCTGACAGACAGGCCTCAAGTTGTGAAGATTAGAAACAACATCTCATCCACTCTGGTCTTCAACACCGGAGCATACCAAGGCTGCTGCCTCAGTCCCTGGCTGTACTCTCTGTACACACATGACTGTACTGCCACACACAGCAATGAGATTGTCAAGTTTTCAGAAGACACCACACGTCATCGGCCTGATAAGAGACAACGACAAATTGTACAGAGAGTACAGAGAGGAGGTAGTCTGACTAACGCGATGGTGTGAGGACAACAGCCTTTCACTGAATGTCAGCAAGACTAAGGAGCTCATTGTGGACGTCAGGAGCCACAGGGGCACCCACTCCACCGTCAGCCTGGACGGGACACCGGTGGAAATAATCAGCTGCTTCAGTTTCTTGAGACTTCAGACCTCAGACGAACACAGAGGTCATGCTGACGAAGGCACACCAGCGCCTCTATGCCCCGCGGTGCCTCAGGAGAAGCGGCGTAGGCAATCGGTGGCTGGTGAACTTCTACCGTGGCACCGTAGAGAGCGTCCTGACGGGTGGTGTCACTATGTGGTACGGCGACATCCGTACACGGACTACCAGGTTCAAGGTTTTTTCCCCAGGCAGTGTGCCTACTGAACTGCTAGGAGTGCTGCCGCTACCATAACATTGTGACCCATACTACATTACACTATTATACTTTTGCTGGACTTTCTGAACTCATTAAAAAGACTGCACTGTTCTGCACTGTATTCATGATGCAGCTGCACTGCTGCCACTTTAAAATGCTTTTTAAACAATTCAACATATGTATATATCATCCATCAGTCACGTTATTGTTCTTATTATTGTGTACAGTATTTTAATAGTATGGTGTTGTATAGTACATAGTATAGTCAGTGACTCAGTGACCTGAGGCCAACGTACTTATTACTATTATTTTTTGGTCAACGCACTGGAAATCATCTCATTGTAACTTTGCACTGTAAATTCTATTTCAAATCCTAATTCACTTTTCACTTTTCACATGTCACTTTTCAGTTGAGTTATTTATTAATATATTATTACTGCCAATTTGCACTATACGTATTGTTGTGTATTGTATATACCTACGTATTACTGTAATAATACTGTAAATTTATCTTCATTTATCAATACATTTAGATTTCATTTAGAATTATTTTAACTATATTTTTGTTTATAATAGTTTTATTTAGTTAGTTGTTGTTTTGTTTTTTAGCTTAGGTATTAGTATTTTTGTGTGTGCATTTATTCCCCCTGTGTCAACCTTAATTTCCCTCGGGATTAATAAAGTAATCTGAATCTGAATCTGAATGAATAGTATATAGTGTTAAATTGTAGGAAACGAATACTGCGGGAGGGAATGGGGAGTAAGCATTCCATTGTACTACATCTTGAATACATTTGTAATTTGCACTAATGTACATAGGGCCACTGATAGATAGATAGATATTTAATACACACACATACATACAATTTTGGAAATTGTTTGGAAACTATTTTGTTAGAATTTATAATTGTTGTTTGTAAGCGTGTCATGAGGATTTCTGGACACAATGAGAATAAAAGACATTCAGATACTGATTAGTTATTTTACTGTACTATTACTACTGTAGTCCTTATAACTGTAATAACAAATAATTATGCAGTAAATACTGTACTAGCTAACCAGGCTAACCAGGCCTGATAGAGAGCGCTCTATCTGTCAGGCTGGTCTATATATCCACATATCGGCAACATTACATATATACATATATGTTACTGATATATATACAGTATATATTATATGTATAATTTACATCATATACGTATATATATATATATATATATATATATCAGTAACATTATATATATATATGTATTCAGTAACATTATATATATATGTCGTTTTTTATAGTTTCCAACACTTAAAACAATCTGAGCCTGTCAGTGGTAAAAACATATATACCAATATACATTGGTAGGGGCAGTTACCAGTCAGTACTGGATCAATGAACACATGTGTTGTTTGCATTAGTCAGTTAGACCCAAAATGATGAGAACACAGGGTCTGGGTCTTTAAACACTTTGTGACATTTCTCCCGAAAGGTGCTATATAACTAAGTTACTCTCTGTCCAGGCTGTTCCTCAACAGTGTCATCTCAGCCCTGCTGGGGATCTGTCTGGTCCTGCTCAGTGCCAGCTATGTCTTCATTCAGTTTTTCCTGGATCCATCCCAGCTGCGCACCGACAGACACTTCCAAGGTAGGTCTTTCTTAACACAATATATCTATATATCGATATTTATATATCAATATATATATATTGATATATATATATTGATATATATATTGATATGTATATTTCTAGTGACTAACGACACTGGGCTGTGGTTCGTCTTCCTGCCCCTGGCTCCTCTGGACTCCTCTGGGGCTGTGGTCCCCAGCCTGGCTGGTCTTACCATCGGCCTTGGCCTCCTGTCCTGTAGCCTCCTAACCCACCTGCTGGGCTTCCACATGTACCTCAGTAAGGACAAGTCTGTCTGTCTATCGGCCTGTCCTTCTGTCTGTCTGTCTGTCTGCTTGTCTGTCTCTCAGCCGGTCTGTCTTTTGTTTTTTAATCTGGCTGTGTGTGTGTGTGTGTGTGTGTGTGTGTGTGTGTTTTGTGTGTGGAACAGGTTAAGTACTAATGAGTATTGTAAATGTGTGTGTGTGTGTGTGTTGAACAAATTAAGTACTTATGAGTATTGTTAATGTGTGTGTGTGTGCGTGTGTAGTGTGGAACAGGTTAAGTACTTATGAGTACATAGTGAAACAGCGCCACCGCCAGGGAACCAGAGGAGGCAACGCTAAAACTCCAACCAGAGCACCTTCAGCCAACCTCATACAGGTACTAGTACTACCTAGTATTACCTCATCTCATACAGGAACTACTACTACTACGACCGAGTACTACCTTGAGGAACTACCTCATACAGGTACTAGTGCTATCTCACACAGGTACTCCCTCATACAGATACCAGTTCTACCTCATATAGATACCAGTACTATCTAGTGCTACCTCATACAAACTCAGCCAGTAGCAGTACTTCCTCATGTGGTTGACCTTGGGTTTCAGGAGCTGAGTTACTCTGGGACCCTGGGATACACCAACCCAGAGGTGGAACAGCCCAGAAGCTTGGTTCCTCCCAGTAAAGTCTTAGAGTAAGACCTTCACCTCACCATACTGTCTTCTGGTACAATATGACGATTGGTCAAATGCTGTCGTATATGGTATATTGTTCTAAAGGTATGACCTGTGTGTGTGTGTGTGTGTCAGGTTCCACATGAATGGTGAGATAAGAAGAGGTTCCAGTGGAGGGGAGGAAGACAAAAACACTTCACACACACAGGTGACTCTCTCTCTCTCTCTCTCTCTCTCTCTCTCTCTCTCTCTCTCTCTCTCTCTCTCTCTCTCTCTCTCTCTCTCTCTCTCTCTCTCTCTCTCTCTCTCTCTCTCTCTCTCTCTCTCTCTCTCTCTCTCTCTCTCTCTCTCTCTCTCTCTCTAAGGCTGAATGAATATCCTGTGGTGGTTAGGGTTGAGGTTAAGGGCTGAATGAATATACCTGTGGTGGTTAACGCTAAGGGCTGAATGAATATACCTGTGGTGGTTAAGGGTTGAGGTTAAGGGCTGAATGAATATACCTGTGGTGGTTAAGGGTTGAGGTTAAGGGCTGTGGTTTTTGTGGCGTTGACAGAGAAAGAAGAAAAAGAAGAGGAAGGTTCACAGAGTGCCTTCAGAAACACACACGCCCCCCGGTAATCTCACACACACACACACACACACACACACACACACACACACACACACACACACACACACCACACACACACACACACACACACACACACACACACACACACACACACACACACACACACACACCACCCTGAAATTCCTCATAATAATGTTTGTATATAATAATGATATAATAATGTTAAACCTGCAATATGTCACCTTTCAACTGGAAAGTTCACATGACTCTCTCCATCAGCTGTAACTGTCGTTACAACACCAGCCACTAGAGAGTGCTAATGAGAACATATATATATGTATATGCACTTATATAGTGCATATACATATATATATGTTGTTAAGTTAAAATACTGCATAATAATGTTCATGTATAGTAATAATAATAATGTTAATATATAATTATATATAATAATGTTCTTGATAATTATATGAATATATAATAAGGTTCCTGGATGTGTTTTGCAGCTGAGCCCAGTGGGCGGACAGAGCTCCCCATCCCAGCCTTCCCTCTGAGGACCACTCCGGTCTCGCGGGCCCCAAGCCTGGTGCCGTCCCTGTGGGTTCCGGTGCAGGCCGCGGGGCCCCCCGCGGAGTACCACTCTGACTCGGCCGAGTCCCTGGAGGAGATCCCGGTGGCGCTGGCCCGCCTGGGTTCCTGCTCCTCCTCCGGAACGAGGGCCCTCGCGCCATGCGCTGCTCCCGGCCCGCCCGGCTTCACCAAGAGGAAGAGGAGGAGCAGGGAGCCCAGGCGGGAGGTGTGCTCCTTGACGGCCCCCACCGTGTTTGTGAGCCAGGCCAGCGGAGAGCCACTTGGAGAGCCCACAGGGTGGCTGAACCAGCACTCTGGACCAAGGCCCACCCATGGGAGCTCTCTGGCCTGACCCCTGACCTTCACCCCAACCCATGGGAGCTCTCTGGCCTGACCCCTGGCCTTCGCCCTAACCCACTGGTAGCTCTGTGGCCTGACCCTGACCTTCACCCTAACCCTATCACCAGACAGTTGGTGGCTGAACCAGCACTCTGGCCCTGACCTCTTACTCTACCCAACAGGAGATCATTCAGACCAACATCTTGGATGGATGGATCTCGATTCTCTCTCCCTCTATCTCATCACCAAGCACAATGGAGCACAATTTTCCTTTTTCTAAAGATTGCCAATAGTTCCTAAAGAAGGATCTTAGAGACTTTTCATATGGATGCCCAGAAACCATAGACTGTATCCGATAGGTGTTAACCAGATAGACTATCAGATTGGTGTTCACCATAGACTATCAGATAGGTGTTCACCATAGACTATCAGATAGGTGTTCACCATAGACTATCAGATAGGTGTTCACCATAGACTATCAGATAGGTGTTTACCATAGACTATCAAATAGGTGTTCACCATAAACTATCAGATAGGTGTTCACCATAGACTATCAGATAGGTGTTCACCATGAACTATCAGATAGGTGTTCACCACAGACTTGTCTCATAAATCAGACTTTAGATTAACATCAAAGTCCAAAGACAGAAGACATGCTCAAATCTGTGAATGGGGCGTTTCACTTTCTTTCGCTTCAAATATGTTACGACCAATCATGTGCCTGGGGGCGGGGACTCGACTGGAAACAACCGGACCGGTGGAACCGAAACAAACTTGATATGGCTGACCAACGATTGGAAAGGACTAAAAACACTCTGCCAAAAGGGTCTTTCAATGTTACGTTATGTTGTCATGGCTTCGGAAATAATCTAAATACTACTAGGCAAAAACTCATGAACCCAGAACGCACTACGGCTTTCTGATTGGTTGGCATAAGCAGCGATGAGGACCAGAAGTTCGGCTGTAGAATTCTTCTGGATCTGAGATTATTATTAACCACATAGACTATCAGATAGGTCTTCACCATAGACTATCAGATAGGTCTTCACCATACACTATCAGATAGGTCTTCACCATAGACTATCAGATAGGTCTTCACCATAGACTATCAGATAGGTCTTCACCATACACTATCAGATAGGTCTTCACCATACACTATCAGATAGGTCTTCACCATACACTATCAGATAGGTATTCACCATACACTATCAGATAGGTCTTCACCATACACTATCAGATAGGTCTACACCATACACTATCAGATAGGTCTTCACTATAGACTGTATCAGATAGGTCTTCACCATACATAGACAATCAGATAGGTCTTCACCATACACTATCAGATAGGTCTTCACTATAGACTGTATCAGATAGGTCTACACCATAGACTACCAGACTGGTCTTCACCATAGACTGTATCAGATAGGTCTTCACCATAGACTATCAGATAGATATTCACCATACACTGTCAGATAGGTCCTCACCATACACTGTCAAATAAGTCTTCACCATAGACTGTCAGATAGGTCTTCACCATAGACTATCACATTGGTCTTCACCATAGACTGTCAGATAGGTCTTCACCATAGACTATCACATTGGTCTTCACCATAGACTGTCAGATAGGTCTTCACCATAGACTATCACATTGGTCTTCTCCATAGACTATCAGACTGGTCTTCACCATAGACTGTATCAGATAGGTCTTCACCATACACTGTCAGATAGGTATTCACCATACACTGTCAGATAGGTATTCACCATAGACCGTTTGGTGAAGCTTGCTGTTATTTAGTCTTTTCTTTATTTCATTATAATATATTATAATAATATATTACGTTATTATATCACATTTTATACCTCTATCTATTAAAACACATTTTTTATGTTCATGTACTGCCATAGTGTCATTTAAAACACACCCAGCTATCATTCAGAGGTTAGGACGTTTTGAACAACCTCTTTGAATTTTACAACCGTTGAAACAGACAAGATTAAACCTTTTATTATTGAAGATTCAGATGAATTAAAAATGTTTTTTTACCCATTCTGTTCATTATTATTATTATTCTTTATTACTTTACTCAACAAAAAACCTACAAAATCATGTCAACGTCAGCAAAACCAATTGAAATTAACTACGGGTACTAAATTAACTACTAAGTATTTATCACTAACTATTAAGACTGCTATCGCAGAAAACAAAACGTGGTTGGATTCCTTCCTCTACCTTCTGTTCCCACGCTGTATCGTGGGAGTAGGAAAAATGGCCATATGGCACACGCAGATATATGATTAATAGTGGGCCAACAGTTAGGCTAAACTAAAACAATATTTATGAATGGATTATTTGGTCTTTATTCCGAGAAACACTCTGAATGAAGACTTTATTTTCTTCACATCGTCCACTGAAGATCAAGATGGGTGGACATTGTCCACTTCTTGACCATTACATAGGCTAACGTTACGCCTAACCCAGTGGTTCTCAACCTTTTTGAGTCGGGACCCCCCAGCATAATCAGGTTGGTGTTGACCTAACCTAGCCATCCCTGACCATTGCTAAACGAAATATCATTATTTTTCTGCAGATAAAAACACATACGGATCGACCACCAATAGATACAATTCATACGCTTTCTTACGTTATATTTCCCAGCTGTCCTCCTGCTTCTTCTGGTGCTGGCCTTCTAGCAATTTGATCAAAACTGTAAACTTGCTCCTTTGAAATGATTCATAACTTCTGCTTGGTTTCTGTTGTGATTGTAAAATAGGCCTGCTCATAAATGCTCTTATAAAGCATAGGTCTACCTGTATGTATACATTTAATGCCCATTCAGAGACATAAAGTAACACTTTAAACACGTTCAATAAACGTGTCAAAGTCAACGTCTAGTGGACGTGACTGAAACCTAATTTAAACGTGCATAACACGTTGATCGCATCCCATTTTTCTCAAACGTGTTTTACACCTTTTCACAACGTGTACGAAACGTGTTTGACACCTATTCTGAACCAATTTCCAACGTGTTTAATGCGTAATTGGGAACCTACACTTTAACCTAAAACAAACATTATTCTGGCCGAAAACGTTCCTATAACCAAAGCAACACCGGGAAAAAACGTGTTCTACACGTTAATTTGCTACCTGGGAGTAGAGATTGAAGACCAACTTCACTCTGATTGGCAGGAGGTTTTTTTTACAGCGTAAGGCCAAGCCATATTTGGAAATCAATGGCTGCCCAGCAGAGGCCAGACAAACGTGACGCAAACGTGAATATTTGGATGTTTCTCACAAGGCTAGTATGAAGCAGCAGTATATTATATGCAAATAATAATCATACTCAGACATGGAGTGCGACTGTGTACAAGATACAAGATACAAGATGCTTTATTGGCCATTTGCAGCAAGTCCAATGGAATGCTTACTCCCCATTCCCTGCCGCAGTTAAACATTTTAAAACAATACTATAAAAAAATACTATATACAATAAAAAAAACAACATGAAAAGAACAATATAGTGTCGGATGATATTTACATGTTTTGAATTGTGCAAAGGATTTACACAATGGTGTACTGGCACGATGGTTAAAAGTGCCGGTAGTGCAGCAGCATCATGCAGCAACTGTAATGAAAAACAAAGTCCAGCAAAGTTTGATTGTTATGTTAATGACAATGGTGGGGGGGGGGGAGAAGAGATGGTGCCCAGGTTGCAGTCCTTTATGATGGACATGGCCTTCTTCCGACATCTGGTCCTACAGATCTCCTCAATGTATGGAAGTGCACACCCGATGATCTTCTCTGCAGTCCTCACGACCCTCTGGATGGCTTTCTTGTCCTGTGCAGTGGTGTTGCCGTACCACACGGTGACGCCACTCGTCAGGACGCTCTCTACGGTGCCACGGTACAAGTTCACTGGCCACTGTTGGCCTATTCCGCTTTTCCTGAGGCACCGCAGAGCATAGAGGCGCTGGTGTGCCTTCTTCAGCATGACCTCCGCATTGTGGATCCACGCCAGGTCGTCGGAAAACTGTAGCCCAAGGAAACAGAAGCAGCTGACGACTCCCACCGGTGTCCCATCCAGGCTGATGGTGGAGTGGGTGCCCCGGTGGCTTCTGAGATCGACGATGAGCTCCTTAGTCTTGTTGACATTCAGTGCGAGGCTGTTGTCCTCCACCATCGCGTCAGCCGGATTACCTCATCTCTGTACTCCATTTCATCGCCCTCGATTATCAGGCCGATGACTGTGGTGTCGTCTGCAAACTTGATAATCAGATTATTGCTGTGCATGGCAGTACAGTCATGTGTGTACAGAGAGTACAGCCTGAGACTAAGGCAGCCGCCTTGGGGTGCTCCGGTTGTCAGGGCTGGGTTCAGGTGGGACCCAAAAGCAGATTGAACAGAAGCCAAGTAGAACAGGTGCTTTAATGATCGGCTGACAGGGAAAACAGTCGTGACATCGCAGATCCAGGAAGCCAGCGGAGATCCAGGACTAGGAGTGGGAAGAGCTGGGTTGGACCGTGACACCGGTGTTGAGGACCAGCGTGGATGAGATGTCGTTCCAAATCTTCATCACTTGAGGCCTGCCCGTCAGGAAGTCCATAATCCAGTTACAGATGGGGGCGCCCAGACCTAGGTCCCTCAGTTTCAGGACCAGCTTGGAGGGACTGATGGTGTTGAACGCCGAGCTGTAGTCAATGAACAGCAGTCTGACATAGGTGTCCCTCCTGCTCCAGGGCCGTGTGTAGTGCCAGGGAAATGGCGTTGTCTACAGACCTGTTCGGTCTGTATGCAAACTGAGTTTTCCCTACTATCCCCATTGGCTGAGCAACCCCCGTACTGCACCAAAACCCTGCATCCCCTGGAAGGGCCCTGTTTTCCCTGCACTATTAGCAATAGCGATTAGCAATATTATTTATACATTTTATGTTTTTGTTTTCTAGGGCTTTTTGTTTGTTTGTTTTATTTTATTGTGTTGTTGATATCACCCTCGTCTTCATATTGCCACTATCTTTGCAAATACCGACCCCATTTTACATAATGGTAGAATGGAATATTTTACTCCCTCTTACTCAGTCAAACATGTGAGGATTTATGTATGTGTGTTTCTTGTGTTTGAAAACTCCACAAATAAATCAAAACAAAATAAATATACATACAAATATACATTACTCCACAGCCTTGGTGAGGGTAAGATCGTCAGGAGCCGTCTTTCTCTAACTTTGGGCTCGTTTGTATGCACTGCCAGCTGATCTTTAATCATTTTATCTTGTAGCGCATACGCTAGCTAAACCCCGCAAGTCGGCGATGTATTGATGAACAGACTCACTCGCTCTCTGTTCGCACCGGCGAAACAAAATTATTTGTAGAATCACGTTTTGCGGGGCTGCGAAAAATGTCCAGACCATAGGCTTACACACTCGGCATAAGCAGCGGCTCTGAAAAACATCTCTGAGAACAGCCGTGAAGGTCAGCCATTTTGCCGGCTACCTCTCATTAAGTATTCAGGCCCGACGCCGCATGAAGAGACGGGAATACAGAGCCTGACGCCGCATGAAGAGATGGGTAACAAAGCGCCAGCGGGAAGGACAAACACACTCAGCAAATCCCCCCATTGTCGTAAGATGACCAAGGTAGGGAGAAATGGTGCTTCTCCTCTCCCTGATGTGTCGAGTGGTTATGGAGGTATGTTTATATATAATTATATTCCTGATAATAGTGTTAATATGTAATTATATATAATAATGTTAATATCAAATATAAAAAAATGTTCCCGGTAATGTTAATATATAATAATAATGTATAATAAAAATAGGACAGTCCCAACAGACAGTAGCTCAGTCTGTTGGGAACTGGAAGGTCGCCCGTTCAAGTCCTCGAAACACCTGGGCACTGCCGAGGTGCTCTTGGGCAAGGCACCAGACCCTTACGCTGCTCCCCGGGCGCTGGATGTGTTTTGTAGCCGAGGCCAGTGGGTTAACAGAGCTTATTTTTTATTTATTTATAATAAAATACTAAATAAATAGTCTCTTCTCCTCGTCTCACCTTCTCCTCCCCCTCCCCTTCTCTCTCCTCTCCTAATGTTCATGGGTTATTTGGAGAGGCTCCATCATTCATGATGATGTATTATTGAAACCTGTCTGAGGGAACACTCTGTTTCTACTTTGAAACAAACCACACTTCAGACTCACAGCCCGACTGCTTGGTAATGGAGCTCCATTAAACACACACACACACACACACACTTTCATTTAATTGGAGAATATGTTTTACCGCTCCTTGAGGTTAACGCAGACATTTCTTCAATGACAAAATATCACATGATGGATGTTAAGAATAACCTCACCTTAATAACATATTGTGGAGTGTGTGTGGTTGGTGCCTGGTTGAAGGAGCCTCATCTGGCCCCAGTCAGACTGATAAGAGTCTGGGGCTGCTGGGTGAGGGTGCACACCTGTGGGTCCTTTGCAATCAAGTCTCTCTCTCTCTCTCTCTCTCTACCCCTATTTCTCTCTCAAGCAGAGAGAGAGAGAAAGGGGGCGAGAGAGATGCATAAAGAAACAGAAATGTGATGTTTTTTTAAGAGCTTTCTAGTACAGCAAGAATATACTGTGTTTATTTTTAATAAAACCGCATTTAATTGAATATACTGCATGTATTTCAATAAACTGTGTATTTGTTGTGGGTCAAAAAAATATTATTTTTCGGTTCATCCATAAAATCATGTTTTAAATGCTTAAAGAAACAAACAATAAATTACATTTTAAATGTTGAAAAAAAATAAACAATAAATAACGTTTTAAATTTTGAAGTAAAATAAACACTACATTACATTGTAAAGTTTGAAATAAAACAAATATATTACATTATTAACAGCTGAAATAAAACAAATGATAAATAACACTTTAAAGGATTATAACCCTGCTGCATTTCTTCAATACAAATACACGAGAGAGAGAAAGAGTGTCTGTGTGTGTGTGTGTGTGTGTGTGTGTGTGTGTGTGTGTGTGTGTGTGTGTGTGTGTGTGTGTGTGTGTGTGTGTGTGTGTGTGTGTGTGTGTGTGTGTGTGTGTGTGTGTGTGTGTGTGTGTAGAGAGGGAAGGGTAACAGATGTAAAGTGTAACAAACTCTTATAATAAAGATAAAAAAAACAGAAAGAGCAGGAGAAGCTGCAGTTCAGTGAATATGTCGTGATCATCAAGTGCTATCATTTGAAAAACATACAGACACACACACACACACACAAACCACATGTCATTTCAGTAAAGGTTCTAATCAGAGATAGTGGCAGACACAGAGGAAGGAGGGCAGAGCTTCACTTCGAGAAGCAGCGTTTAGTTTGTATGCACCACAGCTCTGGAACAAACTCCCAGAACACGGAAGGTCTGCCTCGCACTTCAGTCCTTCAAATCGGGTGAGCTAAAAAACATTTCTCTTTGCCGCAGCGTTTAATTAAAAATGTATATCTGAATCTTGTACTTTAGATTAAATTTTTATTGATTCGTTGAATTTTACATTTCTCCTTTTGTTTTATTACATTTAATGATTGTCCTTTTATTGTTTTTATATATGATTTATTTCTGTGTAAAGCGCTATGAATAACCTTTAAATGGGGCTATATAAATAAGCTTGCCTTGCCTTAAAATTGATAATGGTATAATATCCTCCTCCTCATCTTCATCCTCCTCCTCCTCTACCTCCTCCTCCTCCTCTTCACACATACAAGGGCTGGTGGTGGAATCTGATTAAAAGTTCTACTGACAATGTTTTTATAGAATCTTGGAATAACAAAATCATGGTGCTCATACACACACACACACACACACACTCACACACTGAACTGACATCAGATATCCTTGATGTCAGTTCCACCATATATTTATATATATCTATATAATATATATTTATTAGGATATATTTCTATATAATATCTCACCTTCGCAACCTTCAGTATTAAAACAAAAATCTATTTCTTCTATGAGAATGAACAAGTTGTTAAAGTGTTTGTAGGATTCTTTTGAACGTGTTACAGGCACTTAAGTTCCATCCTGTAGTCGTTTGACCAGTGGCACAGGTTCTTCTGATAGAGTTAGCAGTAGAGGACCAGAACCAAACCAGGACCAATCCAGACCAGGACCAGGACTAGACCAGAGCCAGAACCAGTCCAGACCAGGACCAGCTCTAGCCCAAGATGTCCAGGTAGACGGGAGAGGATTTCCCGAGGAGCAACAGCAGCGAGTGAAGCTCCTGGATGCTGAGTCTGAGCTGAGGGTCCGTCTGCCAGCATCCCAGCATGATGTCGTAGACCTCCTTAGGACACGACCTCGGCCTGTCAAGGACCCCCCCCTGCACTAAGCACTCCATCACCTAAAGAGGAGAGAGAGAGAGAGAGAGAGAGAGAGAGAGAGAGAGAGAGAGAGAGAGAGAGAGAGAGAGAGAGAGAGAGAGAGAGAGAGAGAGAGAGAGAGAGAGAGAGAGAGAGAGAGAGGCTATAAACGATCAAAACAATCGAACCAACAACCTTCATGTTATAATACACTGGTCACGTACCTCAGTGTTGGACAGCTGGAACCAGGGCTGCTTCCCATAGGTGAAGATTTCCCACATGATCACCCCGAAGCTCCAGACGTCTGTCTCCACTGTGAACCTCCTGTACAGCACGCTCTCTGGGGGCATCCACCGTATAGGGAGCATGGTGTGACCTCCCACCTAAAGGAGCAGAAGAGGAGAGAGGAGAGAGAGAAGAGGAGGAGAGAAAAGAGAAAGAGAGGAGAGGAGAGAGGAGATAGGAGAGAAGGAGAGTAAGAGGGAAGAAGAGGAGGGAATAAAGAAAAGAGAGGAGGAAAGGAGAAGATAGGAGAGAGGAGAGTAGAGAGGAGGGTGAGGAGGTGAGAGAAAAGAGGAGGAGAAGAGGAGTTAACGTAGTAGTTATGGTGCTTATGGTACCGGGAGCCATACCGTGTAGTAGTTGTGCTACCAGTAGCCTTACCCTGTAGTAGTCGGCGCTGTAGATGTCCCGGGACATGCCGAAGTCGCCGATCTTCACCAGCAGGCCACTGCCCACCAGACAGTTGCGTGTGGCCAGGTCCCGGTGGACGAAGTGCTGGGAGGCCAGGTACACCATGCCAGAGGCAACCTGGGAAGCCATGAGCAGCATCTGGGACAGACCCAGGTCCCCGCTGGTCTGCACCGGCTCCCCGTTCACCAGGACCAGGGAATCAGGACTGTGAGCCCTGCACACAAACACTAGCTAAAACACACACCAACTGTGCACACTAACAGTCCAAAACTCTAGCATAGTGTATAGTGTATAGCACAGTGTGTCTAGTTCTGTATTTGAGTGATAAAGCCTAGCCTAGTGGTGTAGCCTAGCCTAGTGGTGGTCTAGCAGTGTAGCCTAGCAGTGTAGCCAAGCCTAGCAGTTTAGCCTAGCAGTGTAGCCTAGCGGTGTAGCCTAGCGGTGTAGCCTAGCGGCGTGCGGCTACCTGAGGAACTTGTTGAGGTCCCCGTGCTTCATGTACTCAAACACCATGATGAGTGGGTCTCCGTCCACACACACGCCGTAGAAACGCACAATGTGGTCGTGCTGCAGGTTGGTCAGTAGCTCCGCCTCCCGCTGGAAGTCTTTCCTGGCTGACGGACTGGGCTCCTTCACCGTCTGACGGACCCCACACATACAGCAATACATATACATATATACATATATACATATGAGAGAGAGAGAGTGCGTGTGTGTGTGTGTGTGTGTGAGTGACAGAGAGTGTGCGACACACACACACTCCCACTCTCGTTCTCCCTCACACACGAGGGAGAACGAGAGTGAGAGTGTGTGTGTGTGTGTGTGTGTGTGTGTGTGTGTGTGTGTGTGTGTGAGGGAGAACGAGAGTGAGAGTGTGTGTGTGTGTGCGTCTACATGTAAGTGTGTGTGTGCACACCTTGACGGCGGCCAGAGTCTTGGGGATGTTTGGGTGGAGGTCGTAGCACTCGGCCAGGAAGACCTTCCCGAAGGCCCCCTCCCCCAGCTCTCTCTTCAGGATGATGTCCCTCCTCTGGATGTGTGGCACGACTGCACACACACACACACACACACACACACACACATTTAGTATGTTTTATTTGGAGATAGTTCTTAGTTGTAAGGTTAGGGTTAGGGTTAACCCCAACCCTAACACGTGTGTGTGTGTGTGTGTGTGTGTGTGTGTGTGTGTGTGTGTGTGTGTGTGTGTGTGTGTGTGTGTGTGTGTGTGTGTGTGTGTGTGTGTGTGTGTGTGTGTGTGTGTGTGTGTGTGTGTGTGTGTGTGTGTGTGTGTGAGGGAGAGAGAAAGACTGACAGGAAGCAGGCTTGGAGCAGCTGTGTCTGTAGTGGTTCTGAGGAGGGTGAGGGTGCTCGGTGGGGATGTGACTCATTGCTACGGCAACAGCATCAGGACCCGCCTCCAGCGCACACGGAGACAGGAGCCCGTGGTTGAGGTGATGAAGGGGAGTGGCAGAGTCTTCCTCGCCACTGATGACCGCCACAGGCCCTGGGGGAAACTCCAGTAGGTATACACTCCCAGATATACACATCATTGAAGGGGGAAAACATTTTCAAGTTTTTCTCTTGAAAAAGGCAGACCTGCAAGTCACTCTGACAGTCCATCTCTTACCTTTCATAGCCAACTTGGAGCGGCGGCCATATTTGTTGATGAGGAGGAGGAGAAGGAGGAAAAGGAAACCAACAGATCCTGCCAGACACACAGCCAGCGTCACCTGACAACAAGAACATTACTGATATAGTACCATAGATATACGATATATTATATATGCACAAGAATACTACTAATGCAATACTATGCTAAATTATAATATAATTATAAGATATTATCTCACCCCAATGTTTTCCTCCTCTGGTCTTCCAGCATCAGGAAAGGAGTGATCTGAAATGAAAAACATGAGATTACACATTCTGTTCCACAAGAGGTTTGATGTTTGTGGTGTTTACTGGCTACAAGATACAAGATACAAGATCTTTGTATTGGCCAATTGCAACAGGTACATTGGGCTAGGGTTATTAAGTAGTGTTCAGAGGTGTTTAGTAGTGTTTAGTAGTGTTTGGTGGTGTTTAGCAGCGTTTATTAATGTTAGAAGTATTTTTCCACAGGAATGTAGGGCTTTTCATAAAACGGGGCTTTCTATGTTTTGTGGTGTTTAGTGGTTAGGGTTGGGGGTTATTTTGTGGTGTTTAGTGGTTAGGGTTGGGGGTTATTTTGTGGTGTGTAGTGGTTAGGGTTAGGGGTTAATTTGTGGTGTTTAGTGGTGAGAGTCAGGGGCCCTAGCGTCCTCACCATCATCCCCGGGTGGGGGTGGATGCATGAAGTGGGCATAGAGTGTCTTGGTGGCGGTGCCCAGGGTGTTGGTGGCCTCCAGGGTGTAGTTCCCATTGTCCAGGTGGGTGGGGTTCCTGAAGAGCAAGCAGCCCTCCAGGGAGTCCTGGTAGGAGTCCAGCTCCAGGCGGACCACGTCGGACTGGACCAGGTCCCGGGACCCCCGAAGCCAGCGGAGCCGAGGGGACGGGTGGCCCCGGACCCAGAACTCCAGACAGGTGTCATGGCGGCGCTGGGGCGGCGAAAGCCTTAGGATCACCGGAGAGACTGGAGAGACAGAAGGTCGCAATGAGACAGGAAGTCAGACAGGAAGTAAAATTCAGGAAGTCAAAAACAGCTTGACTCTATTCCAAGGAGGAGGGAGAGGAGGAGGAGCAGGGAGAGGAGCAGAGAGAAGAGGAGGAGGGAGAGCGGGAGGAGTAGGAAGATAATTGAAGGGTCTTACACATGACGTTGAGCTGGACAGAGGCATTGCTGCTGCCCACCAAGTTCTCAGCAATGCAGACGAGCTGGAAGCCGTTATCGTCTGGACTGGTGTTGAAGAGACGCAGACTGATGGAGTGGAGGCTAGGACTGTAGACAGTAGACTGGAGAGAGAGAGAGAGAGAGTGAGAGGAAGAGAGACATAGACACACAGTCAGAGAAAGAGAGAGAGCCATAGACACATAAAGAGAGAGCCATAGACAGAGAGAGACAGAGAGACAGAGAGAGAATGAGATTGTGTGTGTGTGTGTGTGTGTGTGTGTGTGTGTGTGTGTGTGTGTGTGTGTGTGTGTGTGTGTGTGTGTGTGTGTGTGTGTGTGTGTGTGTGTGTGTGTGTGTGTGTGTGTGTACCAGGTGTGTGTTGACAGTGTGTAGACCCCCTACGGTCCAGTCCACCTCAGGTAGCGGGGAGGCCGTCCCGTTGCAGCTCAGGGTCACGTTGTCCCCCTCTGACACATACACACTAGACACACTCACACTGACCTCAGGGAGGTCTACACACACACACACACACACACACACACATTAATACACACTAGACACACTCACACTGACCTCAGGGAGGTCTACACACACACGCACATTAATACACACTAGACACACTCACACTGACCTCAGGGAGGTATACACACACATACACACACACACACACACACACACACACACACACACACATTAATACACACTAGACACACTCACACTGACCTCAGGGAGGTATACACACATACACACACACACACACACACACACACAAATTAATAAACACTACACATGCTCACACTGACCTCAGGGGGTACACACACATTAGACACACTCACACTGATCTCAAGTAGGTCCACACACAAACACACACATTAACACACATGAACACACACTAGACTCACCACAGCTGGTGATGTACATGTTGTTCAGAGGGATGATGTCGTCTCTGTTCCTACAGACCAGCCTCTGGCTGTGCAAAGCAGCTTCTCCCCTTTGCTGCCACAGCTGCAGCCAGCGGACACCGCAGCCACACACAAACTCTACACCCTCTAGTCGCCTGGAAACAACGATATATACATATTAACCATAATAGCATAAACATTGACACGCACACAAACTCTGCCCACCGGCAGTTAGTGTGCTTGTTAGCCTGTAGCGTGTGTGCTTGTTAGCCTGTGGCATGTAGCCTGTAGCTAATGTGCTTGTTAGCCTGTGGCATGTAGCTAGTGTGCGTGTTAGCCTGAAGCCTGAAGCATGTAGCTGTAGCTAGTGTGCTTGTAAATCTTGTGTTTTGTAGCCTGCAACTAGTGTGCTTGATAGCTTGTAGCCTGTAGCTAGTATGATTGTTGGCATGTAGCCTGGAGCCTGCAGCTAGTATGCTCATTAGCCTGTAGCCTGCAGCTCACACTGTAGTGTAGCGTGTGTTAGCCTGTAGTCTCCAGTGAGTGCACTTGTTAGCCTGTAGCTTGTAGCCTGCAGATGGTGTGCTTGTTAGCATGTAGCCTGTAGTTAGTGTGCTGCTCAGGGGACACAAAGCTCAGAAAGTTGGAGATGTATGATGTTAGCCTAAAGATAGTCAGTGTGTTAGCCTGTAGCCTGTAGGTAGTGTTAGTGTAAGCTTTAGCCTGGGTTCTAACTTACAGCTCAGAGAGCTGGAGGTGTTGGAAGAGCTGCCAGGACAGTGTGGTCAGGGGATTGTTCGACAGGTTTCTGTTCAAATGAGAAGACACGAAACAGCAGAAAGATCTCAGGTGGTTCAATAATATTCTGACATTTCATAGCTTTTATTTTATACTTTTGTTTTTCTAATATAAAGTCAGATCTGTTAGGTGGAGCAGCAGAGAAAACACTGGAATGTAATTATTATACTTCATATACATTATTTATTTCAATACAAACATCCGCCTTCCTCTGTATGAATACAGAATGGTCAAAATGGTCAAATTCAGTTTTGTGTGTAGCTTCTATGATATAGATTAAGAATCTTTTTTTATTTGAGCTGACATAACAAACTCATTATTTGAGTGTTGTTAGAAGTGGCCTAGCCATTCAATAACCGTTGGCTGTTAGTTAGTTAATGAGATATGATAATATCTGTTGTGGTTGACTGCGCCTGCCTCTGTATGAGAGTTTTCGATTTTAGACCGCCCCGGCTAATTTCTGACCAATCAGGGCATCTCTTCACTGATTGGTTCTGGGAATAAATATAGCTATATTATCACACAGGTCACAGGTGTATATAATTACATGTTTAATTGATTGTTTATTATCAAAATCTTGAGAGAGGAGAACCCTGAAACACTTTAGAGGAATATTGTATAGTAGTAGTATTGGGAGTGTGTGTGTGTGTGTGTGTGTGTGTGTGTGTGTGTGTGTGTGTGTGTGTGTGTGTGTGTGTGTGTGTGTGTGTGTGTGGGTGTGTGGGTGTGTGGGTGTGCGCGGGTGTGTTCTGGTGTGTGTGAACTCACATGTAGTACAGTTGTGTGTTTTGGCGGAAGGCGCGGGTCTGGATGGACCTCAACCTGCAGCTACTGATGGTCCTGAAACACACACACACACACACACACACACAAACTTTATACATACACACAAACATGCAT
>CM051000.1:19343253-19410753 GCA_027704905.1 Muraenolepis orangiensis | reverse complement strand
TCTTTCCCTCCCTCCCTCCTACAGTGAAGTGCTACCTGTGATTCTGAAGGGATAAAGACACAGTATGTGTTTGGTGTGCATAGGGAGCCTTAGTGTATGGACATGAATAATTGAAGCATCACAAATGGGCAAGTACTGTATGCCATGTTCGGTAGAATGGCTCAATATTTTAGGATTGCGTGGTCTTGTTCTGCTCTCCCATCGGAGGAGCAGACCATATCTCTTCCAGCAGATGGACTTTTGTTCATATGTGAGATGTGTTTTCTCCATAGCTATGATTCTGTACATTTCACTAGTATATCATAAACACAGCATATATATATATATATATTTATATCGCCCTCAAGAGTTTCACTTTAGTTAGATGAACAATGTCTTTGTTTATTAGTAAAGCGTACATTGTCAGGTGTGTGTGTGTTTAGTTTCTACAGACAGCCATGGCAATGGAATTCAGTGTTGAAAACTTTATTGTGTGGTTATTGGATTGCCTTTCGTACAAAATCTAAAATAACAGAGCATAGAACACATGTAGGAGATGGTAGACGTCTTAGGAACAGAGGTCGGAGAGGATAGCTGTCTTGGGGTCAGAGGTCATGGAGAGGAGTCTTGGGGTCAGAGGTGAAGGATGAAGGGCGTGACCTTGGCCAGGTAGGACGGCTTTAGGTAGTCCTTGAGTTCACTCTTCCGGACCCAGAGGGAGGAGGGCCCTGGGAGAGGGAGGGGTCCTCTCAGCACAGCCTTGAAGAAGAACACCTTGACCCCCCTGACACCCTCACTGTCCTGCACCGCCCGGGGCAGCCGGTACTTATATAGGCCACAGGGGGCGCTACCCAGGAAGGCCGTCTGCACCTCCAGACCTGCACACCAGACACACATTACATCATCATCATCATCACTTACAGATCTGCACACCAGACACACATTACATCATCACTCAATGAAAACTGTTGTGAGATCGGGATGCAACAAGCAGGATAGGTTGTCAAGACCACCTCCGGAGAGAGGTGTACACTAAGTTCGCTCTGAAATGACTAGCTGAAGGCTCCCGTCTATGACGGCTCTCTTGTGGAAGCCTCGTCAAGTCATATGGTTAGCTCATACGTCTTTGGTCATCATCAACCAATAGAAAGGCGTCATATGCAAATTAAGCTTAAACTGTTCTGCCCCTACTTCTATTATTAAACAGTACTCAAGGTCTCAGAGACCCTGAAGACCATGGATACAAATGTCTCGGGGATCTCTTGTAAACTGCCGCTACACGTCACCAGGCTGAGTTTACATACACATGTAGACATACATTTGATGTATCCATATTACCAGGTGTGGAGGAGAGGGCTCTCTGGGCGGTTGTCTTCAGTGTCTCCCCAGCCTCCCAGGGGGTCTGAGGCAGCAGCCACAGCTTCTCACCCCCCACCTCCTGCTGGCTGAGCAGAATCAGCGGTTCAGCCAGCCACCGGTCAGCCCGCTCCACACGGACGTCCACATCACCTGGATAACACAACACAAAACCTGAGGAACACAACACCTGGATAACACAACACAACACCTGGATAACAACACAACACCTGAGGAACACAACAGAACACCTGGATAACACAACACAAAACCTGAGGAACACAACACCTGGATAACACAACACAACACCTGGATAACAACACAAAACCTGGATAACACAACACAACACCTGGATAACACAACACAAAACCTGAGGAACACAACACCTGGATAACAACACAACACCTGGATAACACAACACAACACCTGGATAACACAACAACACCTGGATAACACAACACAAAACCTGGATAACACAACACAACACCTGGATAACACAACACAACACCTGGATAACACAACACCTGGATAACACAACACCTGGATAACACAACACAAAACCTGGATAGCACAACACAAAACCTGGATAGCACAACACCTGGATAACAACACCTGGATAGCACAACACCTGAAGACAACCAAGATGCAATGGCATGATGTGTCTGCTCACCTTGGACTCGGGCCTGGGTTTGAAACCGCTTCAGTTTCTGCTCCCAGGCGTCTTCCAGGTCCTGGGTTAGAACGATGTCCTGGTCCTCAACCTCCTCCTCGTCAGAGTCATAGTCTGCCGCCTGCCTCCTCCTCATCCTCTCTTTGTCTTCAATGAGACGCAGCTCGTGGTCCGAAATCAAGCTGCGCTCCAGCTCCATCTAGAACATCAAACACATTAGCAACATGCACCATTACTAACCCCTGACCACCCCAACACTGAACCTCCTAACACTGACATCCAATACTACCACCTAACACTAACCCCCAACACTCCAGCTCCACCTGGAACATCAAACACACCAGCAACATCCACTCCTACTAACCCCTAACCACCCTAACCTCCTAACATTAACCTCCTAACACTCCAGCTCCACCTGGAACATCAAACACAACTCAACTAACTAACCATCCTAACACTAACTCCCCTCCCCCCCACCTCTAACCCTAACACACCCACAACCCTAACCCCTGTGATGATAACTGCTATATGATGTGTGCGTATATATTAAAAGGCTCATGTTGGCACCTGATGCATCAGCTCAGAGAAGCGGATCTCCAGCAGTCTCGGCTCTTCCGAGATGACCGCTAGCCGCTGCACACACGCCGCCCCCAGCAGCCTCCACGGCCCCGCTGCATGTGGAGCCGCGGCCCCGGAGAGGCGGCGGACCCCCGTCGTGCCGACCCCGGCGCGTCCGGCAGAGCTCAAAGAGAGCTTAAAGAGTTGATGGAGACAGCGACCGACCATCCTCACCCTGGGCGCTGACATCTTGAGTTTCTCCCACAAGGCCTTGCGGAGGACGGGTTCATTCTCAGTAAAAGGGGGGGGGGGGAGTGTAAAATCATTTGTTATAGTTCAGCTAACGCTCCTCTTTGGTATCATGTAAACTTTTTATAATTATCCCAATTTTCCTCGATCAATTGAAACTCCGTGCACTGTATCGTTAATAAAAACTGATATTTATATCATGCTAAATGCATTTGAGTATCCTGTGACCCCCGAGGACTTCCGCTGTACCCAGTAGGACGGGCTCAATGTCAGCGTGTTGTTGAGCTGCTCTGTCGTATATAACATAATATAACGTAACGTAACATAATATAACATGATATAACTTATATATCTGATACATCATGTTTAAACTGAACTGGTCGTTACTCGGCTCTATAAAGAGGGTGTGCTGCTCCAGGTAAGGGCTTTATACTTAAAACCACAATATCTGTTTGTGGATAGTTTACTCAAGAAATGTGTGCATGCCATTCGTCCTTATAGTTCAATCATAATGTTATCCATGAATAAGTATTGATAATATACATTAGATGTATATAAAGCCTGCATTGTATCTTATGTCTTATTTGTGTTTGGTTGAACCGAGACCCATATGTGCAGCGTGTCAACAATTAGTAGTTATTTGTCACAGTGTACAATGCACAGTGAAATGCCACAGCCAGCTCAGATGTTCTCAAAATAAACCAAAACATGCAAGAGTTAATAAAAAGTACCTATTAACATTACTGCAGTAAAAATAACTTCAAGATTCAATATAGAATGTAGAATGGAATGCTTACTCCCTCCCGCAGTATACATTTCTAAAACACAATACTATAAAAATGACTATACACAATACAAATGAACATAAAAGTGACTGAAGAATGATATGTACATGTGTAGAACTGGGCAAAAAGCATTTAAAAGCATTTGTAAAAAAGCAAGTGCCAGTAGTACAGCAGCATCATACATACAGTGCAGAACAGTGCCGTAACTGTAATGAATCCTGAAAGTCTAGCAAAGTATGTCAGTGTAATGTTAATGACAATGTTATGATAGTGTAATGTTAATGACAATGTTATGAAAGTGAAAGTGGCAGCACTCCTAGCAGTTAAGTAGGCCACTGCCTGTGGATAACAACTATCCTTAACTATCCTGGTAGTCCTTGTACTGATGCTGCGCAACCAGCGACCAGACTGTAGGGGGGGAAGAGATGGTGCCCAGGGGGGTTGCAGTCCTTTGTGATGTAGATGGCCTTCTTCCAAACATCTGGTCCTAAAGATCTCCTCAATGCATGGAAGTGCACACCTGATGATCCTTTCTGCCATCCTCACCACCCTCTGGATGGATTTCTTGTCCTGTGCAGTGGTGTTGCCGTACCACACGGTGACGCCACCCGTCAGGACGCTCTCTACGGGGCCAGTGTAGAAGTTCATTAGCCATCGTTGGCCTCTTCCGCTTCCTGAGGCGCTGCAGAGCATAGAGGCGCTGGTGTGCCTTCTTCTGTGTTGCGTTTCCACGCCAGGTCATCGAAATTCTGTAGCCCTAGGAAACGGAAGCAGCTGACGATTTCCACCAGTGTCCCGTCCAGGCTGATAGTGGAGTGGGTGCCCCGGTGGCTCCTGAAGTCCACAATAAAACTGAAACTTAGTCAGTTTCAGGACCAGCTTGGAGGGAACGATGGCGTTGAACGCCGAGCTGTAGTCAGTCTGATGTAGCTGTCCCTCCTGTCTAGGTGCTCCAGGGACGTGTGTAGTGCCAGGGAGATGGCGTCGTCGTATGCAAATTGAGTAAACTAAATGAACAGTGGGAGCTCGTAGAGGTCTGCTCCTCCAGTGCCGCTCTCATCTGTATAAATAAGTGTGTAAATATGTGGGGTATTTCTGTACAGTGTACATGATGTACTTGTTCAAGCTGTACTCTCTTCTAAGAAGTGAGTAATGATGAAGTGTGTTTTATTTCTTGGTGGGCTTGTGTCTGTGTGCAGCCGGGCCGCCGCCAGTCTGCAGCAGGCCACCGAAGCCGCCTCTCATGCCGGGCGGCAGGAGCCCTTGGTGGCCACAGGAAGCAGCGGGGAGCAGGCGAAGGACTTCAGGTACCCCTTGAATACCGACGGGTCAACACTGGCTAAAATGTCTTCAATGTGTTCATTTTAGACATTATATATTATATTGTGACAAATTATATAATGGCTATGTATATTGTACACCCTCTGTAAATTGTACACAATATAATATATTGTCGTACACCTGTGTGTACATTTCTCGGTGCTTTTGCTTATATTATGTTACTTTATTAACTATATTTAACATTGTACTTTATTTGTTATTATATATAATTGTTATATACTGTATATATTATTATTATTATATTGTTAATTATTATTAACGTGTTCTCCTGTTGGTCAGTTTGTATCCTCCGCTGCCCGGTGAGGACAGCAGTCTGCGGTGGGCAGGCCAGAGTTTTGACCAGCTGCCCATCGCTTACATCAAGGCCACTTACAACAAGTAAGACCAGACTGGACCTGACCGCTGCTGTTTCTCCCAGATCTCTATGGTTCTGCTGTGTGTTGTTTTTATGGGTATCTAAGGTTCTGATGTGTGCTGTTTTTCTGGGTCTCTAAGGTTCTTTAGTGCTATGGTTCTTCTGGTGTGTGCTGTTTTTCTCTGGGTCTCTAAGGTTCTGTAGTACTAATGGTTCCGTAGTATTAATGGTTCTGTAGTTCTTATGGTTCTGTAGTACTATGTTCTGTTATATTATTGGTTCTGTAGTATTAATGGTTCTGTGGAACTATGGTTCTGTAGTATTAATCGTCCTGTGGTGCTATGGTTCTGTAATATTAATGGTTATGTTGTTGTAATGGTTCTGTGGTACTATGGTTCTTTAGTATAAATGGTTTTGTGGTACTAATGGTTCCATGGTACTATGTACAGTACTCACGTCCAGGTGACAGACAGCGCTGGCCTGTCATTGGTCAGGACGTCCTGTGGAACCGAAGGCTTCAAGAACATCAAGAAGTCGACGCCTATCGCCGCTCAGACCGCAGGACACTCAGCTGCCACGGTAACCGCATCCCATAATAACCCACCGCTTCATGAACATGCACATTTAGCGTCAGTAACTGTGACGATCCTAAAGCCTTGCCTGGGCACAGGAGCTAACCTACTGCAGCTAGCCTAGCGTGCTAACCTAGTGTGGGTCTTCCAACAGAAAGCTACAGCTAAGGGCGTGACCTTCGTACGCGTGATGGTGAAGGGTCTGGGGCCAGGACGCTTGGTAGGCCGCTACAACTCCTCCTACACCACCTCCGTCATCACCACCTCCTCCTCCTACACTAACTCCTCCTCAGTCATCACCACCTCCTACTCATCGTCACCACCTCCTCTTCCTAACCCAATCTCCTCCTCCATCGTCATCATCAGCACCTCCTCCTCAGTCACCACCACCTCCTGCTACACTACTTCCAACACAACCTCCTCAGTCATTACCACCTCCTCAGTCATCACCACCTCCTTCTTCACTGCCTCCTCCTCCTCCTACACCATCCTCAACACTACCTCCTAAGACATCACCACCTCCTCAGTCATCACCACCTCCTTCTACACTGCCTCCTCCTCATATACACCATCTCCAACACTATCTCCTCCTCGGCCATCCCCACCTCCTCCTTAGTCATCACAACCTTCTCTTAAATCACCTCCTCCTCCTCCTTACACCACCTCCTCACCTTCATGTTCTTTAGTGATGGTCAGCCCTTTTATTCATAAAATGTGTTCTTGTTCCAACACTTGTCATATCAAATATATATATCTTTATAGTGTTGCCAACCTGTATATAATGTGTGTGTGTGTGTGTGTGTGTGTGTGTGTGTGTGTGTGTGTGTGTGTGTGTGTGTGTGTGTGTGTGTGTGTGTGTGTGTGTGTGTGTGTGTGTGTGTGTGTGTGTGTGTGTGTGTGTGTGTGTGTGTGTGTGTCTCTCTCTCTCTCTCCAGTCTGCTATTAAAGGTCTTGGTATGGGAGGTCTGGAGGTGGTGTCTATTACAGACAACACCCCAGTCCCCCACAATGGATGTCGCCCACGCAAAGCCAGGAGGATGTGAGCAGATCGAACCATGTTGGATTGGAGGGGGAGGGGGGGGGGGTTGTGCTATAATAGGCTAATCAATTAAAATGTTTTTCATTACGTTGCCTTTGCTGAGTTATGTTGTTACTTGTACATGTATCTAGCCAAAGACACATAAACAAGCAGATCTGGTAGTAGTATAGTGAGTAAATACGTGTGTTTGTGTTGTATTTATATTTATATATATATATATATATATATATATATATATACACTGTATATCATATTTTCTATATTATATATATGGCCTAAACACACTCTAGCATACAGAAGCTTTCTAGTGTCCTTGTCTTCACACCAGATGCATAGACTTACTCATCCAAGACATTTCATTTGATCCACTGAAAAATGTGTCAAAAGCGCCAGGAGGAGGTGGAATAAGTAGACCCCTTAGCATCTTGGTATCTTTTAGAGGTCAACCCTTCCGGCTAGATGTGCATGTCTTGCTCAGTAGTGTAGAGCTGCATGGCTAGTCTGGGGTTTACTAGTAGCTATTCTGATGTTTACTAGGAGCTAGTCTGATAGGAGCTAGTCTGACGTTTACTCGGAGCTAGCCTGATGTTTACTAGGAGCTAGTCTGATGTTGGCTAAGAGCTAGTCCGGTAGGAGCTAGTCTGATGTTTACTAGGGACTATTCTGATGTTTACTAGGATCTAGTCTGATGTTTACTAGGAGCTAGTGTGATGTTAACTTTGAGCTAGACTGAGGTTTATGATCACCTATAATGCAATAATAGGTTTACTAGAAACTAGTCTGGGGTAAGTGCTTTGTTACTTTTATTATACACATATTTAGGATAATTTCATTACTTCATTTCATTACATTACATAATTTCACACACTTGATACAAAAAACCATGCACAAGGGAATAGACGGATGGGGTATCAGAGAGAGGACAGGTGGAGGGGTATCGGAGAGAGAGAGAACAGGATTGTCTATATATCAAATATACAACACAGGGGGAGAGTCAAACTCTAATACCCCAATGAGCAAGGCACATTCACAAAATGTCTGGTCATTATAGGCAACTCCTAGTATAACCAGTAGCAGACTAGTGTTGTGCTGGGCAACTCCCAGTATAACCAGTAGCAGACCGATTGTACTGGGCGGTGGTGAAGGTGGTGGGAGTGTGAAATAAGTCTGCTTCATATTGCACAACATTAGGGGGGGGGGGATGGGCTTGGTGAAGCTGTAAGGTTATTTCCTGCCACAGTGAGGGGGGGGGGGGGGTCACTCGGGGGTCATGGAGCCGAGGTCCAGCTGGTCTTTGAGGCGTCTCTGCTGGCTGAGCAGGGAGATGAAGGGGTACAGCTTGGCCTTGGCGGCGTAGTGCTGTCCGGCGATGTCCACCTCGTAGTCGCCCCGGGTCACAAAGTCCGGGCTGAGGCCCCCGGGGGCCGACACAAAGCCCAGACACACGTGGCGCTCCAGGGTGTAGCTGTATGCGCTGGAGGTGGTGGCCCCCACCAGCTGCTTGTTCCGCAGGACTGGCTCCCCCCACCAGGGCCACAGGTCCAGCTCTGTGTCGTGCTCCTCCAGCACCAGCATCACCAGCCGCCGGGACACACCCTCCTGACGCTGCTGTAGCAATGCCTCGCGACCCAGGAAGTCCATGTCCTGGAGGGGGAGGAAAACACATGCCGGTAACCACGGTGACGCGCCATGACAACTGGTATATGATAGAGTGGACCAGACGGTAACCATGGTGACTGGGATATGATGGTTTGGACCAGACGGTAACCATGTTGACTATAATATGATGGTGTGGACAAGAGGGTAACCATGGCAACTATAATATGGTGTGGACCAGACTGTAACCATAGTGACTATAATATGAAGGTGTGGACCAGGTGGCAACCATGGTGACTTTAATTTGATGGTGTGTGGACCAGACGGTAACTATGGTGACTGGTATATGATGGTGTGGACCAGACGGTAACCATGGTGACTATAATAGGATGGTGTGGACCAGAGGGTAACCATGGCAACTATAATATGGTGGACAGTAACCATGGTGACTATAATATGAAGGTGTATGGACCAGGTGGTAACCATAGCAACTATAATATGAAGGTGTGGACCAGGTGGTTACCATGATGACTTTAATATGATGGTGTGTGGACCAGGCGGTAACCATGGTGACTATAATATGATTGTGTGGACCAGGTGATGGACCAGAGGCTCACCGTGTCAAACTTGACCCTGAACTCGCGGCCACACTCCAGGGGTGTGGTGAAGGCGTCGAGGTCCTGGCCCCAGAAGGCCAAGAACTTCTCGATGCGGAGACTCCTTAGGGAGTAGTAACCAGCGTTACGGACACCATACTTCTGGCCCACTGACATCACCTCGTTGTAGACATGGAGTGCATACTGGGAGGGGAGGGGGAGAGAGAGAGAGAGAGAGAGAGAGAGAGGGGAGAGGGAGAGAGACACAGAGAGACTTATTCTAAATAGCAGCAGCAGTATGTGTAAACATAGAAGGAACAGCTCCATGTAAACAGAATAGACTAAAACAAGGACAACAAGGCCAAACAGGTAAATATATGATGTAGTATTCTATATATATATTCCATATATATTTACCTCTATAGGGATGTACAGCATGAAGCCTGGTTCACCGGTGTGAGTCATACTCATCACTCTGATCCCGTTAGCATAGCCCACACTCATCTCCTACACACACACACACACACACACACACACACACACACACACACACACACACACACACACACACACACACACACACACACACACACACACACACACACACACACACACACACACACACACACACACACACACACACACACACACACACACACACACACACACACACAGAGATTAATATACAATATGAATATACATTGCATATATTATATTAAAACTAGAATATTAAAGAGTAGGCATCAAATCCTTTAAAACACTGGAAAACACCAATATATGCAAAGAAAAAGGGCTAAGGAATAAACTTATGCAAAATATACTGTAAATTAAACAATAAATGTGCTATTTTGGACCCAAGGGACTACCCACAGATTGTCTGGCATGACACCATTCACTTGTTGAATCCCAGCTCGCCACCATTAGCTGCTAGCTACACTGTTGATACCATTCCAGTAATTGCCACTTTGTGTCACTAGCTTCAATTAAATGATCTAAGGTAATCTACGATAATATACGATAATCTGCGGTAATCTATACCTTGCAGAACATGGAGGGGAAGTGGTCTGGCGTCATAGAAACGTAGGAAAGCTCAGCCAGGATGTCTGTGGCCCGGGGACCAATTAGATTGAGAGCTGAGGGACAGAGCAGGGAGTGAGTGCAACCCATATCATGGGTTACAAAAAATAGTGAAATAATACATGTCAATAACAACAGGTTAATTTGATGAATAAATAAGACACTAGCTGCACAATATAGACATATATAATAACATATGTAATTGTTATTAAGGTAACAGGTATACATTGTTAATTTGTATGTATACACTCCACATTGAAATGATACAAAGCCGGAATAAAAAGTTCCCCTTTTAAAGTGCTTACGACTGACCAGTGTACTTCCAGGAGACGTCCTCTAGGTGGAGCTGTGGGTCATTGGGCATGTGTTTCTTCATCCACGACCAGCAGTGGACCTGCTGGTCACTCGGGGAGATGATGAAGAAACTGACAAAGAGGAGGAGCAGGTATTTACAAACTACAATTCGAGAATAAATATCAAGCTATATCAGTACTACTAGCACTGCTGTTGAAGAAGAGGAGTACTTTCAATAATAGCTTTTCCAGTCAAATACAAGATACAAACACAAAACTACAGGTAGTACCTGTTTTTGCTGAGTCTTACTACGCTACAGTCGTTCTCGTATCCTCCCCTCTCGTTCAGCATGCCGGTGTGGACCATGTGACCCACTGGCACATCCACGTCGTTGGCACACAGGAACTGGAGGTACTCCAGGGCCTGGTCCCCTGAAGACTACACACACACACACACACACACACACACACACACACACACACACACACACACACACACACACACACACACACACACACACACACACACACACACACACACACACACACACACACACACACACACACACACACACACACACACACACACACACACACACACACACACACACGTGATTGAGGAGGTGATAGAAGGGCTGGTAGGGGATATGATAGAGGTGGTCCTAGGGGAGGTGGTAGAGGAGGAGGTGAAGGGTAAATGAGGAGGTTTAGGGTTGAGGAGGAGGTGGTAAAGGAGGTGTAGGGTAAAGGAGGTGTAGGGTAAAGGAGGTGAAGTGTTAGGGTAGAGGAGGTGGTGGTAAAGGAGGTTTAGGGTAGAGGAGGAGGTGGTAAAGGAGGTGTAGGGGAGAGGAGGAGGTGGTAAAGGAGGTTTAGGGTAGAGGAGGAGGTTGTAAAGGAGGTATAGGGTAGAGGAGGTGTTAAGGAGGAGGTTTAGGGTAGATAAGGAGGTGGTAAAGTAGGAGGAATAGGGTAGGTGGTAAGGAGGTGATAAAGGAGGATTTATAGGGGAGAGAAGGAGGTATAGGGTAGAGGAGGAGGTTCTCACCGTCAGCTCAAACTTGGTGAAGGATGACATGTCGATGACACAGACCGCCTCTTTACAGCACTTGACCTCTGACCCCACCAGGTCAAACCAGTCTGGTTTATAGAAGGTCTTACTCCGGTCCAGAGACAGAAGGTCTATACACAGACAGACAGACAGACAGACAGACAGACAGACAGACAGACACACACACACACACACACACCCTTCCTGATCAAGCTTCCTGATCTCATCCTCGTACTTTAACTTATTTATAGGAGGCGGTGCTTTAGGGAGGTGCTATAGTGCTCCAGGAGGAAGAGGTACAATAGAGAAACATGAGGAGGAGGTACAATCGAGCTACAGGAAGGGGATGTACTATTGAGCTACAGGAGGAGGTGCTATCAAGCTACAGGAGGAGATGATATAGAGCAACAGAAGGATGTGCTATAGAGCTACAGGAGGAGGTGCAAAAGAGCTACAGGAGGAGGTGCTGTACCTTTCCCTGCAGGGACAAAGTACTTGGGTCTCTCGAAGCCGTGCTTCTCCATCCAGCGGGCCCCCTGGGTGTCCAGACGGTCGTACAGAGGACTGGTCCTTAGCTGACGACCCGTCTGGTAGTCCCAGCGGGGAACCTTTAACTCATACAGCAGGGCTGAGAAACAGACAGACAGACAGACAGGCGGTTAGACAGTCGGTAGACAGACAGACAAGACAGGCGGGTAGACAGACAGACAGTCAAAACAGATGGACAGACGGGTAGACAGACAGACAAACAGATAGACAGACATACAGATAGACAGACGTACAGACAGACAGGCAGACAGATAGACAGAAAGACAAGACAGACAGGTAGACCGACAGAGACATGACAAGACATTTAAATGACAATAAAGTACATAAAGGCTTTGTTTATTACTGCAGTATCGGTAAATAAATGACTAATACTATTAGTATAGAGTGTCCCAGAGTACTCTAGAGTAGTATGCCATAGTATTCTAGAGTGTATCCCTGAGTCTTCGAGAGGTCGTGACTCACGCATGACCTCCATGACCCGGTGTCTGAGGAAGGTTCGACTGCTCTGCAGGTTCCCAAAGCGTTTGATGTCCAGGGGCCACACGTTAGCCGTAGGATAGCCATACACCATCCACTCAGCCAGATACCTGGAGATATTAATAGTGGTAGGCTAATATTAAAACCATACACTCTGCCGGATACCTAGTTAATTAATAATAATACAATTAAAACCATACACCATCCACTCTGCCAGATACCTGGAGATATTAAAAGTAGTAATGTTGGTAATAAACTAGGACGTGTTTGGTAATAAACTAGGACGTGTTTGGTAATAAACTAGGATGTGTTTAGAATTAAATTAGATTGTGTTTGCTAATAAACTAGGATGTGTTTAGTAATGATCTACAATGTATTTGGTAATAAACTAGGATGTGTTTAGTAATAAACTAGGATGTGCTTGGTAATAAACTAGGATGTGTTTAGTAATAAACTAGGATATGTTTAGTATAAAACTAGGATGTGTAACTTCAGTAATAAACTAGGATGTGTAACTTGAGTAATCAACTAGGATGTGTTTAGTACCTGCCTGCTCCCCCAGCCAGTGCCAGGCCAGAGGAGTTCATTCCAGCCAGGACGTAGTACCCATGCACCCCGGGGGTCTCCCCCATCAGGCAGCGCATGTCGGGGGTAAAGGACTCTGGACAGTTGACCAGCTGCTGGATCTCTGCTGTCTCCAGCTTTGGCATGCGCCTCAGCAGGGCACTGAGCATTGGCTCTGGGTGGAGGAGAAGCGGGTAGTTAGGGTTGTCAAAAGTACATATGAATCAATTATTAAATAACACATCAAAATGTCAGCTCCTAGTGCCACACGTCAGAGGTCAGAGGTGAGATGACCTCTAGGATGGGTCTTACCAAAGTGGTCCCAGTCCTCCTGCATGTTTTGGACCTCCAGCTGGTTCCGTCCCTCTGTGAAGATGGGTTTAGGATTCTTCTCAAAACCCCCAGAGAGAACACCTCCCTGCCAGGGTCGCACGTAGATCCTCCCATCCATATCCATCACCACTAGAGACACAGAGACATAGACTAATCACCACTAGAAAAACATAGATCCATCACCACTAAAGAGACATAGACCCATCACCACTAGAGACATAGATCAATAACCACTAGAGAGACATAGACCCATCACCACTAGAGAGACATAGACCCATCACCACTAGAGCAGAGATACATAGACCCATCACCACTAGAGACATAGGTCCATCACTACTAGAGACACAGAGACATTCATCCATCACCACTAGAGACACAGATCCATCACCACTAGAGAGACATACAGTGCTGCTCGAAAGTATGTGAACCCCTTGAACAGTTAAGAGTTTTCTGTTGTTTTACCATGATTTTCCTATTTTATCATCACAAGTTTTACATATATGAAATGTCAGGTTTATGTTTAACAGTTCCATGTACTTTTTTAGAGGGAATTGTGTGAGTAGCCAAAAAAATAAATGAAACATGGAATTAGTGGATGTGCAAAAGTAAGTGAACCCCCAGCTGTATTGGTAAAGTCAAGGAGGTAACAGATTCAGGTGAAACACTTTTGGGTGCTTAATTAGTCAATTAAGCAAACCAATCAAATGAGACATCATTAGGAAAAGGGTTGGACAACACAGATTAAAAGAGAGAGAAAAACAACCAAACGACTGCAGTGCCAGGGTGTACCCATACGAATCAACCATGCCAAGAGGAAAGGAGATACCCGAGGAAATCAAGAAAATGGTACTGACAGCCCATCAGTGTAGAGAAGGCTACAAGACAATCTCCAAACGATTCCAGCTCCATCCATCCACGGTGAGGCAAATAATTTACAAATGGAGGGCGTCCAAGATGACCGCATCTTTGCCTAGAAGTGGACGCCCATTAAAACTAACATCAAGAAGCACCCGTAGAATAATAAATCAGGTAAAGGACAACCCACACATCACCTCTAAAGAGTTGCAGAGCTCTCTGGCAGCGTCAGGTGTAAATGTACATGCGTCTACAATTAGACGAAAATTGAACCAACACGACATTCATGGGAGGGTTGCTAGAAGGAAGCCGCTGCTCTCCAAAAAGAACAAAGCTGCCCGTTTAAACTTTGCCAGAGAGAACTTGGACAAACCAGAGGCCTTCTGGAAGTCCATTCTCTGGACAGATGAGTCCAAAATAGAATTATTTGGTCATAATCGTAAGCGCTTTGTTTGGAGAAAAACCAACACAGCACATGAAGAAAAGAACCTCATCCCAACAGTGAAGCATGGTGGTGGAAATGTTAAGGTATGGGGCTGCTTCTCTGCTTCTGGACCTGGACAACTCCATATCATCCAGGGAAACATGAATTCTGAAGTGTATCAGCAAATTCTTGATAAGAATCAGTCAGGAAGTTGAAACTGGGCCGTAAATGGGTTTTTCAACAAGACAACGACCCAAAACATACCAGCAAATCTACCAAGGAATGGTTCAGAAAAAAGAGGATTCGTACTCTGGATTGGCCAAGTCAAAGTCCGGACCTCAATCCAATTGAAATGTTGTGGCTAGACCTGAAGCGGGGGGTACATGCCAGATGTCCCTCCAACCTTTCTCAACTGGCTGAGTTCTGCAAGGAAGAGTGGGCAAAAATCCCCCACAGCAGATGCGAGAGACTGGTCAGTGGCTATAGAAAACGTTTGATTGCAGTAGTGGCTGCAAAAGGAGGTGCCACACGCTATTAACCAAAAGGGTTCACATACCTTTGCACAAGTCATATTTTCACATTTTTTTGAATAAATAATGAAAATACATCATTTTTCTTTGTTTGTGTCCATTATTTGGAAAGTCCTGCTTTACAAATTGGTGTTTGGATATACATTTAATAAGGTTATTTTACATTTTTGTACAATTACAATGACCATGTCTAGGGGGTTCACATACTTTCGAGCAGCACTGTATATCCATCACTACTAGAGAGACAGATCCACCACCGCTAGAGCACAGAGACATAGTTCCATCACCACTAGAAACACAGAGACATAGGTCCATCACTACTAGAGACACAGAGACATACAGCCATCACCACTAGAGACACAGAGACATAGATCAATCACCAGTAGAGAGATACAGCTCCATCACCAATAGATCACAGAGACATAGATCTATCACCATTAGAGACACAGAGACATAGAGCCATCACCACTAGAGACACAGAGACATAGAGCCATCACCACTAGAGACACAGAGACATAGAGCCATCACCACTAGAGAGACATAGAGCCATCACCACTAGAGAGACATAGATCCATCACCGAGAGAGAGATAGAGAGAGCGAGAGAGAGAGAGAGAGAGAGAGGTCTGGGTTGAGAGCGTGTGTTTGGTGTGTGAGACCTGGTGTGTCGGAGGGGAGGGGCTGCTGGAGAGGCTTGCTGAGAAGGTAGAAATGTTCACAACCATGAAGAGGAACCGAAACCTTCACCTCACTGGCCTGGCCCAGCTCATAGCCCCACTGGAACACATTATTAGACACATTATTAGTTTACCTATTTTACCTATACCTAGTTTATACAGTATATAATCATAAAGAACCTCACTAGGACCTGTCAGACAATACCTGTCCTAATAGAACCTCACTAGAATCTCACCTTTCCGAATAGAACCTCATCTGCCCTCATAATAACCTCAATAGAACCACTCTTGTCCTAATAGAACCCCACCTGTCCAAATTGAACCTCAATAGAACCTCACCTGTCCAGCACAATTGACAAAGTATTCACAGTTGATGGAGCCTCGGTCCGTCTCCACTGCAGTCACATGACCTTTCTCCACCAGCACCTGCTGAACAGTGGTCCGCTCCAGGATCTGGACGCCTGTACATTCATGTGTACACACACACAGCAAAGTATGTAGCAAATTAGGTTAGACAATATTTTCATTCTTTTAGACTTGGAATTACATCTAGATTTGTTTTTGTCAGTAAAATGTACTTGGTGTGATGTAGCTGAAGCTACGCGAAAAGCTCAAAATGATGTATGTATAATATTCAAGTTGATTTGCTAGGGTTGGCTTAAGCCTAAACCTTAACTTGAATCTATAGAGCTTTGACGGACAGTAACTGCCATTAAGGCTCAGCCAAATCACAAAGACCCAGAGGAGTCCCAGACAGACCTAGTCCCGCGGCGCCTACAGCCAGGGCTCGGTTGACCTCGGGCGGGGAGACGACCGCGTCCCCAGGGAGGTGCAGCGCCCCCACTAGGTCATGAATGTTCACCAGAGAGTGAAGCTTGGACACTTCCTTCGGCTTTATGATGCTACAGCTGATGCCCATCACCCTGGGGGGGAGAGTGAGACAGAGAGAGACACAGAGTGAGATAGAGAGAGACAAAGAGGGAGACAAAGAGAGAGAAAGAGAGAGACAGAGAGATCATGTCCTTACTGCTCTGTCAGTTCTAACCAAACATGTATTGTTGTGTCTGTCTTACTTGAGTCTGGATGCCAGGCGCTTAAGAGACAGAAAGCGGTCTTGGTTCTGAGCCAGGCAAAGAGAGCCGGTCTTTACATAACCTGTCAGACACAGAATATCAGGGTTAGACCAATCAGACCAAGACAACACTAACTCTATGTAGAGTGGGCAATACTAACCCTAGACAAACACTAACTCTATGTAGAGTAGAGCCACACTAACCCTATGTAGGTAGTATTATTCTGGTAGTATTATTTCTGCTGGTGGTCAGAGGTGATTCAAGTTTTGTGATAACAGAAGAGTATTTCTTTAAATGTTGATAGTGGGTGGGGACTAGCTCAGACAGGGGTTTGGTTTTCCTTCAAGGTAACAGGATGTGTTACTACGGTAACAGGGTACCTGTGTTAACTCCAGTCTCCTCCTCCAGCTGCTGGTACAGGCTGTTGGAGTAGTCGGCCATCTGGCTCTCGATGGAGATGGACTTAGCCACGCTGACGATTCCCGCACACATACGGGTGGTCCCGGCTCCCAGCCTGTATAATAACCATAACTATAACCTTTATTTATAAACATAATTATTAACATAACGATAACCATAAATGATACCACAACTATCACCATAACAATAATGATAAATTATACCACAACTATCACCATAACAATAATGCTAAATTATACCACAACTATTACCATAAATATAACCATAAATGGTACCATATAAAGAATAACCTAAGTAAAGCATGACCTCACCGGCCCTGCTCCAGCAGCAGGATATCAGTCCAGCCCATCTTGGCCAGGTGATAGGCCACAGAGGTCCCCACGATGCCCCCCCCACAGATCACCACACGGGCCTGGCTGGGCAGGGGGGGCTGTCCATCCCCGCTGACCGCCCTGCGATGACTCAACACCCCCTTCAGGGCCGCCCCCTGGGGCTGCAGCAGCCTGCGGAGCATAGCAGGGGACAGACCCCTACCGCTCCACACGCAGCTACGCATGGACCTGCTGACACACACAAACACACACACACACACACACACACACACAGTAATAGTAATTAGTATGTTCTATAGTATACTGAACAGGTCGCTGCTGGTAGCCAATGGAATCACAGCCACAGCTACAGCCAATCACAGAACGTTAGTGGGTTTGCGAGGGTTGTGAGGTTGTCTTAATCTCGCCCCCTCCCTTTTCCTGTGTGTATATTGGCCAATCTACAACATCCTGGTCTTGGAGTAAACTCTTAAGGCAAAGCAGCTGCAGTGGCATCATATTTCAGATATTGCTTTGCCAAAAAACTCCATACTTCTTAGATGTGGTTATGTGTGTGTTGTTCGACCTTCTCTAGGCTATGACACCACACACCTCTGGAAGGTCACTAGTGTTTTAACTACTGCGAACCAGTTCACACCAATAACGGTGTCACTGCTGCTAGACTCACACATCAGATGAACAGACCTAATCTAAATAATATAAAGATTTTAAGTTATTAATCTTAAATCTTAACTAGATTTGGTGGTTTAACTACTAACTACCCCTTCATTGTTATGGGATGTCACAAATATATGGCCTGTAAATCCCTTTGAGACTGTTACTGTGATTAAAAGGTATACAAATACAATATACTTGACAGCTAGGCTAGTGCTAGATAGCATGCATTTAGCTCCACTTTTGCTAATGACCTCTGACCTTGAGAAGAGAACATGGGAGCCCGATGGGGTCAACAAGCAGACCCCCTGAGTGTATTGGGGTTAGGGTCGGTGTAAATTCAAATTAGTTGGATTTTACTTTACTTGTATTTTACTTTATTGGACTTCACAGACAAATGTAAACAGTAGCCTCAGGTTAACGTTGATTCCTATTAATGATATTCACTAATGATAATAATAAACGTTTATCAATGTGTACTCGGTGTGTTTCACTCCATTCTCACCTTATCCTCTTAATCCAGATGAGATATGTGAAATAATAATGATTGTAAGCTCTGACAGCTAAGCTAAAGTGCTAGCTGTTTACAACTATCCTCTTCTTCTTCCACCTCCTGACAGTTACATCAGCGCACCCTCTGGCCAGGACGAGAACTGCAGTTAGCATAGAGCTGGTAGTTGTAGTTCTATTAGGTGTAATATAGTTTGATGCAGATTCAGTCCTTGTTAATAAATGGGCAGTTAAAGGAGGACTATCATCAACTACTGAAACACACAACCTCCCCAGGTCACCAGACAGACAGACAGACAGGCAGGCAGACAGACAGACAGACAGAGAGACAGATAGACAGACGGGCAGACAGACAGACAGACGGACAGACGGACGTGCAGACAGACAGACAAAAAGACAAGATAGACAGACAGACAGACAGACAGACAGGCACAGCAGCTGTCTCTAGCCCACAGGGTAATTATCTCCGTCCTTCACCACCACGCCCGCAGACGCCCAGTACCCTTCTACTACCAGTACTACTAGTGCTTCTAGTACTAACTTACGACCAGTCAGTCAGAAGATCTGAAGACAGCAATACTAGTAATACTAGTACTAGTACGTACTAGGCAGTTAAGTTGTAGTTTATTCATTGTACTATTAGTACCAAGTAATACATAGTACTACAAAGTAAAAAGGAAAAAGGAAAATACGTACCAGGGATGTACAAATTAAACATAAATACTATAAATATAAAATACTATGTAGAGGTATAACAAAAGGTCAAATATAAAATAGGCCTACTAAAAAAGGGGCAGCAGGGGCAGTACTACTAGTAGTACTAGTACTAATGCCAAGGCAGTCTGTAGATCTGAAGTCAGCAATACTATTACTACTACCACTATCACTGCTAGTAGTAGTACTAATAGTTATAATACTACTTGTACTAAGGCCCAGCCAGGTCGTTACTGTTCTGCTCACTGCTGCCCCCTTATGGTTAAATACAGAGACTGCAGAACGGAGCTAAGCCCTCGTCTCGTGGACACGTCATAAACTGCAAAGCGCGAGAAAAGAACAACAGGGGCACAAACTAAACAATATAACTTTATCGATATATGTTTTTTGTAGGCCTATTTTATATATTTTCCTTTTCATGTACCTCTTCATAGTATTTATGCTTATTTTGCACATCCCTGGTATGTATGTCTTTCGTTGTTCACCTTTGTATACTACTTCATAGTTATCTTTTTGGGTTATAGTTGTAGGCCTATTCCATATTTCATGTTTTATATGATTCCAGGCCGACGCTGTTTTTTTAAATTGTTTACATTTTAAACTGCTTTGTCATCGTAAATATGTATTTTAATGCCAATCTGAAAACGCTCAGTATGTTTAATGTCAAATATGGAAAATGTATTGCATGTTGCACTCAAAGCATAAATAAAGTAAGAATTGCGAAGTGTTTTCTGAATTCAGATGACTGATAAACAAACGGATAAGCAGTAGTAGTAGCATCCAAACTGAGTCACGCCTCAACGTACCACGTGTTCCATAGAGTGGTAATTAAGATCATTACGCCACTCGTAATTACTGGGACCACCAGAGGACGCTATCGTGTTACATCAAGATCACCGGGGGACGCTATGTTACCCCAGGACCACTAGAGGGCGCTATGTTACCCTCAGGATCACCAGAGGGTGCTATGTTACACCAAGACCACCAGAGGGTGCTATGTTACATCGAGACCACAAGAGGGCGCTATGTTACATCGAGACCACAAGATGGCGCTATGTTACATCGAGACCACAAGAGGGCGCTATGTTCAATTGAGACCACCAGAGGTCGCTGTATGGCCCTAACCGCCCATATACCAGCGAGTTTAACTTATTCTAATTCACTTCTTGAAGTTCTAATGAAGTTCTAATGCCTCATAGCGCATTCGATAGACTGCCATGGGGTGAATATGTATACATATAGGCCACTTTATAGATATAGTAGTCTTTATTTAATGAATAGAAGTAGAGCCGGTAGCTTTGTAATCCAACTGGGATCTCTCACCAGTTTTCCATAGACGTCTCGTGACGTCAGAGCCGGGCAGTGCCTCTTCGCTGCTTCCTCCTCCAGAAAGTCAAGTTTTTCCCCGGGACAACACACGGGCGTCAAACCCACGGGGGAACTCCCAAAACCACGCGCGCTGTCACAAGTCCCACCTAGCGCAGGTACAGGTAGACCTCTCGGATGGCTTCGGTCACGTGCCGGGTCCAGTACCTGGAGGACTCGGACCCCTTCCAGTGCACCAACTTCCCCGAGCCGCGCAGACCCCTGCAAGTGGACCTGGACCCGAACCTGGCGCTCAGTGAGCAGATCGCGGGGATCCAGAAGCTCCTCAGTGCTCCTCTCAAGGTGAGTCCGGGGGTTTACCTGCGCTCAGTCCTGCAGATTATTCTTAACTCAGGGGCCACTTTCTGTGTTATAGCCAGAGATCAGAGACTTAAGAGCTTTTATTCGTTTTTTAGGAGCTTAGACGTGATATACACGCAACTCTTTTCGCGTCGGAATGTAATACAATTATATCAAACAACTGATTATTAAACGTTGTGTAATCCTAACAGTAGGCTAATCATATCTCGCATATGTCGTAAGAGATCGGGGGGGGGGGGGCGTTTACCGTCATTCCCTACTTTAGTCAAATAATATGTGGATGGTTAGTTATATGCAGTGCGTCATTGCATTGCATGAGGATAACAGGAATCCACATGTATTTTACCCCACACACACACACACACACACACACACACACACACACACACACACACACACACACACACACACACACACACACACACACACACACAGGAAGGAAGGAAGGTCCTTTACCAGCAGATATAATGACAGGAAGCTAGAAGAAGTGACAGTTAGTCAAAATACAAGGCACTTACTTATCCCATGTCTTAAATAGAACTTCCCTTTTCTCCTAGTTAGGAAGCCTGTGGTTAGCCGCCTACTATAATGTAGCCCTGTGCTTTATTGAGGATAAAACTTATACCACATACAATACGAGGCAATACTAGCTGGAGGGGCTGTTATAAACATCTAGTTTTGATCTGGTCAAATAGTCTACGTGTCTACTTTTAAGAAGTCCTGTCAGTCCAAAGGTTGAATCACTGCCCTCTGCACTGAGGAGCCTCCATGGAAACCTTGATTCACTGTGTGTGTGTGTGTGTGTGTGTGTGTGTGTGTGTGTGTGTGTGTGTGTGTGTGTGTGTGTGTGTGTGTGTGTGTGTGTGTGTGTGTGTGTGTGTGTGTGTGTGTGTGTGTGTGTGTGTGTCCCAGGTGGAGGACAGTACCCTCCAGCTGTCTCCCAGGGGGAACTATATGGATCTGGAGTGTTCTCTGGCGGAGCAGAGAGACGACCTGGAGAAGTTCTACCAGGACCTCGAGTAACGTACCCTCGTCCTCCTCACCTCATCACAGCCTCTGTATCTCACTGCTGATACACCAGGTCTAACAGTGCAGTGAGACAGGTCTTATAGAGCAGTGAGATGGGGCTAACAGCGGTGAAACAGATCTGTCAGCTGTGAGTCAGCTTTGACAGTAGGGAGACAGGTCTGGCAGTAGGGAGACAGGTCTGGCAGTAGGGAGACAGGTCTGGCAGTAGGGAGACATGTCTGGCAGTAGGGAGACAGGTCTGGCAGTAGGGAGACAGGTCTGGCAGTAGAGAGACAGGTCTGGCAGTAGAGAGACAGGTCTGGCAGTAGGGAGACAGGTCTGGCAGTAGAGAGACAGGTCTGGCAGTAGAGAGACAGGTCTGGCAGTAGGAAGACAGGTCTGGCAGTAGGGAGACAGGTCTGGCAGTAGGGAGACATGTCTGGCAGTAGGGAGACAGGTCTGGCAGTAGGGAGACAGGTCTGGCAGTAGGGAGACGGGTCTAACAGCAGGGAGACGGGTCTAACAGCAGTAAGACAGGTCTGTTAGCAGTGAGACTGGTCTGTCAGCAGTGAGACAGGCCTCACTGCAGTGAGACAGGCCTCACTGCAGTGAGACAGGCCTAACAGCAGTGAGACAGGTCTAACAGAGCAGCAAACTGCAGTTCTCTCGGGACCATAGAAAAGTTTTACCGCGCGTAGGGAGACGGGTCTCACAGAGCAACAAACTGGTGTGTGTGTGTGTGTGTGTGTGTGTGTGTGTGTGTGTGTGTGTGTGTGTGTGTGTGTGTGTGTGTGTGTGTGTGTGTGTGTGTGTGTGTGTGTGTGTGTGTGTGTGTGTGTGTGTGTGTGTGTGTGTGTGTGTGTGTGTGTGTGTGTGTGTGTGTGTGTGTGTGTGTGTGTGTGTGTGTGTGTGTGTGTGTGTGTGGTACAATGATGTCATCGCAAAAAAAAACCTGTTCTTAAATTTTCCATTTTTAGCCCAAAATGTTCTCTTTCCCACAACACTGTGTCCCTCTCTCCCTCTAGAAATGGTAAGAAACCCATCCTGATTTTGCGGACTCTGCTATCTGTACGGGTGCACTGCATTTTGGGTAATTACTTTCTCTCCTGTCTCTGGTCTTTACCGAGTGGAACATGTAAATACACTTACTTTATGGAAACTTTTTTTTTTTTATGATGATATTAGTTTCCAACCCGAATCCAAACCCCATATTCCTAGTTAAGGTTATGGTTAGGTAGGATTAGTAGGGTAGTTAGGGTTATGGTTAGTATGGCTAGTTAGGGTTATGGTTACTAGGGGAGTTACAGCTAGGGGTAGTTAGGGTCATGGTTGGAAGAGCTTTGTTATTTTCCATTTTCCTCAGAGTCAGAGTTCCAGTGAAGCCGCAATTAAAGTTTTAGCTTCAGGGTTGTTTGTTAGGGTTGCCAATGTTAAGCAGTACCAATTGATTAAAACACGTGACGCTGCATTTTGAGATTGCAAACACTGTAGCAACATGTCCACAGAATTCAGATGATGGTGTCATTGGGGTTACTTAGGGATATGGTTGTGGTGTGCTGGGGTTACTTAGGGATATGGTTGTGGTGTGTTGGGGTTAGTTAGTGATATGGTTATGGTTTGTTGGGGTTAGTTAGTGATATGGTTATGGTGTGTGTTGGGGTTGGTTAGTGATATGGTTATGGTGTGTGTTGGGGTTGGTTAGTGATATGGTTATGGTGTGTGTTGGGGTTAGTTAGTGATATGGTTATGGTGTGTGTTGGGGTTAGTTAGTGATATGGTTATGGTTTGTTGGGGTTGGTTAGAGATATGGTTATGGTGTGTGTTGGGGTTAGTTAGTAATATGGTTATGGTTTGTTGGGGTTGGTTAGGGATATGGTTATGGTGTGTGTTGGGGTTAGTTAGTGATATGGTTATGGTGTGTGTTGGGGTAAGTTAGTGATATGGTTATGGTTTGTTGGGGTTGGTTAGTGATATGGTTATGGTGTGTGTTGGGGTAAGTTAGTGATATGGTTATGGTTGGTTAGGGATATGGTTATGGTTTGTTGGGGTTGGTTAATGATATGGTTATGGTGTGTGTTGGGGTAAGTTAGTGATATGGTTATGGTTTGTTGGGGTTGGTTAGGGATATGGTTATGGTGTGTGTTGGGGTTAGTTTGGAGAGCGTTTCAGTGTGTTGGAGGTGATGACCACTCTCTTATCTTCTAAGACATCGAGGCAGAATCAAGCTAGTTTAACATCATTAGCACCAACAGGAAATACCAAGGCCAGCACATCATATCACTTCCTGTCTCAATAGGACAAAAGCCTTTACCCCTGCCTGCCTGCCTGTCTGTCTCTTTGGGTCGTAGTGTAGAATGTGACATGTCTATTTCTAACTCTCTGAGTCACACATACTACACGCACACGCACACACACACACACACACACACACACACACACACACACACACACACACACACACACACACACACACACTGTAGTAACAAACACTACCCACTAACACACACACTACCCACTAACACATATGCATACACTCACTACAAAAACACTCACTACAAACACACACTCCCTACAAACACATTCTCAGTAGAACAGACACTCACTACAAACACACACTCTGTAAACACACACTCAGTAGAACTACAAACACACACAAGCCACCCCAGCTGTGTTGAGGTCCAGCTGTCTGAGTCATGCTATATTATTCTGAAGCCATATACCGGAAGCTCGCTTTGACCCTTGACGCCAATATCCTGTGTTTTTGTGTTACTGTGTTTTTGTGTGCTTGTGTGTCTGAGGCGAAACCCGTTACATATACATGTACATATTATATATTTAAATATATATATATTATATATGTTATGTTGTGTGTGTTATGGTTATTATATTCATATATATTTATAATAGTTATTACGTATGTGTTCATGTGTGTGTATATAGAGAAGCTGAATTGATGTGTATGTGTATCTCTTTGTATTTCTATATAGAGAAGCAGTATTGATGCGTGTGTATCTCTGTGTATTTCTATATAGAGAAGCAGTATTGATGCGTGTGTATCTCTGTGTATTTCTATATAGAGAAGCTGTATTGATGTGTATGTGTATCTCTGTGTTTTTCAATATAGAGAAGCTGTATTGATGTGTATGTGTATCTCTGTGTTTTTCAATATAGAGAAGCTGTATTGATGTGTATGTGTATCTCTGTGTATTTCTATATAGAGAAGCTGTATTGATGTGTATGTGTATCTCTGTGTATTTCTATATAGAGAAGCTGTATAACTCTCACGGTCCGGAGCTCCGGCGCTCTCTCTTCTCTCTCAAGCAGCTCTTCCAGGTGAGACAGGATGTCCTTCCTACTTCCTCTTCCTGTTGCGTAACTGTTCAACTCCACTATGGTTTTCAGTGTGTCTGATGATAGGCTAATATAGTCTAAAAGTAGTTTAGTAAAAAAAAGTTCAGTGGTTTAGTCCAGTGGTGTTCAACCTTCAAGTCTTCACGGGACTGCAGGGGGTCCGCAAACATGATTCATGCAGAAACCATTTCTTGCCATCACCTTACCCCCATGTTTCACCTAAATTCCACCTTCAAGTCAGTGTTTGCTCCACAGGGAGGTCCAGGTCATTGACACATAGGACAATTTTTATCCTGCCACACACCAGGGTCAGTCGTGGTGCAATGGAAAAGTTTGAGGCTGATGCATTGATTTGAATTATGTCGACATGGCTTATAACAAGGATCAAAGCTGGATATATTAACAAGTTAATAAGGCATTATACATATATTATTAGGCCTATAGGCCTGGGATAAAATGCAACAGCATATATAGACAAATATATAGGGGGTCCCTGGTTTACTGTTTCTCAATCCACCAAGGAGTCCCTGGGCTGAAAAAGGTTGAAGACCCCTGGTTTAGCCTCGTCTCGTAATGCAATCTAATAGTTTAGTCTGCTCTAGTAGTACTTCTAATTTCATAGTCTAGTAGTCTATTCTCGTCCGTGCCCATGAAGCTCTCTCTAATTCCATAACCCTGTTAAGGTTACACTGTGACGGTACCGGTATATATATTTATATAACGTAACTGGGAAAACCTGTTGGCAACCTCATTAAACTATCGTATGGTGCTTCCCTGCAGCCCTCCAGAGGGTATAAATAGTGTTGTATTCATCCTTTAGCTGTCCTTTCAGACAGCACGTCATGGTAACAACACTGTCATGTTTACCGTATGGTCTTGTGACCACGGCACCACCTGTTTAACTGTGGTATGAACCAACCTTTTTTGGCCTGTTACCCCTCATTGACCTCACATTACCTCCACCGTTGAAGATGGGGCGGATTTGTTTTGGCTCGTTTGTCAGTTTATTGTTTATTGTCTGTTGCAAGATAACTCAAAATGTTAAGTATGGAATTGGACTAAAGTTGGTGGTTGGATTCATTATGGGCCAAGGAACAGTTGGTCGATTTTGGCGCAGATCTGGATCTGAATCCAGTGCACAGGATTTTTTTAGTGCGGCGAGTTCTGCGCTCTCCTGAGTGCCCTCTAGTTTTACCTGCCTTTAATGGCTGGTTATCACTGGATTTTTTTTTACATGTTATAAAGTGATATTAGCATGTGGTCGAAGGATAAGGCTCAACAGGACATTTTGTGAAGCATATTAATGAACCAAGTGTCCTCCACACCTTGTGGTGATGATGGTGATGATGTTAGTGACAGTGTGCGAACTATACCACGGTCTCCGGGGGAGCCGGGATTTTTTTTTCCTGGGGGGGGGGGGGGGGGGTACATGCTGATCCGTGCATTAATAGCAACAGCACAGACATAGGCCTATTATAAAGAGAAAATCTGTTGCACACGGGGTGGTGCCACAGGTCTACATTTACATGAAACGTCCCGATGGATCATGGTCATGTCAACATATTTCCCGAGCATGTATGGGCTACGCAAACTTCAATCAACTTGATAATAAATAATCCACGGACCACCAATGTAACGTTTGACTGTTTAATTAAATCAACTTAAAATGACTCAAAAACAGGCTACATTGTTTCACATGGGCTATAGCCTATTATGGCTGTAGCCTACACTGATATTAATATATAATATATATATATTAATATTAATAATACAGCTATAGCACAACACAACCCTCTCACTGCCTGGAGAGACGCGACGCCACACACACAACACAACGATGCACATAGCCCTTCTCTCGTGTCACCTGCTTGCACGCTGCCCGCGTGCAAGCACACTTTTTTCATGAATCATAAACTCTAAATATCATTTTATTTCACTTATTTTACACCTTTGAAAAAAAAACAATGCCCAAAATGGAATTTATTTGGTCATCATATCAGTATTTTAGAGAGCTCCCCCCAAATTTCACAAACCATGTTCCCAGGGGAGCTCATGTCACCACTAGGGGAGCTATAGATCCCCCTGCTCCCCTCCAGTTCGCACCCTGGTTAGTGATGATGGTGATGGTGTGGATGGTGATGATGATGGTGATGATAGTGATGGTGATCATGGTGATGGTGCTGATGGTGATGCTTATGTGTTCCCAGGACGATGAGGATCTGGTCCCTGAGTTTGTGGTCTCCGAGGGCCTCACCTGTTTCATCAAGGTCGGCGCAGAGGCCGACCACAACTACCAGAACTACATCCTCAGAGGTATCGCTAACCCTCAAACTAAACATTTGTATATATATACAGTAGAGGTGGGACGATCGATCGGCTTCCGATCATTATCGGCCGATTTTGAAGAAAAATGCGCAATCGGAGAATGCCGATCTTGCTTTAATGTTGCCGATTTCATAGCCGATCCTGCACGTGAGAAACACGTGAGCTCATCTCTTTACCAGCGAGTAAAACACGTGGGGCCCCGCCTCTTTTCTAAACAGAGTGATACTCGCCCTGCCTCAACATGTCAGCGGTGTCTGCAGTGTGGAGTTTCTTCAAAGTGTGTGATACAGATGTAACATTTGCCATCTGTAATGTGTGCAAAGAGAAAATATCTCGTGGAGGAAGCAAGGTAAAAAATGTCAACACGACAAATTTAATAAGACACCTGAAAACCCATCACCCAGCGCAGCATGGAGAGTTTGTTAAACTGACCGCGGAGAACGAGAAAAATAAAGGAGAGAAAACACCACAGCGGCTGCTGACACAACCCACTTTAGAGAGCACACATGCATATTGCCGTGATAGTGGGAAAGCCAAGGCGATCACAAAAGAAGTGATGGAATTCATAGCGCTGGATGATCAGCCATTTAGCGTGGTTGAAGATGTGGGATTCAGACGACTGCTCGCACATATTGAGCCACGCTACTTGTTGACGTTGCCCTCCCCGAGCTCCGCCAATGTTCCCAATGCTGTATATAAGGTTATTCAATACCATTGGCGTTTTTAGCCCATCTCAAGTAAATTGCTAATTGTTTTTTTCTCTCAGCCTGTTAATAAATGTGGTAATAATTCACTATTCCCTGTGTATGTGTGTGTGTGTGTTTACACACACACTTTTTTTACTGCATGGCTGATTGTTTCACACTCGCATGTCCAAACATGTCCAATAACTCCAGAGTTTGTAAAGATAAAAAATATATAGCCTATATTGAAACACACAGATACTTATTTCCATAGCATGATGGATGAAACTGTTCTATAATACAGGGGTTCCCAACCTTTTTTGTGCCACGGACCGGCAGATACATGAAACAAATCTCGCGGACCAGTTGTAAATTTTCGCGGACCGGTTGTCAAAGTGTGTGTCAACACACACCCCTAACAAAACGGCAGGGCTCGATTTCAGTATAAACGCGCATGTACGCGCAGCGCCCGTAACACAAACCCCGGCTCGTTCGCGACCGACACGTCACTAGCGCGTAGTCTCTTTAGTAGCGCGTGTAACTGAAAGTCTCTCGTTATGCCGCCGATATATATTTAATCTATATATATATAGATTATACTATATATATCATCTCTATATATATAGATTATACCGCCGGCGTTCACCTATACTCAATTATTTGAGTCAAATATGATGATAAACACACCGCTGTTTCGCGGCCAGGCAGTAACACCTCCACGGCCCGGCGTTTGGGAACCCCTGCTATAATAGACAGCTATAGCAGCAATACACTGTAGACCGCTATAGCTGCAAAAAAAAATCAATTGGTGATCGGTGGGGCAGATATTTCTCATTGTGATCGGTGATCGGTGGCAAAAAACGTGATCGTCCCATCCCTAATATACAGTCAATGGGTCTAACCAGAGACTCACCCAAACAACATCCATGCCACTTTTTGATTTGTGTAAAAACTGGTAACACTGTGTACACTACTGTCTTAATCTCAACATTCTCAACATTGCTCATCTAATCTGGAATTACTGACTATCAAGTGTCGCCCTTTTCACTTGCCGAGGGAAATCGCCGCTATTCTCATGTCGGCGGTTTACATCCAACCACGGGCTGGACGCATTGGACGAACTTTACATTGAAGTGAGCAAACTTCAGAATCGCTACCCTGAGGCAGTACCCATTGTAGCGGGGGACTTTAACCACTGCAATTTAAAAAAGGTATTACCAAAATACTACTAACACATCTCATGTCCGACCAGACAGAACAAGACTCTTGATCACTGCTACACCACCATTAAGCACGCTTATGGCGCTGTTGCACGGCCGGCTTTCAGCAAATCAGACCACGCCTCCATGCTTCTACTTCCCGCTTACAAGCAGAAGTTGAAGTCCACGCCCACAGTTGTAAAGAACATGCGTCGCTGGACAGACGATGCCATACTACACCTGCAGGGGGGGCTAGAAATCACTGACTGGAGTGTATTCAAGACCACTGACCTTAATGTGTATGCAGATCATGTCACAGCATACATTAACAGGCTAGTGGAAGAATGCATCCCGACCAGGTCTGTTTGCTCATTTCCAAACGGCAAACCATGGATGAATGCTGACCTACAGAACAAACTTAAGGAACGGAGTACCGCTTTCACAACAAGCGACTCCGATCTCTACAAGGAGGCCAAGTACAAACTCAGAAAAGCCATCAAGAAGGGTAAATTGGATTACAAAAAACTAATTGGAATTGTTGGCAAGGTCTGAGGGTCCTCTCCAACTACAAGGGGAGCTCAGGGGGTTGTCACCAACAATGACCCTACACTACCAGACGAGTTAAACAAGTTTTTCGCTCGCTTTGAAAGGGAACATGAGCCGACCAACAACTTGAACATCAGCCCAGAGGACTACGTTCTACAACTGGTCCGCAGAATCTTCAGGAGGCAGCCGGCCCATCTGGCGTCTTCAAGACCTGCGCTGACCAGCTGGCTCCTGTGTTCTACAATGCATCACTGCAACAAACTGTCGTCCCAGCGTGCTTCAAAGCGACAACCATTGTGCCGTTACGCACAGCGTTATTCTGCCACGCACAGCAATAATCAGATTATCAAGTTTGCAGACGACACCACAGTCATTGGCTTGATAAGCGAGGGTGATGAAATGAGATGAGGTGGTCCAGCTGACGCAATGGTGTGAGGACAACAGCCTTGCACTGAATGTCGGCAAGACCAAGGAGCTCATCGTGGACTTCAGGAGCCACCGAGGCCCCCACTCCACCATCAGCCTGGACGGGACACCGGTGGAAGTCGTCAGCTGCTTCCGTTTCCTGGGACTACAGATTTCCGATGACCTGGTGTGGACACGCAACACGGAGGTCATACTGAAGAAGGCACACCAGTGCCTCTATGCTCTGCGGTGCCTCAGATAAAGCGGTATAGGCCAGAGGTGGCTAGTGAACTTCTACTGTGGCACCGTAGAGAGCGTCCTGACGAGTGGCGTCACTGTGTGGTACGGCAACACCACTGCACGGGACAAGAAAGTCATCCAGAGGGTCATGATGAGATCTTTACGACCAGATGTCGGAAGAAGGCCATGTCCATCATAAAGGACTGCAACCACCCTGGGCACCATCTCTTCTCCCCCCTACCGTCTGGTCGCCGGTTGCGCAGCATCCGTACAAGGACTACCAGGTTTAAGGATAGTTTTTATCCACAGGCAGTGCGCCTACTGAACTGCTAGGAGTGCTGCCATTTTCATTTTCATTTACATTTTCACTTTCATAACATGTCATTAATGTCATTAACATTACAATTACATACTTTTCTGGACTCATCACAGTTACTGCACTGTACTGCACTGTATTCATGATGCTGCTGCACTACTGGCACTTTAAATGCTTTTGGAAGAGTTTTGTAAAAAAAACTAAAAAAACAAACATGTCACTTTGCTGCTCTTTCTTTGTTTATTTGTATGGTGTTTTTGAGATGTATACTGCGGGAGGGAATGGGGAGTAAGCATTCCAATGTACTTGTTACAAATGGCCAATAAAAATGTTGTATCTTGTATCTTGTCTGTCTGTAGCGTTGAGCCAGATCATGCTGTTTGTGGACGGGATGAACGGGGTGGTCGGCCACAACGAGACAGTCCAGTGGCTCTACACGCTGACCGGAAGTCTGGTGAGTTGCACTTCCTCCACAGGAACCCGCTTCGGGTCCAGACCTGTCGTTTGTAAAGAACCGCCAACCCAGCGGACAGAGCTGATAGTGTGTGTGTGTGTGTCTGTGTTGTCAGTCTCGCCTGGTGGTAAAGACAGCCCTGAAACTGCTCATCGTGTTCGTGGAGTACAGCGAGTCCAACAGTCCTCTGGTCATCCAGGCCGTCAACACTGTGGACCACAAGAGAGGTTCCTCAGCCCCGTTGTTCCTCCGCTTGGTTTAGTTAACTAACAGTTTACAGTGTCACTGGTGCAGTGGGCTATCTTGCAAGATTTGGAAAATACAGAAACTTAAGTTAATGAAAGTGTGTGTGTGTGTGTGTGTGTGTGTGTGTGTGTGTGTGTGTGTGTGTGTGTGTGTGTGTGTGTGTGTGTGTGTGTGTGTGTGTGTGTGTGTGTGTGTGTGTGTGTGTGTGTGTGTGTGTAAGGTGTGGAATCTTGGAGTTATGTGATGGAGATCCTGGAGGAAAGAAATGGTTCTGACCCCGAGCTCCTGATCTTCACCATGATGCTGCTCAACAAGGTACCAGCACTCCCAGTTTAACTCTCATGAAAACCCTCAGTATAACCAGTATAACTCCTAGTATAAATCCAGTATTACTCCCAGTATAACTATCATTACTCCCAGTATAATTCCTAGTGCGACTTATAGTATAACCAGCATAACTCCCAGTATTACTCCTAGTATGTGCATTATGCAACTCCGAGTGGTTAGTCCCCAGTATAAGCAGTAGCCTACAAGACTGTGGTTGTACTGGGCAGTTCCCAGTTTAACCAGTAGAATATTATGGTTGTACTGGAAGTTCCCAGTATAACCTGTATGTTTGTTGCAGACCCTGGTAGCCCTTCCGGACCAGGACTCCTTCTACGATATGACGGACTGTCTGGAGCGCCACAACATGGAGGAGATCATGCAGAAACACATGAGCAACATAGGCACTGAGCTGGAGCTCCGGCAGCAGTTTGCCACCTACGAGGTAATGCTCCAGAGGGCCCCACCCTCCATGTTCTAAACCCTAGAGGTCATAGACCTCCTACCAGACCAAAACAAAGATATTGATTATAAACTTATTGACATCGGTTGTCACCTCTCCAGGCTGCTCTGAAGTACGAGGACGGAGCTCTAGACGACAATTCACCTCAGCTCCGCAAGGAACGTCGCACGATGTCCACCGAGCAGGAGGGAAGGAAGAGCAGGCGCACCTCGGCCCAAAACCTCACAGACCTCCTCTCTCCCTGCTCCCCGAACAGCCCCTTCACCAACCAGAGCTCCCCTGGGGGGCTCAGTAGGAGCAGTGTGGCCTCTGACCTCAGCTCTCTTTCACCCACTTCCTCCCTGTGGGGCTCTCCTCCGCCGCTCCCAGAGCCCACCAACGGTACTGCGGCCATGCCCGACTTCACCCAGCCAGACCTGCCCTCCAGCCCGTAAGAGAGAGAGAGAGAGAGAGTGTGTGTGTGTGTGTGTGTGTGTGTGTGTGTGTGTGTGTGTGTGTGTGTGTGTGTGTGTGTGTGTGTGTGTGTGTGTGTGTGTGTGTGTGTGTGTGTGTGTGTGTGTGTGTGTGTGTGTGTGTGTGTGTGTGTGTGTGTGTGTGTGTGTGTGTGTGTGTGTGTGTGTGTGTGTGTGTGTGTGTGTGTGTGTGTGTGTGTGTGTGAATAACTGAAATGTGTTTGATGTTACTGCCACCTGCTGACCACCAGGTGGAACTTCACCCTGCAGAGGGAACTCAAGAACACAATCTCTGGTCAGCTAATACTGTCTACCTACTGACTACTAGTACTGACCACTACCTACTGACCACTAGTACTGACACAAGTATCACCCCCACCGCAACCACCAGTTTCACCACCACCACTATCACCACTGCCAACACTACCACTATAACTACTGCTATCACAACCATCACCACCACCACTATCAACACCACCACTGCCACTATCACCACCGCTATCACCCCCACCCCCATTATTACCACTATCACCACCACCACTTTCACCACCGCTATCACCCCCACCACCATTATTACCACTATCACCACCACCACTTTCACCACCGCTATCACCCCCACCACCATTATTACCACTATCACCACCACCACTTTCACCACCGCTATCACCCCCACCACCATTACCACCATAGTCACCACCACCACCACCGAGCAGACGATGCTCTTTTGATTAGATAGGGATTGGGAAAAGAAGCCTACTCCGGTTGTAGTTTACTCTACTGCAATAAACAGGCAGCGATAAGCACCACTGTTCACATTTGCCTTTTATTGGCAATGCATAATATGAATTTAGTTACAACTTGAGATTTTAAAGGTGCTATTGAGACAAATAATTGAAAAATAAATATAAATGATGATGATTATGAATAATCATTTGACGGGGCCGCAATTAATGTTTTTGTTATTCACTCACTATATAGTGCCCAACATTAAGCTAGTAGGGAAGGGTTTCAGACACAGCCTTAGTAGTTGCTGGAGAGTTTGCCGGTAAGTGCCCAGCTTCACTCCGGTACCAATCCTAAGTGCTCCGCTACAAAAGTAGGAGCAAGACCAGGGTGAACATCGGTTTGGCTTTGGCTCTAACATGAAAGATTGATAACTTGACATGACTGAGTCAGTCTCAGTCTCACTCCACTCCACCATGAAATATGCAGGTTGTGCAACCAACTGGCAACCACTGGAATGAATGGAACGGGGGAGTGAGATTACAACCTCTATTGGCTGAATGTTATGAATAGCACATTTTAAGGGATAGGAAATAATACATTGCTGTTTTTTTCAATACAAACTTGGCGACTTTATAATGTACAATCAATAGGGGTTCCTAAAATGACTACAAACCAGTGTATTTATTCTTATTCATATTATATTAGTGGATAGTCTCATTATAATTTATATTATCATAACGTGATTAGCAAAGTGGGATCAAATGAAAGTTGCAGCCTTTTGCCTTGGAATGAGCCCTTGTTATTCTGTAGACTATACGAAGGCAAACCCCTTAACTTGAGCTCATGATTAATGTGTACATTAAATAACTTTATAAAAGTACGAACAACTCAACTACCTAAAGGGAATTTGGAGGGGCAACAGTAAAACTCAGTTTGACACTCAAGTTAAGGTTCTGCCTTTTTAGGGCAGAAGTACTGACCAAAACCCACCACCTACACACCACTAGTACTGACCACTGCCTACTGACAAACCTACTGAATCACAAGTTCTGACAACTACCTACTCAAATCTAAATCTGGAGGATTTTGAATCCTCTTTCTTGGTCACATACTGTACATGTACGCACACAATTTGTTTCTGCCCACCTGGGCATTTGCAGTCCGGCAACCCTCCGGTTCCCAAGCCAATTCCCAACAGACTGAGCTGCTGCCGCCCAGTACTGAACACTAGTAGTTCTCTCTGGTCTGTCACCACTGTGGGTGTTGTGTGCTTCTTTTTGGGCTAGGATGGCTGAATTTTACTTGCTGTTGGTCACTCACGCCTCCTCCACCACCTCCTCCACTTCTTCCTCCTCTCTGTCTCTCTCACTCTCTCTCTTTCTCTCTCTGTCTCTATCTTCCGTCTCGCTGTCTCTCTCTCTCTCTCTGTCTCTGTCCGTCTGTCTGTCTGTCTCTCTGTCTCTGTCTCTTGGTATGTGCTGGTGTATTGGTTTCTAGGGGGCGGTCTTTCCTCAGCCACCACATGTCTTCGGGGGTGTCCCGTCGCTCCCGGCTCTTCTCTAAGGCGGCCTCTGTCTCAGAACAACACTCTGCAGCTAGCAGGTCTGTAACGCCACGCAGCTAACAGCTAGCAGGTCTGTAACACCACGCAGCTAACGGCTAGCAGGTCTGTAACACCACGCAGCTAACGGCTAGCTAACAGCTCGCAGGTCTGAGAGGGCAGGTCCTCCTTCTTAATTAACAGAGACGGGTCATTAAGGAGCAGGTAGGGGTTAGACAGTACAGAGACAGGTCATTAAGGAGCAGGTAGGGGTTAGACAGTACAGAGACAGGTCATTAAGGAGCAGGTAGGGGTTAGGCAGTACAGAGACAGGTCATTAAGTAGCAGGTAGGGGTTAGGCATTACAGAGACTGGTCATTGAGGAGCAGGTATGGGGTTAGACAGAACAGAGACAGGCCATTAAGGAGCGGGTAGGGGTTTGACAGTACAAATACAGGTCATTAAGGAGCAGGTAGGAGTTGTACAGTACAAAGACGGTTAATTAAGGAGCAGGTTGGGGTAAGACAGAACAGAGATAGGCCATTACAGAGCAGGTAGGGGTTTGACATTACAAAGACTGGTCATTAAGGAGCAGGTAGGGGTTAGACGTACAGAGACGGGTCATTATGGAGCAGGTAGGGGTTAGACGTACAGAGACGGGTCATTATGGAGCAGGTAGGGGTTAGACCGTACAGAGACGGGTCATTATGGAGCAGATAGGGGTTAGACCGTACAGAGACGGGTCATTATGGAGCAGGTAGGGGTTAGTCGGTACAGAGACAGTTCTGTAGAGGTTAGGGATTAGTGTTTTTGTATTTTATTTATTGTATTATTGTTATTTCAATATTATGTATGTATATTAATATTATTATTTATATGTGTGTAGTGTGTCTGCTCCAGATCTGTCTCCTCGTTCAAGCCCAGAGGAGCCGCCAGAAGACAAGTCCTTCAAGTGAGTCAAATATTCATCAATAGATTCATCAACTTATTGATAACTTATTGATATTTTCGCTGTACTGTACTTGTGCTGTGCCATGACAATAAATTAATATTTTATTTATAAATTTGAATCAAATCTAATAAATCACTTGCAGGATGTTCACACATTAGCCCCTGCAAGCTTCTTGACCCTAACTCCTTCCACAGTTTTTAAACGAGAGACTTAAAATGTGATATACTTTTAAAAATAGTCAACTTTAAATTGTCAATGGGAGCAATTAAGCGTTAGACTTACGAATTAAGCGTTAGACTTACACTTTAACTACTTCAGACTTCAAAACTCGGTCAATTTTGAACCTTTAAACTTTGTTTGAACATGTAAGAAATCATCACATTTCGTCCTCTATATTTCCATATATAAGATATCAACATCTTTCCGATATCTGTTACATTGGTGGAGATTCAAGTTTGTTTCATACAATGTCTGCATATTTCTGCGGCTTTGATTAAGACTCACTGTTGACAGTCTGGTCTTCTACACCATTTTAAACTCCAGAGTAAACACTCACATACTGTATCTGTATTTGAACAACCACACATTTGTGTTCTACTAAGTATTTTGACCATGTCCAAATGATAGTTAAAGCCTTGGAGAACGAGGCCATGGGTTTAAGGCTTCAGTAGCCTGTGTATGTTTCTAAGTGATGAAAACAATCTTTTTCACACCATGCCATCAAGGGATATGTAATATTAAAGTTGCGATTCCACAGATTCTAGCAGTGTGAAGCATATCATTCAGTTTTAGTTTGTATTTCGTATTTATAACACTTGTAGATTCATACCCACTATTTACCTTTGTCTCTAAAGCTTAGGCCAATACAAGTTTTGTGGGAGAGTGGATTAAAAACAAGACCTTCACCCTGGAGACCGTTTTGTACTAGGACGTTTGTACTCTGTTGCCATCCAGTTTATCGGCAGCGTTTCAGTGGCCAGCATTGACGCCGCAATCTCTTCATAAATGACCTTTTCTAGACTTAAATGACTACAGGCTTTACAACTCGGTAAATTTTTTACCTTTTAACTTCGTTCGAACAGGAAAGAAATTATCACATTTAGACCTCATATTTATATTCAGATTTGTCTGTCCAGTTCATAGTATTCAGAGTAAGTCTTTGAGAACGACGCTATGTTTGAGGTTTCTAGGTTCCAATACATTGCTCGCTGTTTAATAACGGTCGAAAACAAAGTGAGTTTGTTTATTGACGTTTTAAGTAGGGAATGTGTGATGATTGGTCCCTCTCTAGGGGAAGCGTGTGATTGGTCATGCTCTAGGGGATGTATATGTACTGTATATAGTGTCTTATCAGTACCTGCATACTGGAGTGACCTTCAGTCTGTTGATTCACATCTTAATCTAGATTAGGCTACCAGGGGATTTGTTAACATATAAACACCTCAAGGCCGGTTAGGACACCCAGAGACCTACTTATCATGTATGTCTAAGATAGCGGGCCTCCCTTCAGAATAAACAGTCAAATAGACAGCAATATTGAATCCATTCACAATAATTTTATTTATTATTACCATTGAGGATGGACCGCAGGTTTTGTTTTTGCCGCCATTTGTTTGTCTGTCTGTGTTTGTTTTTCTGTTAGCAAGATAACTTAAATTAATTATGATTTTGGGTTAGATCCGGATCCAATTCTGGATCCAAGGGACTTTTTGGTGTAGCGAAGGTATGTGCTCTACTGAGGGCCCTCTATATTAGCATTGTGTTAATATAATACATTCTACTACTGATTAGTATGCGGATTACCATGTTTAGATGGCCACTAACATAATCAGACAAACAAACAAGAGTGAAATCATAACCTCTGTCCCATCTTTGATGGCGGAGGTGAGAACTGAGGTGTGCTTGTGCCCTAAATTATGATAATAACAATAATAATGAAGATGTTTATAGTTTCCAGGAGGTTTATACGAAAATGGACAAGCCCGTCCTCCGACGGTTTGAGTAAGTACTGGTTCTGGCTGTTCCAGCCGATGGCGTCTGGTGGTAGAGCTCGTTGGGTTGGGTTCCAGAGTGATTTTTATTTATTTTTTAGTGCTGATTGCCATGTGAACTGTGATCCATCAAAATCCTAATAATAACAACATAATATTATATTATAATGACCTTGTAGCAGACAACGCTGCTTTACCTGCCACAACGGTTTCTTTGGGCTCCTCCCGATGACAAAGACACATCAGTGGATTATGAGTAGAACTGCTTTGTGGCAGACTTGAGAATTGTTAAGCGCTCCCCCTTAAGTTTGTGTAGCGATGGCTGGTTTAACCTGTGGGCCTTGATTGGTCACTGCAGTCTCACCCAGCAGCCCCAAGAGTCTAATCAGCCTGACTCGGCCAGGTGAAGCTGCTTCAACCAGCCACCCAACACACTACACAAACTCATATAAATGAAGGTTATAACAATCATTGTGACTAATTTTCCAATGTGGTGGCTTAACAATGTGTCTGTGTGTGTGTATGCTTGGTGGAGGAGCTGTCTCGGCCTTGGTTTGGTTTGATCCAGTACTTGAGCCTGTACTACGAAGCAAGTTCAACATACCTATATATATATATTTTTGTTATTTGTCACGCAGTTTCCAAGATAGTTTTATAAGTCAGTAGGCGGTGCTTTTGTACCTGTTTATCTGTTTTCTCTTAGGTGTGCAGTGTAGTAAGTTACCATGGCAGTATCTCAGTAAGAATTTAACCATCGTCGTGACACTGAAACACCAGGGTTAAACCGGAACTTACCTCGCAAACCCCATATCCTGCTTCGTAGTATAGGCCTTGGGGGTTGGTTTGGGTTTAATTTGGTTTGGTTTCATCAGGGTTTGGTTTGGTTTAACTACTTGGTGTGATGAGCATGTGTGTTGTGTACGATGTAATTCTTGTATTATTTTATGATGTGTGTGTGTGTGTGTGTGTGTGATGTAATGGTGTGTGTGATCACCAGCTCCGCTGTGGTGCTCAGCCTGGCTGCAGCTCAGTGGATGAAGCGATGCTCCATGAATGACACGCCCCCGGTGCCTGCTGAAGTCAAAGCCACGCCCCCTGTGCCTGCTGAAGTCATAGCCACGCCCTCATTACCTGCTGAGGTCCTAGTCACGCCCCCATCACCTGGGATCAAGGTCCCAGGTGGCCTGACTGAAGGTAAGTACATGCTACATACTACACAGGGTGTTCCTCAGGGGCCAAGGCAACTTCCCCTCACCCTCACCACAATGCACATTTTACTGCTACTCCACCTACACCACCCCCTCCCCCACACCCCAACCGCTCACCACACCATCAGCTACCTCCATGATACCATGAAGAAAAATGTGATCTTTGCCTTTCCTACTTACCTAACCTGCGTAAAGACCAGCTGAATGACGAAAATCCTTCCTCCCCTGTAGCTGTGAAGGGTCCCTTGTCACGGTCCCCCCTACTTCGCCAGGGCAGTGTGGCGGAGCAACAGAACACTCTGTCCGACGACCGCAAGTTCCTACTGGACATGCTGTTCTCCAAGACCCCCTCCTCCGCAGAAGAGGAGGAGAAACCCGCTCCTGTCGGAAGACTGGCCCAGAATCTGTGCAGCGAACAGGCCAGGGCCTCCTCCCCCAGTGCTGACTCCTCCTCAAAGCGGGCCGAGCTGGAGGGCTTAAAGGGCTCCACACAGCAGGCTCTGTCCAGACTCCGCCCCCAGTGCAGCATCATCATCGAGAGCCCTGCCCTCAGCCTAGGGCACACCCTGACGGCCCCCCTGAGCCCCTGCGAGGCCCCGCCTCGGACCGCAGACCTCCGCATCAAAGACCTGGACTTCTCTGACCTCCTGGAGGATGAGGACCTCGACGTCTTGGACATGGACAACTTGGACTCAACAGCAGGGAACCGCAGGGCTCCTTCTCCACTGCCTGGTGTAGGTGGTCCTCCTCCTCCTCCTCCACTATCTGGTCTGGGAGGTCCACCACCTCCTCCTCCACTATCTGGTCTGGTAGGCCCACCTCCTCCTCCTCCTCCTCCTCCTCCCCCTCCACTATTTGGTGTGGTAGGCCCACCTCCTCCTCCTCCTCCTCCTCCACTATCAGGTCTGGTAGGCCCGCCACCACCTCCTCCTCCTCCTCCTCCTCCTCCACCACCCGGTCTGCAAGCCCAGCCTCCTTCTCTGCAGAATGGTGCTTCTGTTGTGAAGAAGAGGAAGACGATGAAGCTGTTCTGGAAGGAGCTGAAGCAGGCTCCTGAGGGCTGTGTGAAGTGTAAGTTTGGCCGCGGGACCGTCTGGGGCTCCCTGGATAAGGTGGCCGTGGACTCGGCCAAACTAGAGCACCTGTTTGAAACCAAGGCAAAGGAGCATCATGTTGCCAAGGTAACTGGCTGTGGTATCTTCCTCATCCCAATAATATTCAAAATGTTTGTATTTATTCTTCTTCTTCTTCTTCTTCTTCTTCTTCTTCTTATAATGATTAGTTATTGTTTCTCTCTGTATTCACTTCTCTGTTTACCTCATCAGAAAGGAGTGGAGGTTAAGAAGTCAGAGATTCATGTCCTTGACCCAAAGAGGAGCAACTCCATCAACATCGGGATGACTGTGCTCCCAGCGGTTCACGTCATCAAGGCTGCCATCCTGAACTTTGATGAGTTTGCCATCAGCAAGGAGGGGATAGAGGTATGGACCAGTCCTCAGCCTAGGATCAAACCACTACACACGGAAGGGGGGGGGGGGGGGGGTAGAGGTTTGTGTGCCTAGGATAAAACCACCGGACAAGTAGGGAATAGAGGTATGGACCAGTCCTCAGCCTAGGATCAAACCACTACACAAGGAGGGGTGGTAGATCAAACCACAACACATTAAAAGTCTCCACCATGTACCTTAAATGCTTATCTCCATTATTGGCCCAGAATCGGTTTTATTGTTTTTTTGGTGTATAGATCATTTGTGTTTAGTGTTTACACACCGCCAGGATAGATATATATATATATATATATATATATATATATATATATATATATATATATATATATATATATATATATTAGTGTAAGCTTTATTCACAAGTCAAAAGTAAAGGTAAAGGTTGTACCAGAGCACCAGGGGCTAGCTGTGTGCTAGCTCCAGGCGGTGTGCTAGCTCCCAGCGGTGAGGCTAGCACCACAGCGGGTGTGGGTCTCACGGGGTGTCGTCTTTCTGCTGTGCAGAAGATCCTGACGATGATTCCCACAGAAGAGGAGAAGCTGAAGATCCAGGAAGCCCAGCTGGCCAGTCCAGACGTCCCGCTGGGCAGCGCCGAGCAGTTCCTGCTCACCCTGGCGTCCATCAGTGCTCTAGCCGCGCGGTTACAGCTCTGGTCCTTCAAACTCAACTACGAGGCTACAGAGAAGGTATACTGTACATCTGTATATAACTAATAGAAATATATAAAACTACAATATATTTACCGTAAAACAGTTTACTGTGATCTTATCAACCCCTGGCTTGTATTTGAGACAGCTCAGAATAATTTCATTACAGAAAATGTCTGTCTGTCTGTCTGTCGTCTGTTCTCTCTTTCTAAACCGCTTTTAGTTAACTTAACAAAAAACCTCTCTTCTTACAGGACATTGCAGAGCCTCTGTTCGACCTGAAGCTTGGTATGGATCAGCTCAGCAAGAACCAGACCTTCGGGAGGATTTTGGCCACACTGCTGGCTATAGGAAACTTCCTCAACAGCTCCAACGTACACACACACACACACACACACACACTGTAACAGACACACACACACCTCCCCAGCTCCAATATACACACACACACCTCCTCTCTCTCCTCCTAACCCCTCCAACTCCTCCTTACTCCTCCTCTCTTCGTCGCCTCCTCTCTCTCCTCCCTCTCGACTCCTACTAAGTGTTCTCCTCTCATGTCTCCTCCATCTGTCCTCTCAATCTTGTGTGTGTGTGTGTGTGTGTGTGTGTGTGTGTGTGTGTGTGTCTTTGTCTGTGCGTGTGTCCAGGCTCCAGGCTTTGAGCTGTCCTACCTAACCAAGGTGTCTGAGGTGAAGGACACGGTCCAGAGGCAGACTCTGCTACACCACGTCTGCTGCCTGATGCTGGACACCTACCCTGAGTCGTCTGACGTGTACTCTGAGATCCCAGCCATCACTAGGTCTTCTAAGGTGACCTTTGACCCCTTACCCTACATACATAACCTCTGTCATTTAAGGACTCTGAAATACCTCCATGTCCATGTTTTTGATCAAAGCAGACGTGCCAAGCCTTTGATGCCAAAGTAATTTGATCTGTCTCTTTTGTTGTCTCCTGTGTCCTCATCTAATGTGTCCTCCTGCAGGTGGACTTTGACCAGCTGGCGGAGAGCTTGGCGGTGCTGGAGAGGAGGTGCAAGGTGTCCTGGGAGAACCTGAAGCTGGTCTCCAAACACGATACCAAAGCTGCGCTCAGGAGCAAGATGAGCGATTTCCTGAATGACTGCGGCCACAGGATCCAGATCCTCAAAGTAGTCCAGAGGAGGGTGATCAACAGGTCTCTACCTTTCTCTCTCTGTCTCTACCTCACTCTCTCTCGCTCGCTCTCTCTCTTTCTCTCACTGTACCTTTCTGTCTTGCTGTATCTCTCTCTCTCTACCTCTATCTATCTATATTTTTATATATATCTTTCTATCTCTTTCTTATAGTGACTTTGTGTTGCAGGTTCCACTCCTTCCTGTTGTACCTGGGCCAGCCGTCCCGGGGGGTTCGTGATGTGGGTGTGACCCGTTTCTGTGGGGTCCTGAGTGAGTTCAGCCTGGAGTATCGGACCACCAGGGACCGCCTGCTCACCCAGCAACGCAAGAGAGCAGCCCATCGCCAGCGCACCAAGACCAGAGGGAAGATGATCACAGAGGTACACACACCTTTATTACAGTAGAACTACTATGCTACTACTTCTACTACTACTACTTCTACTACTACTACTATTACTACTATTTGTTAAAGTTAAAGTAATTTTTCTTAAAGCAACAATTGCTGCAAAGGAATCCTGGATCCGGATTCGGATCCGGTTCTGCGCGGGTCCTGGATTCGTATCCCGATATTTCTCTAAATGTTCGTAATTGGCATTCCACCAAAACCCTCACCAAGTGTTTTGCAAATATCTTAAACATTTGCATAAAACATGGTGAATAACAATGTGATTAAAAAAAATTCAAAAAGTTTTTCCCAATGCCAAGTTTTTTTCCAATTCCGTTCATAACAAACAAATGGAAGTGAAAAGTGTAAGTGAACAGTGTAAACAGGTGTTTGGTGTTAAACACACATATAGAGATACATTCTGGATACCAAAATATGACAAGAAGCATCAACGGAGCTTATCACGCCCACACTCACATGACACACCTGTCTCACATGACACACCTGTCTCACATGACACACCTGTCTCACATGACATACCTGTCTCACATGTCGACCGCCACTAAACCGGGCTCAAATATCTCTCTCTCTCTCTCGCTCTCGCTCTCGCTCTCTCTCTCTCTCAGACAGAGAACTTCTTGGGGGCGGTGCCTTCTCAGGTCGTGGACACGGGGACAGACGACCCGGAGGACGAGCATGATGACATGAAAAACGTCCTGATGAGCCCCGACCCTGAGACGACCCTGAGACGCTCCAGAGGACAACGTACACATACATACATACTTACATGCACACACACACATTTATACTGCCTTAATCTAATATATGTTAGTACTATATAGTTACACTTATGCTACTTGTATACGTTTGAAATAGTAGTAATACAGTACTTATACTTTATATTAGGTATACTGGTATATATTGGTATTTATCTGCAGGTGCAGGTCGAGGCAGAATGAGTCCATCCCGGAGTCCAGGACCCAACGATGACATCGCCATCACCGGTGGTCATGACGACGCCACGGATGAGATCATGGATCAGCTGGTGAAGTCAGTTACCCAGAATCCCTCCAAGCGCCCGGCCAGCCCCAAGACACGGAAGCGCTCCCGTCTCAACAGGAAGTCACGTGAGTTCCCCTGCTCTGCTCTCATTGGTTTACACTGACCCAGAGGTCACTCTGTCATGTCATGATGTCAGTGGTCATGATGTCAGAGGTCAGGTGGTGTCTTATCGATGTAGAATAGTTAGTTAGTTAGTTATAGACTAGTTAGTTAATGACTAGTAGTAGTAGTAGTAGTAGTAGTAGTAGTTATACGGTAATATATAGGTCAACTACTACTACTAGTATTAGTAGTTACGACTAATAATAATTACTAATACGATAATACTGTGTGTGTGTGTGTGTGTGTGTGTGTGTAGTGAGGAGAACGCTGAAGACTGGACTGAGTGTGGATGTGGTCCAAGCTCTCGGCCTGACGAGCAACACTACAGGCATACTCTGACACACACAATATACTACACAGTAGAGGACACACACTCTGATACACACAGCTATACTACACACACTACTACACAATACTGCACTACACACACACTACTACACTACACTATAGTACAATAACACAACATTATACTACACACTCTACTACACAACACTTTACACACACACACACACACACACACTTGCACGCATGTACACAGAAGGCCGGACAACAGAGGAAACCAGGAGAGCCATGAGGACCTGAAGGAGACCACCCCATGGTCCGCCAAGGGGGGGGGGGTTCGATTTGTATACTATATACTAATATACTATACTACATTATATATACTATAGTATACTATACAAAATATTCTAGTATATATATACTGCATAGTATAGTATCTAGTATGCTAGGTATGCTATATACTACAATTACTTCCTGTGTCAATTCAAATTAAATCAAATTAAACCTAAAATTAAGTCCTGTGTCTTGAATTTGAGTTTGACACTATTAATAAATAAACACCCCCACCATGTACATAACTCCACTATTAATAAACTAGAAATACACATATTCACGTTGTTCACAACTTCACTATTAATAAACTATAAATACCCTCATTCACACTGGACACAACTACAAACTACAAACTAGTAATACACCATAAATAACTCATCCATCCTGTACAAAACTATGTTTCAAATAAAATATGTTTCATTCTGTGTCTTCTTGTCTGTTGGTTGAATGAGCTTTGGAGGATTGGTCATGTTTTGGCTTGATGTCAAATGAATCCAAATAATGTTCAACTGTCATGTCAGGAGGGGGAGAGGGGCGTGGCCAGTCCTTCCACATCTGGCAGTTGATAGGACTCAAACTTGTCAATCAAAATCTGGCCTTGAGTTAGTATCTTGGACAGCGAAGAACTTCTGATGTGTGACATGGTCACGCAGAAATTAGACTTATCAGCACAAGGGGTCATATTCAGGGTGCGAACTGGAGGGGAGCAGGGGAGCTATAGCTCCCTAGTGGTGACATGAGCTCCCCTGGGAACATGGTTTGTGAAATTTGGGGGGAGCTCTCTAAAATACTGATATGATGACCAAATAAATTCCATTTTGGGCATGTTTTTTTTTTTTTTTCAAAGGTGTAAAATAAGTTAAATAAAATTATATTTAGAGTTTATGATTCATGAAAAAAGTGTCGCCTGCTTGCACGCTGCCCGCAGCTCCACCCACTGCCCACTCACTCACAAGCTCGTTTAGTTAGCACTGCATGTTTACCAGGCATTGTTGCTGCTGCTGACATGTCGAAAAGAAAAAAACAACTTACCTTGGGCAATTTCTTTAAAAAGACGGCCGGTTGTGTGTGTGGCGTCGCGTCTGTCCAGGCAGTGAGAGGGTTGTGTTGTGCTATAGCTGTATTATTAATATTAATATTGTTCATGGTTGGTGCCGCTGGCTGCTCTTATCGCGTGTGTTCGGCTCTGTGTAGGCTACAGCCATAATAGGCTATAGCCCATGTGAAACAATGTAGCCTGTTTTTGAGTCATTTTAAGTTGATTTAATTAAACAGTCAAACGTTACATTGGTGGTCCGTGGATTATTTATTATCAAGTTGATTGAAGTTTGCGTAGCCCATACATGCTCGGGAAATCTGTTGACATGAACATGATCCATCGGGACGTTTCATGTAAATGTAGACCTGTGGCACCACCCCGTGTGCAACAGATTTTCTCTTTATAATAGGCCTATGTCTGTGCTGTTGCTATTAATGCACGGATCAGCATTCCCCCCCCCCCCCCGGAGACCGTGGTATAGTTCGCACACTGGTCATATTATACCACCAGGTGTGGGTGTGATTAGCCATTACTTGTTGTTTGGCTAGAATTGTCTGTTACTTTGTGACGTCACGTAGTGGCCGTTTTTATCCGTCCAGATATATGATGGATAGATCAGTCTACCAAGTGGACTGTACCAACTGGTAGTCGTATCTATCCATCATCATAGATCTGGGATAAAACACCCCCATCTAAGAGTTAAAGGGCCGAGTCATGCAAATGTGTGAAACTCGTAAGTGTTTTTCATTCTGATCTAAATCTCCTGGTGGTGGATCGCACCCCGAACATGGGATGGACTAATTTTGGACTAATTGGACTAAGCCACAATGATTTGGAAGAGAAGCAACCATAATGGGCTATTTTTTTTTCTTATTTGGAGACCGTCCCGTCCCCCCCTCCCCGAAAAAAAGCACTCGGCCCCCCCATCCCTACGCCCCTGCCCCTCAGCTCCAGCCTCACGGGACAGGAGTCACATGTGAAGACCCCTCCCCCTCCCCCTCCTCTCTCCTCCACCGGGGAGGTATCCTGTATCCTCCTCCTCCAGCAGTGTGCCGGGGTGTTGATATCTTCGGTGCGAGCGGAGCTCCGTATCTCCTCTTATAAAGGCGACCGGTGTGGATGTGTTAGAGCCCCGAAGCCGGTGTGGATGTGTTAGAGCCCCGAAGCCGGCGTGGATGTCTTACAGCGACAAGATGCTGGTTCTCAGCCTGATGCTGCTGCTCGTGCTCCCGGTCACCGCCACCGTGACGGAGCTGTCCGTGACGGAGTCTCATCAGGCTGGACTCGCGGGTCTGGGGGCGGCGGGGGACCACGGGCAACCGGGCCTGTCTTCGCCGAGGTCCGCTGGGGAGCAGGTGCAGCAGGATGTGCAGCAGCAGGGGGTACAGGAGGAAGAGGAGGAGGGGAGCCACGCCGGTGGATTCAGGATCGTGCAGTGGGAATGGAGCTATGTCCAGACCCCCTACATCATCACCGTGTGGCTGCTGCTCGCCAGCTTCGCCAAGATCTGTGAGTCGTGAGATATAAGATACACTATTAAACATATAAAGATCTACACTATTATACATACCCTACATACTACATCGGTTCACTTAGCGGCCTGTCTACCTGTTCTCTCTCTTCCTACCCATCTACCTCTGTCTGTCTGTCCACCTATTTACCCGTCTGTCTGAATATCTGTCTGTCTACCTGTCTATCTACTTGTCCGTTTACCTGTCTGTCTACCTGTCTGATTACCTGTCTGTCTACCTATCTACCAATCTGTCCGTCTGTCTGTCTACCTATCTGTCTGTCTGTCTTACCTGTCTGTCTGTCTACCTGTCTACCGATCTGTGTCTGTCTGTCTACCTGTCTGTCTGTCTGTCTACCTGTCTCTCTGTCTGTCTCCAGTGTTCCACCTGTCCCAGCGCTTCACCACGGTGGTCCCGGAGAGCTGCATGCTCATCCTATTGGGTCTGGTGCTGGGCGGAGTCGTCCTGCTGGCCAATAAGAAGCAGCTGTACCAGCTGGAGCCCGCCCTCTTCTTCCTCTTCCTGCTGCCCACCATCGTGGGGGACGCAGGCTACTTCATGCCCTCGCGCCTCTTCTTTGACAACCTGGGGGCCATCACGCTGTACGCCGTGGTGGGCACCCTGTGGAACGCCTTCTGCACTGCCTTCTCCCTGTACGGGGTCAAGCTGCTGGGGGTCATAGGTCAGTCACCCTGGCCCTGGCCCGAACACTAACCCTAACCCTAATGTGTATATTACATGATAACATATATATATATGAATGTGTGTAATGTTATATCTAATATATATACTGTATATGTGTATATGATATCTAATATATATTGATGTGCACATAATATTATATCTAATAATATACTGTGTATATATATATATGTATGTGTGTATGTGTATATCATATATTGTGTGTGTATGTACTGTATATGATGAATGATGTATACTGTGTGACTGTAGACGATATATATAATATATATATAAATAATATATATATTTGATATATATATATATATATACATGTATATATATATATATATATACATGTATGTGTATACTTAAGACGATAAGGTGGAGGCGGGGCTGATGGACTTCCTGCTATTCGGAGCGTTGATCTCAGCCGTGGACCCGGTGGCCGTCCTGGCCGTGTTCGAGGAGGTCCACGTCAACGACACGCTCTTCATCATCGTCTTCGGGGAGTCACTGCTAAATGATGCTGTCACTGTGGTAATGCACACACACACACACGCACGATGCTGTCACTGTGGTTTCTCACACACCTACCCTCCTAATATGTAAATAGTGTGGTTGCAAAGCGAGCCACACTATCGCTAATCTGTTCTGCATTAATTTCGGGAACTGTCTCCTCCGTCTTTTGAGAATTCAGCACCAAACCAATAACAATAAAGTCACTGCTGTGTACAATTACTTTTATAGTGAAAATATTGTATGAGTTCATTATTAAACCTTTTTTTATGTTATTATTTAGTGAAAGGGCCAAATACACTAAAATCAACCACTCCAAACATGAACATCTGGGAGTCGTCAAAGTTGGCCCACCCAACTGAAAGTTAACAGGTCTCCAAAAACGTTGGTATCATTTTAGCTTTTGTTAGCTTGAGTTTTATATTTTGGGTGAGGCTGCACACCTGTGGGTCCAAAGGCCCACAGGTTAAAACACCACCACCACACACACTCGAGAAGAGAGCTCTAGCATGTACCATCTGCTTTGTTCACAATTATTCAAACTATTGCAATGAACCGGATTCCTCATTAACCTGTGTGTCCTTGGGAGGAGCCCGCAAGGAGCCATGTTAATGGCAGCGTCATCTGCTACACAGTGTTTGTTTCAGCTTACCAGCGGCACTAGGGCACCACAAGCTATTTTTTAATATTAAATATGTGTGTGTGTGTGTGTGTGTGTGTGTGTGTGTGTGTGTGTGTGTGTGCACAGGTACTCTACAAGGTGTACATGTCCTTCGTGGAGGTGGGTCCAGCTAACGTGGGGACAGCAGAATGTCTGAAAGGTTTGGGTGAGTGTCTGGTGATACATTACATTGTGATGGCTAATATATGCTATATACAGTATATGTGATGTATATACATTGTGATGGCTAATATTGGATATTTACAGTATATATGATGTTTATACATGTGATGGTTAACATATTATATACATATATATATGCTGTATATACATTCTCATGGTAGATAACATGATATATTTGATGTATTTACATTCTAAGGGTTAACAAATTATATATATATATATATATATATATGATGTATATATATTGTGATGGTGAACATACATATGATATTTATATATGTGTTCTAAGTGTGTTCTAAAGTGTTAACCTACCCTTGATCCTACCCTAAACCCTTACTCTACCACTACCCTACCCCAGGTACTGCAGTAGGCCTGGTGTATTATAGTAGTGTCTACTGTGTGTGTGTGTGTGTCTCCTACAGTCTCCTTCCTGGTAGTGAGTCTAGGCGGGACTGTGGTAGGTCTGGTGTTCGCCGTGCTGCTGGGCTTCACCACCAGGTTCACCAAGAAGGTCCGCATCATCGAGCCTCTCTTCGTCTTCCTGATGGTCTACCTGGCCTACCTGACTGCCGAGCTGTGCTCCCTGTCTGCCATACTGTCGTAGGTTCTACTGTTCTATGTCCAGTCCCATAGTCATGTAGTCCTACAGTATAATCAGAATCAATTCTAAAGTACACTGCTATATAGTCCTACAGTACAGTCCTATAGTCCTACAGTTCAGCTCTACAGTCTTACAGTCCTACCGTACAGTCCTATGATCCTACAGTAAAGTTCTATAGTCCAAGACTACAGTCATATTAGATTAGATTAGATTCAAATTGATTGTCATTGCACAGCACAAGTACAGTACATCGAACAGGAATTTGGCATCGAACCAGAGTGCAAATGTTGCAGTAAAGTGCATGGTAATATACAATGTACAGTTGTTGAATAATATGTAAAATGTGTAAAAACAGTGTACTAAATATGGTATATACCATAGTATAAACAGGTAGTGAGCAGGGGTATGCAGTTGTATCAAAATATAAATATATATAAATGTATATACAGCATATAGTAGTAGTAGTAGTCCTAGTCCTATAGTCCTATAGTACAGGCTTACAGTTCTAAAGTACAGAGCCACAGTCATATAGTCCTACAGTACAGTCCTATAATCCTACTGTAGATCATATAGTCCTACACTGCAGTAATACAGTCCCTCTAATGCTCCAATAGTCCTTCAGTTGTTCTGCAGTATTTATATAGTCCTACAATACGGTCCTACAGTAGTCCTACAGTCCTATTGTGCTACAGTAGTCATATAGTCATATTATACAGTCCTACAGTACAATATTAAACCCTTTAAAACACAACCATTTAGTTTATGTAATGAGATGTTTAATTCACTTCATGAACCCTCTCTTTGGGACCTGCTGGCTTATTTCTAGCACGGCTGTGTTCCATGCATACACACACACACACAATTACACACACATACACACATGCGCACACACACATCCACACACGCATGCACGTGGATGTGATTACTGGTGCGCTAACGTGTTTATCAGGACCAGATAAAGGTTGTGACCTTTTTTGCCAGGTCTCCCTGGTGAATGAAAGGCGGGTGACATCACTTCCTTCACAACCTGGCTGTTGCCAGGGTACACTGTTGCTATGGCTGGGCTTGGTCTGGAGCATAGATTATAAAAAATATGGAAGTAGCGTTTTTTCAAGTGACAATCCATAATAATGTATGAATTAAATAAAACATTTAAACGGTACCTCTAAAAATACATAACACAGAGATTAAATAAACACTGAGATCCTAACCGAATGAAAAAAACATTTATTGGCTTTGTATTACAAGAATGAAATCCCATTGTTCCTGTTGACGTAGAATGGTGACCGGTCACTCTATCAGGTCACTGTATCTTACCACCTAAAGGCTGTTAGAAGTACTACATGCTAGTCCCTACCGTGAACCACCTAAAAGCTTTTAGAGAAACTACATGCTTATCTCTACCGTTGACCACCTAAAGGCTGTAGAGTAAATACATGCTTGTCACATGCTTAAATCTCCCTAAAATCTCTTGGCAGGATGACGTTTTGTGGGATCGGGGCTAATAAGTACGTGGAGGCCAATATTTCCCAGAAGTCTCGGACCACAGTGAAGTACACTATGAAGACCCTCGCCAGCATCGCTGAGACCATCATCTTCATCTTCCTCGGCATTTCAGTGGTGGATAAGACCAAGTGGGCCTGGGACACAGGCCTGGTGGCCTGCACCCTTGTCTTCATCCTGCTCTTCAGAGCAATTGGTCAGACCCGCTTTTAGCAGTATTTATAGTTATAGTATTAAACGTGTTTTTACTGTAACAATGTGTTTTCAAGGTATAAGTGTTAGTAGTAGTAGTCGTAGTACTAGTATTAGTATTATTTGTGTTTCTAATGTAACCATGTGTCTCAAGGTGTTATTGTTAGAAGAAGTAGTAGTCGTATTATTTGTGTTTTTACTATAACAATGTCTTTTCAAGTTGTAATTCTTAGCAGTAGTTATTGTAGCACTAGTGGTAGTAGTATTAGTAGGGTTATAAGTAGTTGTACAGTATGATAAGCTGTATTTCTTGTGTTCCCAAGGAGTGATTGGTCAGACTTGGGTTCTGAACCGTTTCCGGCTCGTCCCGTTGGATAAAATTGACCAGGTGGTGATGTCGTACGGGGGTCTGCGGGGGGCGGTAGCGTTCGCTCTGGTGGTCCTGCTGGACGGGGAGAAGGTGAAGGCCAAGGATTACTTCGTGGCCACCACCATCGTGGTGGTGTTCTTCACCGTCATGTTCCAGGTAGTACACACCACCGTCCTCGCCGTCATATACCAGGTAGTGCACACCACCGTCCTCACCATCATATACCAGGTAGTACACACCACCGTCCTCACGTCATGTTCCAGGTAGTACTCACCACTGTCCTCACCGTCATGTTCCAGGTAGTACACACCACTGTCCTCACGGTCATGTTCCAGGTAGTACACACCACCGTCCTCACGTCATGTTCCAGGTAGTGCACACCACCGTCCTCACCATCATGTTCCTGGTAGTACACACCATTGTCCTCACGTCATGTTCCAGGTAGTACACACCACTGTCCTCACGTCATGTTCCAGGTAGTACACGCCACCGTCCTCACGTCATGTTCCAGGTAGTCCACACCACCGTCATCTTCCAGGGAACACACATACCTGCAAACTAGTCACACACACACACCAGCACACACACACCTCTCCCTTCCACCGGTCGAGCCTAGATTTATATCCCCTCTCTATTGATCTCTCTCTCTCTCTCTCTCTCTCTCTCTCTCTCTCTCTCTCTCTCTCTCTCTCTCTCTCTCTCTCTCTCTCTCTCTCTCCCAGGGGTTAACTATTAAACCTCTGGTCAAGTGGCTCAAGGTTCCTCGCTCCACCAACAGGAAGCCCACCATCAACGAGGAAATTCATGAAAGGGTAAAACTATCATATATTTATCGACTTACGATATATCAATCAATCTTACTATCTATTTATCCATCTCTCTGTCAGTCTATCTATCTACCTATGATGTCCATCTATCTACCTATGATATTTCTATCAATCTATCTATTAGGCGTTTGATCATATTCTGACTGCAGTGGAAGACATTGCTGGTCTGCAAGGATATCATCACTGGAGAGATAAGTATGTTATATATATATATTACTTCTTACTATATAACTAGTAATATATGTTTTAATGTATTATTATATGTATTAATACATGTATTCATAGATGGATTATTACAAGTATTCATACATGTATTCATTCATATTTATTCATTTACATCTGGAGAGGAAAGTATGTTATATCTCTGTGTATAGCTCTACATGGGAGCAGTTTGTTGAGTATCTGAGCATGCTTTTATATATACTTATACTGTCTTATACTTATATATATATATATATATGTGTGTGTGTGTGTGTGTGTGTGTGTGTGTGTGTGTGTGTGTGTGTCTAAAGACAATTTTGATTGCCAATAAAGAAATGTTAATGTGTGTGTGTGTGCAGGTGGGAACAGTTTGATAAGAAGTACCTGAGCAAGCTCCTGCTGAGGCGCTCTGTGTACCACAAGAGTGAGCTGTGGGAGGCCTACCAGAAGATCAACATGAGGGATGCCATCAGCGTCATCGACCAGGTAGAAGGAGAGAGGGAGGATGCGAGGTCTCCATGGTTACCATTCAGAAGTAATATGAATGGTCGTACTTACCGAGGGGCTCAGCGTTACCATAGTTACCATCGTCTACCAGCAGCGTCATTGATCATTCATAAGTAGTATCAATGTGTGTGTGTGTGTGTATGTCTGTGTATGTCTGTTTGTGTGTGTGTGTGTGCTGTGTTTGTGTGTGTGTCTGTCTCTATGTGTGTGTGTGTGTGTGTGTAGGGAGGGAATGTGTTGACCTCCAGGTTGTCTCTTCCCTCCATGGCCAGCAGGAACTCATTCCCAGAGGTCACCAACGTCACCAACTACCTGTAAGATTATTAATATTATATGACGATATATTATTATTAATACTACGATCATATGATCATTAATATATTTATTATTATGATTAATATTAGATGTATATGTTCATTCATATTATCATTCATATAAGAATAATGATTAGTATTATTTGTATTATTATAATTGGCCTATCTCGTTATACCACTTTGTATGTCAAGAGCAATGTCGCTGCAGTCTGTATTCAGTGTCGCTTCAGTCTGTATTCTAACCTCATCGTTGAACTACCTGTAAGATGACTACTATTGTTATTATTCATATACATGATATACTGTGTGTACTGTACTATATAATGTGTGTGTGTGTGCATGTGTGTGTGTAGGAGAGAGAATGGTAGTGGAGTGTGTCTGGACCTCCAGGTGATAGACAACGTCCCAGGAGCCCGAGTAGAGGAGGACAGTGAGACACACCACGTTCTCACTGGGAATCTGTATAAACCACGTAGACGGGTAAGGTATACCTCTCTCTCTCTCTCACTCTCTCTCTTACTCTCTCTTGTGTATTGTGGTTGTGTACTGTGTCTATGTATTTCGTATAAACGTGGTTCTATCTATCTACCTACCTTCCTACCTGCCTACATACCTGTCTACTTACCTACCTTTCTATCTACAAACATACCTACCTACCTACCTACCAAACCTACCTGCCTACCCGTCTACCTACCTACCTACCTACCTACCTACCTACCTACCTACCTACCTACCTACCTACCTACCTACCTACCTACCTACCTACCTACCTACCTACCTACCTACCTACCTACCTACCTACCTACCTACCTACCTACCTACCTACCTACCTACCTACCTACCTACCTACTACCTACCTACCTACCTACCTACCTACCTACCTACCTACCTACCTACCTACCTACCTACCTACCTACCTACCTACCTACCTACCTACCTACCTACCTACCTACCTACCTACCTACTACCTACCTACCTACCTACCTACCTACCTACCTACCTACCTACCTACTACCTACCTACCTACCTACCTACCTACCTACCTACCTACCTACCTACCTACCTACCTACCTACCTACCTACCTACCTACCTACCTACCTACCTACCTACCTACCTACCTACCTACCTACCTACCTACCTACCTACCTACCTACCTACCTACCTACCTACCTACTACCTACCTACCTACCTACCTACCTACCTACCTACCTACCTACCTACCTACCTACCTACCTACCTACCTACCTACCTACCTACCTACCTACCTACCTACCTACCTACCTACCTACCTACCTACCTACCTACCTACCTACCTACCTACCTACCTACCTACCTACCTACCTACCTACCTACCTCCTACCTACCTACCTACCTACCTACCTACCTACCTACCTACCTACCTACCTACCTACCTACCTACCTACCTACCTACCTACCTACCTACCTACTACCTACCTACCTACCTACCTACCTACCTACCTACCTACCTACCTACCTACCTACCTACCTACCTACCTACCTACCTACCTACCTACCTACCTACCTACCTACCTACCTACCTACCTACCTACCTACCTACCTACCTACCTACCTACCTACCTACCTACCTACCTACCTACCTACCTACCTACCTACCTACCTACCTACCTACCTACCTACCTACCTACCTACCTACCTACCTACCTACCTACCTACCTCAGTACCAGTCCCACTACAGCAGACACTTCATGCCGGCTGGGGAGCAAGAGCGGCAGGAGCGTGAGGTCTTTCAGAGGAACATGAGGAGCCGTATGGAGAACAGAACATCCAGACACAAGAGACACAAGAAGGAACGCAGCCAGAAGAAGGTCAGTGGGGTTAGTGTTAGGTAAGTGGGGTTAGTGTTAGGTTAGTATGGGGTTAGTGTTAGGTTAGTATGGGGTTAGTGTTGAGTATGTGTGGGGTTAGTGGGGGATAGGTTAGTGTTAGGTTAATGGGATAAGTGTTAGGTTAGTGTGGGGTAGGTTAGTGTTAGGTTAGTGGGGTTAGTGCTAAGTTAGCAGGGTTAGTGGGGTTAGTTTATATCCTGTCTAGTTTGGGGTTAGTGTTAAGTTAGCAGAGTTAGTGGGGTTAGTTTATATCCTGTCTAGTTTGGGGTTAGTCTATCCTAACTTGTTTAGGGTAAGTGTGTATATACAGTGTGTTTCTTTCTCCACAGCGTCGGGGATCAGACGCCAAGGAGCCGGAGGGAAATGAAAAACCTCGACGTAACGTCAGTTGGCAGGACAAGGGTAAATTGTAGAGACCACTGCTTACAATGGTAATGCTCCATATGATTCCTGACCACTGTCGTCTGTATGGATTAACCAGACGGTCTGTGTTCAGATCCAGTGGTGGTGCCGGTGGAGTCAGAGGAGGAGAGAGAGGAAGAGGGGGAACATTCAGAGAGAGAGGAAGACGTTGGTATTATGTTTGTTGCTCGCAAGGCGGAAACACCCAAACAACGACCTCAGTCAGGTAACACACACACAGCGCACAACACAAAAACACAACAAGAAGCCAGAATGTCCCCTATAGCCAACTCCTTCTCCTCCTCTGTAGGCCTGGCTGCTCTGGAGGCATGTGAGAGCCCCTCGCTGGCCTCTCCCACCTGTGGGGAGCGCTTTCTCCCCTGGAAGGTGGGAGCTGGCTCCCTCCCTCCCTGCCTCTCTATGGAGGCCACCAAGATCATCCCTGTGGACCTCCAGCAGGCCTGGAACCAGAGTATCTCCTCCCTGGAGAGCATCTCCTCCCCCCTGAACCCCAACCCTAACCCCAGAGTCACAGCCTTGTCCCCTTCCTCCCTTAACCCTAACCCCAACCCCAGGGTCGCGGCCCTCTCCCAGCTGGCTGGCCAGCGACCCTCCTCCTCTTCCTCCTCCTCTCCTCCTCGCTCCTCTGACCCATCAACGAAGGAGGAGGAAGAGGAGACCTTGTCTGAGCAGCAGCAGGAGGTACAGCCCCTCATGTCCGTCAGACCCCCTGCTCCTCCTCTGAGCTCCACCCCTGGAGAAAGTAGAAGGAACCCCTGTGTCTACCTGAGGAGCCTGGTGACAGCCCCTTCTGCTGGCAGCACCGAGATGCACACCAGAAGACCTACTCAGCTGTAACACACACATATACCCACACACACACACACATACTCTACTGGCCTCTCCTGAGTGCTGAACCCATCTCTACAGCTTGACCAGGGAGACTTAATACATTCCAGAACCAGCACAATACCACCGTCCAGAAAGTAGAGACCAGACATCATGAGAGACCAGCTACTAGGAGATACTAGAGACCAGTAGAAACCAGCAGAAACCAGCAGAGACCATAGATCATGAGACCAGAGAGAGACCAGAGGCCAGAGGCCAGAGGCCAGAGAGAGAGAGAGAGAGAGAGAGAGAGAGAGAGAGAGAGAGAGAGAGAGAGAGAGAGAGAGAGAGAGAGAGAGAGAGAGAGAGAGAGAGAGAGAGAGAGAGAGAGAGAGAGGAGAGAGAGGAGAGAGCAGAGAGAGCAGGAGAGAGCAGGAGAGACTAGTGACCAGAGACAGACCAGTGACTAGATGGAGAGAACAGAAAGTACAGAAACCAGTAGAGACCAGAGCCTATACTTGTGTTTGCTTGGTTCCAGTCACGTTTAACTGATATACCGTTTTTTTGTCAGCTTATGGTTGCTTATGTATCATAGACTCATGGTATTAAATATGGTTTTCCTCAAGGAAGCATTCTTGGCCCAATTTAGTTTTCATCATATATGCTCCCACTTGGAAATATTATTAATCATCACTGTCAATTACCATTTTTGAGAATTGTACACAATTAAACATATCTGTCTCGCCAAATTACTCCAATGCACTGGGCACTTTCACTGCCGGTCTCTCTGACATAAATGTATGGATGTTAAAAACCTTTTAAAGCTTAAAGTCTAAAGATTATTTTAATAAAACCCAAAGGAGCAAGAGAAAATCTGCACTCAATGTTTGCTGGTCTCAGCAATCATTATTTTTTCCTCTGAGGGATATCGCCAAGGTCAGACCTTTTTCCACTTACTCACACTTTTCTTATTAGCCGTTTTGACTATTGTAATTACCTTTAACCTGGATGATAAAGCCTTACATTACCATGCTCCTGTTGACATCAGGGATGTTCTTAGCCAGATCACTAAGGTCTTTATTTTAAATGTTCCTAAAAGTACCGCTGAGAGTGCCTTATTATGTTTTCATGCCTCTAAAATGTGGAACTCACTGCCTCTGGATATTAGAATGGTAAACTCTCTCGGTATTTTAAGGAAAAGGAAATTGAAGAACTATCCTTTAAATCTGGCGTTTAATTTAGAGTAATGCTAGAGCTTTAGCTTTTAAATTCTAATCAATTTAATCCCAGGTGTTTATTTTATTGTATTTTATTCTGTAGTCTTGCAAAATGTAATTATTATTATTTGTGTCTGTGCATTTAGGGTTAGAGACCACACCACTAGAGACCAGAGAGAAAGACCAGACACCACTAGAGACTAGAGACCAGGAGGAAGAATAAACTAGGAACACGGTCACTGGTCATAGAGCCTTCTGTTGTCTCAAGGCGTGTATTTTAAATGGTTTTTAAAATGTTTCATACTATCTATAACTGCAGATAATAGTTTATTTTGATTGAGCAATAACATATAAACATGATGCAAAGAATTGTGTACAGCATATGCTTAATCACTTTGTAGGGTGTTGGGTTGTTCTTAATCTCATGTTCTCACCGTTGGCATTAGCTTGTTGGTTTGCTTGTTCTATTGAACTAGCTCCCCCAGCTAGCCTAGCACTTCCATCTAGCCTAGCACATCCAGCAATCCTAGCACCTCCACCTAGTCCTGTCTATTGAACCATTTCCCCTTAGCTAGCCTAGCACAGCCAGCTAACCTATCACCTCTAGCTTGCCCTGTCTATTAAACTAGCGGCTATCCTAGCACTCCTGCTGCTAGCCTTTTTCTAACGGCTTCTGTGGCTAAACTGCCCCATGACATGCCCCAAAGACACCTCCACACCTTTATGTGTCTTTATGACAACCAAAGTGTTACACGTTCCAGAATTCATCGTTTTATCTTCATTCCACGTCTCTATGTGCCTTCAGGACAGCTCTGGTACTTAATGCTGTAGGTGTGCTTCTGTGACACTTTGTGTGTGCTTTCATTGTTTCCAATTAAACTCCCAGTACAGTGTAATGTGTGTCACATATGTTCAATAAATGTCAACGCTTCTCTGGGTCAAACTTCTCTGGATCGATAATACACTCTTGGTGTGTTTCAGCTGTGAATTGGAAGACCATACATTTAAATTTAGATGTGTAAAAATGTGTTTTCACTACCTTGGTTTGCTGTTCACAAATCTTAACCAAGTGGGGGTTTTTTGCACTTCGCAATGACATTTGTGTATTATCATATGTGCTATGTGTGCACTAAAGTACGAGAGGGCCCTCAGATATGTGCATCCCTCCACTACACCAAAATGTCCCCTGCATCTGGATTTGGATCCGGATCTGTGCCAAAATCGACTGTTCCTTGGCCCATAAGTAATCTACCACCAAGTTTTGTCCCATTCCGTTAGTTTCACCCACAAATGGGTGAAAACATAACCTCCAGTCCATCTTTGATGGCGGAGGTAATTAGCAGACTGAAAGGGACTATATTACGTTGACATACTGTACGCTCAAACACAGTCAGCAACGTCCTCTGTGAGACATACTTTACACCATCTATATGTGTGGCTGGTGAGTAGTGAGACCTGAGTCCTGATCTTGCCCATTCACATTCTGTTTCTCTCTGCAGATCAGTCTGGCCTGCATACACATTTCAAAGGTTGATTACAAGTGCAATCAACCTTTTAAATATTATTATAACATAGACACACCAAACCAAAGCCCAATTATTTTTGTAATATCTGGTCTCCTTCCACCACCTTTGTTTTATCTGTACAGTTAGTCACAATTGAATAGCAAGCAATTCATAATATGTATTGATTACTATGAATTGCTTGCATAAAATCATAACGTTAAACATAACATATTTTATTGATCTGTAGTTTTCAAATTTGGCGGGACTACCCAGCTCTATACATTAGCAGATGCTGCAACCTGCTTATTTTTATTGTATATATTATTTATATTTTTATGGTATTGTTTTGGAGATGTATACTGCGGGAAATAATGGGGAGTAAGCATTCCAATGTCAAATGTAATATAATGTTTGATGTCATCAAATATATTTGATCTTGGATCTGGTGGTACTGTAACCCTACCCAGCACTGCCACCTGCTGGTTACCGGGTTGGACACTAGTCACTTGGAGACAGCGGTTCCATTCCCGCAGTTTTGACCGTTGGTAAGTTTCCTCAATATATTGTATTGTATTTTATACAATATTTTATTTCTTGTTTTTTGTCATATCATCCAAACTGCTAGCTAACTGACACTCATTAACTGTTTGTTAATGTCGTGTAAATCTATGTTCATATCTTAAACATTTACCAAGACAAAGCTAGGTCAATTAGTCTATGCTATTTTATTGTTAGCTCATCGATATTGTTTTTACAACGAGGAAGGTGTTTTAAACATTTGTATAGTTAGACAAACTACACCTACATGGTTTTCAAAACACTTATACAGCTAGAAACTACACCTACATGGTGTTTAAAACACGCTAAATTCAAAAGGGCAGGATTTGTGTAGTTCAACTCAAATTCTCTATGTCAATAAATGTGTAATTTGTTGAAAATGTGTAAGTGGTACATCACTGTGTAAAACCAGCTAACATTAGTTAAGTATGGCTCAAAGAAGGAGCAAAAAGCAGTGGGAGTAACTTTGATGACAATGGTTGAGCGACTCAGGCGGTGTCCGAAGTCACTCCCTACATAGGGAATTTGCAAAGTTAAAAGTCACTTTCGGACAGTACTGGAGTCTCCGTTAATGACGACAATGCATTTGTCTTGTGTTTGGGTAACATGTGTTTGGGTAGTGACCATCGGTTGAACACTACTTTTCACGATGCATTGTGGGATATATTAAGTATAATATTATAGGGTATGACAATTCCCATCACTCCATACTACCTAAATAGTGCATTGTGCACCCATATGTGTTTCTATGTATGGTTAGTGGCCTACTATAGCGCTTGTATGTCACGAGATATTTTATCTTTTTTATCTATTTATGCTAGCGGTAATGTTTTTTGGTGATTGTTTAGGAATCGTTTCTCATGCGAAATGTGGCAATTTTAATAGCCTAGGTTAAGATAGGCCTATATTTACATTGATTTAGGATTTGTACTTCAACTCCCTCGAGTCCTCTCACTATGGCGTATCGGCACTCTGTTTGCACCACCGCGTTATTCTGAGATTTCCGTTCCCCCACAAGAATGACCGACAATGACATACGTGATTTCAATGTTATGCAACTCCCACCTCAACACCACCTAGGCCCCAAAGGCCCTGGCAATCGAGGTGGGTCACTGAGTTCTGCAGGAACACTCTAGTGCAGTGGTAACCAACCGATATCTTCCTAAAAACCCCACTTAGGAGTAAGACTGTTCATCGTCATATATATATATTATATTTTTTTTAAATTGTAAATTCAAAACCTGCCGGTCAAATTGTCCGGTAATAAGCCTCATACAAAACTTAGATAACGATAGGCTATCCCCCATGAAGTGAGTGAATCAGCTGCCGCACCTCTCATGGTGTCAAGCGCGCCCGACGAGACGCAGGTGCAGTGATGACAGCGCTCCACGGCTATGGGGCTTTAACTTTAGCGACAGCTTGCAAAGTGCTCATTATGAGTTCAGCGAGCTGTACCCTGACTGGGCTACACTGGCTAAAGGGCCTGTGTTCTGCCAGTGTCAAGCGATCAGCAGAGAGGGGCTTCTCCCTGTTTTGGCATTGATATTATTATTTTTTAACCCCACCCACAATTGCATGCAGCCATTCATAGACCTCAGCATATCAAATAACCGATTGGAGTTTGTGTGATTCAAATCAACAAGCCAGAGCTAGGTCTAATTAATAATCAAATAATAATAATAATTAAGGCTGAAGGCTTTGAAGATCGACCAGTCGATCGCGATCGACCTGTTGGTTACCCCTGCTCTAGTGGTTGTGTGTCTTGATGGCCCTTAGATGGCGAGCTCTCTCTCGGTGAGCTCCACCTCTTTATCCAAATAAAACGGTGGGAAATTGACCTCAAACCCCATTGGTCGTTCTTGATGGGCGGCAGAATAGCTGTCTGTTGGGTCTTGGGAACCGTTTATAAAATCATCTGCCCATACAAGGGGTTAAATGCAGCTTTCAATAACTTTCACTGTGTGTTGACGTGTGTGACCAATAAAGAGGAAAGAAGAAGATCGTGTTTCTCTTTCTGCTAGATAGTATTAGCATCCATCTTAAGAGTTGTTAAGAGGAGATACAGGAAGTTGTTTCAAGAATTCTGGGTAAAAATACTTAATCACTGTTTAACAACTGCTTAACTAGTGATTAGTAAAACACTTGCCTAATCACCCTTTGAACAACCCACATTTAACGACTGGTTAACTAACGACTGATTAAGAAATTTAACGACTGATTAAGACTTAACGACTCTTTGAACAACCGGCCCCAGTTCCTTAATGACATGTATCTGACTTCACTGAAACAGTAAAAACAGTAATTAGTCAGGCGTGCTGCTCACAATGGCTGTGGTAGATGCTTCTTAGACTGTGGTCGTGGCTTTCTAGGCTGTGTTAGGTGCTTCTTTCCTTCTATGCTGTTAGATGTTTCCTTCCCACTAGGCTGTAGTAGATACAAACTAGGCTGTGTTAGATGCTTCCTAGGCTTTGTAAAGTGCTTCTTAGGCTTTGTAAAGTGCTTCCTAGGATGTGTTAGGTGCTTCCTACTGACCAGGCTGTATGTGATGTTTCCTTCCTACTAGGCTGTAGTAGATACAAATTTGGCTGTGTTAGATGTTTCCTATGTTGTGTTGGTTGCTCCCTTGGTTTTATTCAGGGTGCTACAATACTACAATATTAACAGTTGGGCCATTTTAAACTACAGGTAGGTCATCTAGGTGGGTAATTTAAGTGTTATTTGGTATTTTGAAAGAAGAAAAAAAAAGGGTTAGGTCCTCAGTTGATTAAAATGTCTTTAATCAGTCTGAAAATGATCATCTAACCTTTTCACTGGACCAAAAAAGTCATGTCTTATGCTACATTAAACATTGAGGTTAAATTGTCCCTAACCCTCAGTAATTCAATTTTTTCTTCCATTGTAAAGTTGGTCCTAAATGTAATTAGGGTGCCATTAATGGCATTCGAAAATGTTAAAAAGCCTTAAATCTAACTTTCCTTATGCTTTAGCTAACCTGCATTTTGGTATGACTTTTGGTATTATTTGTGTATTTAGATGTTATTTAGGTGTTATTTGGTATGTATTCATTTATGTATTTATTGTTCAGTTATTTGTTCAGTCAGTTTGTTATGTCCTCAGCTGAGCCTCCTTGCATGTTGAGGCTCATAGAATGCATTGCTCACTGCTTTGAAGGCTCCACAGAAGCTATAGGAGCTGAACCCAGGTCAGAGGTTATGGGTCAGTGATTCTCCAGGCCCCCCCCCCCCAGCCCAAATCCTTCACTTTTAACCTTGTGTTTATAGTCCTCCAAGTGAATTACCAAGTATGCAATGAGAAAGAGAGAAAGAGAGAGAGAGAGAGAGAGAGAGAGAGAGAGAGAGAGAGAGAGAGAGAGAGTGTGTATGTGTGTTTACTTGATGAGCTAGATTCTAGCACTTGTTGTAATCAAGCTGGTGTGAATCCAGCCTAACCCATCTACACACCCTGCACTCGCAGTCCAACTGGTTTACCCATGGATCTCTCTGTCTGCCTGTTGAACTGACCTTGACCTGCCTGTACGTACAGTCTACATAATGGCTATAATCTACATAGAGAGAGAGAAAGAGAGAGCTAGAGAATTGTTCTCTCTCTACATGCTGCAACACGCAAGAGATTTCCTGCCTGCATTCTGACAGGAGCTTCAGCTTCAATCACACTGCTACTAGCTGCATAGGGTTAAAGAAGAACAGTACTAACCTTGTATTTCTGGTTCCTACGGCTGCTATGGCACTCTCTCCAGTAGTCTTATATAGTATAGTGTATAGTAAAGAATAGTACATAGTATAGCATATAGTGTGTTAACTGTGGGAGGGAATTGGGAGTAAGCATTTCATTATACGTTGTAGTGGTAACTCTGGAGCTACTCCTTGAGGTAGTGGTCACTCTGTAGTGGTCACTTTGGAGCTACTCCTTGAGGTAGTGGTCACTCTGTAGTGGTCACTTTGGAGCTACTCCTTGAGGTAGTGGTCACTCTGTAGTGGTCACTTTGGAGCTACTCCTTGAGGTAGTGGTCTCTCTGTAGTGGTCTCTCTGTCTGTAGCTACTCCTTCAGGTAGTGGTCACTACAGTGGTTACCCTTGAGCTACTCCTTGAGGTAGTGGTCACTCTGTCTGTTGCTACTCCTTGAGGTTGTGGCCACTCTGGAGCTACTCCTTGAGGTAGTGGTCACTGTAGTGGTCACTCTGGAGCTACTCCTTGAGGTAGTGGTCACTGTAGTGGTCACTCTGGAGCTACTCCTTGAGGTAGTGGTCACTGGTCACTCTGTCTGTAGCTACTCCTTGGGGTAGTGGTCACTGTAGTGGTCACTCTGGAGCTACTCCTTGAGGTAGTGGTCACTGGTCACTCTGTCTGTAGCTACTCCTTGGGGTAGTGGTCACTGTAGTGGTCACTCTGGAGCTACTCCTTGAGGTAGTGGTCACTGGTCACTCTGTCTGTAGCTACTCCTTGGGGTAGTGGTCACTGTAGTGGTCACTCTGGAGCTACTCCTTGAGGTAGTGGCCACTCTGTAGTGGTCACTTTGGAGCTACACCTTGAGGTAGTGGTCACTCCAGAAGCACCTTCAGCAACAGACTCATTCCACCCAGGTGTACCACAGAACGCCACAGGAAGTCCTTTCTTCCTGTGGCCATCAGTCTCTATAATTCATCTACCTCGGGTCGTGAGAGACTCAGTGACCTGAGGCCAACGCACTGTTATTATTTTTATTTATTTTTTGGTCAACGCACTGTAAATACTTTCACTGTAATTTTGCACTGTAAATTCAATTTCACTTTTCACTTTTCACATGTCACATTTTCAGTATTCATCTGAGTTATTTATTAGTATTTATTACTGCCAATTTGCACTATACGTATTGTTGTGTATTGTATATACCTACGTATTACTGTAATAATACTGTAAATTGTGCAATTCAACTATCAATACATTTAGATTTCATTTAGAGTTCATTTAGTTATATTTTGTTTATACTAGTTTTGTTTAGTTAGTTTGTTATTTAGTTTTTAGCTTTTAGGTATTAGTATATTTTTGTGTGCATTTATTCCCCCTGTTTCAACTGTTGCACCTTAATTTCCCTCGGGATAAATAAAGTTATCTTGAATCTCTGTAGTGGTCACTCTGGAGCTACTCCTTAAGGTAGTGGTCACTCTGTAGTGGTCACTTTGTCTGTAGCTACTCCTTGAGGTAGTGGCCACTCTGTAGTGGTCACTTTGGAGCTACACCTTGAGGTAGTGGTCACTCTGTAGTGGTCACTCTGGACCTACTCCTTGAGGTAGTGACCACAGAAACACTAGAAAATGGAACACACTCTCACTCCGACACCGACTTCTAAACAGCGTGCACAGACATTGTAAATCTCAAACCTATTAAAATGTTTGACATGACGAATGAATTACATAAACCCTTTGTGTGAAGACATTTGAACCAATTGCAGCATTATTATGTATTATTTATTTATTGAACCTGCACTGTGAACACCAACAACTGCAGCTGTTTACTCCATTTAAAAAAATCTGAGCCAGAACATTTCTCAAGAATAGGACTATGAAGAGAATGTCTATCGATCAACTCATCCTGGGAATTCTTGTCTATAAATGAAATTATTCTGGTTTTCAGAAAGCAGGTTAGGTAGTGCAGATTGGTCTGGGGTAGGGGACATATTGGGACGGGGCTTGGGAGAGGAGATTTGTGTGACTTGGAGCAGCTCATTCTTGGGAGTAGAATGGCAGCTGGTAGGTGGAGCCTAATAGATAGAATGGCAGCTGGTGGGCGGAGTCTAGTGGACCCCAGGGTTAGCCGAGAGAGAGAGACTAGTACACAGTGTAGCCAAGAGAGAGACTAGTACACACTCTAGTACTGTGATACAGTCTAGTACTGTGAGACTGACAGACAGGATACAATACCTTGGAATATAAAACTTTTGGGACACTTTCCACCACCTGGTGAGTCCCTGGTGTCTGCTCACCTACCTGTCTGCATGTGTGTGTGTGTGTGTGTGTGTGTGTGTGTGTGTGTGTGTGTGTGTGTGTGTGTGTGTGTGTGTGTGTGTGTGTGTGTGTGTGTGTGTGTGGGGGGGGGGGGGGGGGGGTTTGTGTGTGTGTCTTCATTAGAGGGCAATGTCATGTTGTCCTGGACAGAGGACTGCATGCTTGTCTGTTCACTGCCTGTCTGTCTCCTCGGTCTAAGACAACATGACAGCCCTCTAATGAACATATAGAAAAACATACCGTTTTAATCAGCTTTTAAACCAAGATGCTGTTGTAGCAGACCTTAGTTCATGTGGTCAAGGATTCCAGAAGGTAGGACATTGATGTCTGCAGGCACCATTAGCTGATCTCGAATGTATTTGAGGTATAGGAGACCTTTACTTGATGATCCAAACAATCTGTCCTCTGTATTAAGTCTGCATGTCCTCATCTTAAAATGTATTTTCTGATGCTGCTTTACACCTTGACCACTGTTAAAGCCTGAGAGGCACAGTTCTTAACTGGCTTCCTTCGTATCTCACTGGGAGATCTTTTACTGGTTATATTGGCAACATTGAATGTCCAAATTCCATATGGATTCCCTCAAGGGTTAATTCTTGGCCCACTGCTGTTTATTTTGTATATCAGTCAGCAATACAACACATCATATAACTCCTATGCTGATAACACACAGTTAGACATACAGTATGTTTTTGCCAACTATCTTACCCCAGTGAATGATCTCATCCAATGCATTGCTGAAATCAAAACGTTTAGCAGATTAATGATTAATGAGGAAACCAAACCAGAAATTATTTTGGGT